>OX352761.1:116936190-117342899 GCA_947095585.1 Nephrocerus scutellatus
AAAGCGAAAAATTCGCACTCGCACTCCGACGGGACAATAGCATCGCCGTCCGTCCACTCGCCCAACGTCCGTGATACGCTTTGCCGTCGATTCGGTCGAAGTGGTTTTTCACTTACTTTACTTAGAAGAATTACCTTTTGCAACTTGCTGTTGGAGTACACGGAATGAGATATGTAGCCCGACGGAGAGGACATCTTCTGGAAAATGTGGATGCAATGCGACGACACTTAAAAAACTCAGAATTATATCCTTACAAATGGATTCGTTTCAATCACTTAAGAGTTTTTTTTTGCACGGCGGTCGCATTTGCATTGTTTTGGCTGTGAATCGTTAAATACAAAATGTGGTATGGCTATACCGCTGGGTTCCAAGAAATAGCTACATCATGGGATAAGCACAGTTTATTGTTGCTGCGGCGGCGGCGGCGGTAAGGACAACGATGATTTCCACTCGAGTACATTCGTTTAAAATATTTCTTGTTTCTATTTAGCCGCTGGATATGATTAAGGATGGGTACACGCCCGCTGAAATCTCTTATTATATCTACGGGTAATTCACAGATGAAGAAGTTCAAGGTCCTTGGAGAAAAATCCTGAGTTAATTGAAATAACTTGAATATTTATTTTTAGCTATTTTCAGGTCATTTTGAAGCTTTTATGTATTGTAGAAATATAGGGTTTTACCAGAAAAATGACTTCTTATGCATAAAAAGATTCTCATTGCTATATCTAAACGGTGCGGTTTCATTTGGTTCGTTTATAGACTAGCGGGTGTTTTGCCGATCATTGCTCTGTCATATTAGAGAGGTATGCTTTCGGTTTTACAAAGCTAATCCTACTGGGGAAAACCGAATAAATCTTAAACGAGCCAGAAATGATTGCAATGCCCATCGTCGGCGAGTCAAATTCGCGTACGACCAAAAATTAAGGCAACAAATACTACAATGTCCCATAGGTAGTAAACATTTTTGTTCATTCGTGAAAGAATAAAAAGTACAGCCTCGTCGTTGATTCCAACGCTCATTTATAATGACATTCCAGTTGTCAGCTCTATAGACAACGCCAATCTGTTTGCTGCGCATAGCATTGCCGCTAGCTACACGCTTCAAGATTATGCATTGCTGCCGCCTGCACCTCAGAGTATTGAACACTCTATGGGACATATATTCATTTGTACTCGTGCAGTTGCTAGAGTTTTAAACGATCTCAACACTCACAAATCTGCTGGGCCAGATAGTATTTCCCCATTAGTTCTGAAGAAGTGTTTTTCCCAGCTGACAATACCATTGCGTAAGCCTTACCATCTATCCAATTCTTCGGACTCTTTCCGAGAAGTTGGAAAACAGCCTTTGTCCAGTCCATACCCAAAAAAGGTGAGCCGTCGTCTCCTTCTTCGTACCGACCTATAGCACTTAAATCCATTCTTTCCAAGTTCATAGAAACGCTGATCAATTTTCAAATCAAGAAATATCTTGAGACCAAAGAAGACCGGCAGTATGGATTTCATACGCAACGTTGCTTTAGGACTAAGTGTTGGCCATACTCCAGTCTAACTACCAGTATTTTCCCGGTCTCTTTCAGGCACCGTACGACAGTATCTCCAGATATTATTTTCATCTCCATTAAGCAATAAAGCATGCCGGATTCTTTTGTCGGTTAATCTTCTAGCAAGACAAGAAGTATGACAAGAAGCCCAATGCATCTAGATACAGGAATGTCTCAGATGGTATGAATCAACTCTCCAATTTATTTCTTAAGCGCCTAGAATTTTGAATAAAATGCTGCCGAAATTAAGTCATTTTCAATATCATTGCATTAAGGCTCACTGAGCGAAATGGTACCTAGTAATATCAAGAATGTTATTATAAATTCTTGATTCTTAAGGACACTTTTCAGGTATCGTGAAAGGAAAAACTTTTTGAGCGACATAAATGCCGCACTAGCTTTTTCCAAAGCGATATTTAGACGGTCATTGTTATAAATAATTTAATGCAGATGAACACCCACATAACGTACACCATTTGCACACACTATTCGAAGATTCTTCTAATATATCGTGATTTCCTCGCCTGAGAGGATGGCAAAATAGTAAGAATTTGCATTTCGAATAGCTAATCTTAAGTTTCAATGATTCGCAGTATGTTCCATATTCATTTACTTTCATCTTTCTTTGAATCTCTTCGATTCTTGAGCCTAGTGCATAGAGTACAATATCATCAGAATAAGCGACGGACGCATCAATAACTAAATACTTCAGAAATATACATGTTGAACAATACTGGCGCCGTTACTGTACCTTGAAGCAGATCGTTAGCGATATTGAATGTTTTATTCGTCGTACATTCTCTATCCGTTACGACAAATTTTTTTCCATACATCATTGATGCCACATTTTTCTCAAAATCATCCCTGACAGTAGTAATGAAATTACCAAGTGAAGTAAACAAATTTGTTGAAACATCCATTTGCTAAGATTTTTCTCTGATAGTTCTTAATCTATATCGTTTCCAATATATTGTAATCTACATTTCTGGATGAATAACGAATTCTAGTTTATTAATTTGTCTGGGTAGACTAACTGCTTCGTTACATTCTTATCGAGGCTGCTTTTGTTCTTTGTTAGTTCTGGGAGCTTCGGATTGCTATTTCGAAAAACAGCATGGCCCTTTCACATCCGAAATTCGCTTATCTTTTCCGTAAAAATTTCATGAAAGAAATCGCCACGATCGTGTGAAATGTTTTGCTATGGCTGAAGACGGTTGTTGTCGGTAAAGTCGATGTATTTTCGCCAACGAGGCGATCGCTTTTTACAAAATATAATTCATTGATCTCTTTTGTTGGCTTAGAAGAAGTTAACTTAGAACAAATGGATTCTGAAGTGTGCACAACTTGCTGCCGATATCGCTCTTGTAAGTATAAAATAGATCGCTACTTACAGAAGTTCTAGGTGTAAATGTTATTTTTGGTAAATTTTAATTTTTTTCCTTTGGATGTACAAGGATTTTTAATTTTCGTGGCCCATTTAATACAATGATCGTACCGACATATTTAATTCAGTATTTTCCAATATTACAACACGGAAAACACACCAATTGCATTGATTGTTTGAATATTAAATGCTTCGTGCGGCGTATTGTTATGAATTTAGTAAGTATACGAAATAATTTCTTGCAAGATAGCTTAGACTAGTTTAGTTTAAGCTAATCTGTAATATTTTATTGGTTGTTCATCGTTTGTTATGCTGGTGTTATGATGATCTGACCATATGCTCAGAATGCCCATGCCTAAAATATTGTCCAGACTTCAGCCGTTACATTGTTCAGTTTTCTTTGTGGAAAGTGTGCGTATTTGTAAAGAATAATACCCTTTACTATATACGTTTCGATACGTTAGTACAACCTTTTATTATTTTCTATTGAAACCATCGATATTCTCTTTGAATGTGATCCCACAAAAGTCTAGCCTGTGGACATATCAACATCGAAAACATTCAAAGCCAGATATCTGAAAGTTCGTTGGATTGGTCCCGTACGTGGGCTACTTTTTTTAATTCAAACCTATTTGACAGTTCGATGAACTGCTCATAAAAAATGCGATGAATACCGATAGATCATAAATCAACAAAATCTTCATCTTTCTGTGCATATCATGATGACAAATTGCAATTTGACAATTTTTTTTTTATCAATATGCGAATTGAAGAGTAATGTTCTAGAATTTCCCAAAATGTCCAATGTTTTTTTTGTATACATATACATATATACATGTATTTTTGGTTGCTCCTTTTGCTTTCTATCAAACAAATCACGAGATCCAACAGACATGCCTGTCAAAAACCGTACGTGGTACGTACGCTGAATGGAATTATAAATCAAATCCACCACATGTCATCGCATTTTTGAAAAATGGCTAAACGACGTAAAAAATTACGACTGACAAGCTTAGGCTGTAGTAATATTTCCACATAGGAAAAACTTTACCAGACAGACCTCTGGGACTTTTAAGATAAACATTTGAAGCTCATAATGCTCAAAGAATTTTCTTCTTTAATGAAAATCTTTTAGACGAAAAAGCGGGATTAAATGCTAATGCAATACAAAATCAATAACCAAAACAAGACATTTATTTCATAAAACTGGCAGTAGAAACTATTTAAAAAAAACTATTAAAATTTTCTTGGTATTTGAAGCACATATTGAAGCAATTTTTAAAAAGTGCCGACTAAAAGAACCCAAAATTCAAAGTAAAAAAGTCCGTTGATTGGAGCGTATCATCTGGGCACTACATTGGAGCACCCACACAGTTAATGGTTATGGTTAGTAGCTGCATCCTATCATCGTGTATCATAAAAGGTGGAATCCAAGCCGGATACATTATAATCAAGCATAACTACTTTCACCTTCCCTCACTTGCTAACCATTCCAGTTCCCATCACGAATCGTAAACAGAGCACAACATTTGGCAGCTCTTTCAATTTTGGCATTTTTCCTCCTTTTTTTAGTTTTTATGGGTATTTGGAACCAACGAATATTAAATTTTTTCACAATTTCGGGATTTTCGTTATTTTCTTATTTCGATGCACAAGTCATCACACACAGTCAGAATCACTGCCTAATCTCCATTATAAATTATAAAAGGATGAACGTTAGTCGTCGTAGTCGTCATTGTAGCCATTATGGCTGGTGGGCATCAACAATGCAAGCCATCAGTAATAGGCACTGTTACGAATGCAGTTCATCATCATCATCATCATCATCATCCAGTCATACATATATCTGCGTGATGCGGAAATTGTAAAATCAAATCACCAGACGGGAATTAGTCACCGAAAAAAATGCATTCATCCCATCAGGAAGCGCATTCAAAAATGAAAATTTATTCTTCCATATAATGGATCCGTTTGTAGTTGGCTCCAGGCTGTTCATTTTTGAGATTTCATTGCTTTTTCGCTTTATAATCTTGGTTTTTTTTTTTTTTGAAATTTGAGTTCCGAATTTTTACAGTGGCTTTTAAAATTAAATGAAGTGTATATTTCATGGTTTTTGAAAGAAAATTTGGCCTGATTGCAAAAATGCTAACAAATCATCCTTTTGCCAATTACAGCATTTTTTGTATGTTTGTGATAATTAATTGTTTTGATTATGAATACATTTCTCATTTCATTATAGAGCAACATAAAAGGATATAATGAGAAAATATCAAACGGCGTTTTTAACCACCTCTTCGATTTTTCTTGTTGCCGTGTTTCCTATTGTGGGTCCTGGCGGATATACTACTCCTGATGTGCGCCATCGCGTACCGTTTCTGGAAATGTGCTTCAATTGTTTAGTGCCCCATGGTATATGGTCAATCGCGAAGTCTGCTATGTTGCGTTAGTGGGTTTTTACAATTACAATGGCCTTTTTGAAAAGTGTGACAAATCAGCGGCTACTTCCGTCATGGTATATATATTCCTGACCTGGTCTTTGTTGTAAATGCTGTTGGGCTAAAATTGTTAGAATTAATTTAGTAGGCAAATCTGTCTAATTCTATTAAGCCTTCTTATTGTAATAGTGAATGCCTTTTTTCATGTCCTGCACCGTTTGACCTGAAAGTTCTGCGAAAAGAATATTTCCGCTGTTTTGGACGGTTTCAAACATGAAATTCACCGAATAAATGCTAACACAGCCTACGACTCCATTTTATCCCCAACACTCTTTCTCATAATTATTAATGATTTCTTGTCTGTTACTAATAATCCTATTCACCCTTTTGCCAATGACTAGCTATGATTAGCTTCTCATATAAATTGAAGGAACATTCCTCCTTCTTACAAAATGCTAAAATGCTCTATTGATTAGTTGAATGCGACATATTCGAGTTGGTCCACAACATGCACCGATAGAACACGCAGATAAAGCAGTTGAATCGAACAGTCGCAGCTTGGTATTTAATCTGCATTTACTATAATCATCATATTTGGCTCTAAACCTGTGTACGGTCCTGGCATCCCGCAAAAAATCTCTCCACCGGTCCCGAGTTCGAGCCGATGTCATCCATGCCATGTTCCATAAATCCTACCGCAAAGGACTTTACAAGCAGGATACTCTTCGCTCATGCGAGCTAGGTTTCTTTCCCACCGTACCCTACCAAGCTTATTTCTCTTCACGATGTGCTCGTAGATCTCATCATTATAGAGTCTCCGGAATCGTACTTCCTCACATACGGGGCCAACAATTATAAGTAAGACTTTTATGTCGAACGCGGCTAAAAGGTCAGAATGCTTTTTCCTAAGCACCAAAGTCTCGGATCCATATGTAAGTACTGATATGACCATTGTCTTATACACCAGTAGCTTGGATATTATGGTTAAATTCCTCGATTAGAAGAGTCTTGACAGACTTTGAGCAACCGGCGCGTATTTACCCAAGATAGTGAAAGGAATGCAGGTTGAAGAGGACGCAGGCCAGTCCATCCACTTGTCTTTTATTTTGGCTTATAACATTGGTCATGGTCAACCTACATAGTCGTGTTAGTTTATTTGGGATGCTGAATTCGCATGGCTTTATAAAGTTCTACTCTGCAAATGCTATCATAGGCGGATTTAAAGTCTTTAAAAATATGGTGTAGTGAGTGAGTGAGCGCATAATTACCGCAACAAACATTGCATGCTGTCCTCCCACTTGACTTCCAACATAAAAATCATCATTACAGATAAATTCAACAGTTCAGCCAAAATCTCCACAAGGGAGAAGTTCCTAATCGCAATTGTACGCGCACACCCATATGACTCCACACATGAACAAATACTGATAGTGCTGTCGTCGTTGAAGCAGAACGATCAACACAGCCAGAAACGCTTTACCATTTTACAAGAAAACAGAAGTTTATCGTAAGACAATGGAGTCATTCTTTGAAAATTCTCCCTCATTGCCAAAAGGCTGATAGACCGGTTTATGCAGACATATACTCGACTCTGTACTCCGTTCCACTGTGCAATTGACTTCGCATCATGCATCCAAAAGAATATTCTGTTTGCGGAGGAGATGTGCTGCTTCATTTCCGATAGAAGCAGGAAGGAAAATAAAAGTAAAACTGAAAATGATTGCTTAGCTTTTGCATGGCTCCTGTTTGGCTTATTGTGCTGCTGGTAGTGGTGCAGGGCAATGGTAGTGGTGGTGTACCTATAGTGTAAACCAACCAAAGAAAGGAACTAGATTGGCTGAACAAATTGCAATCTTCTTCTTTCATTTCGCTGAATGCATCCTGACACTAGCGCTGGTGTGTGAATCAGCTGTCCCTGCTGTTGAGCATCAAGCGTTTGTAGTCGTACTTGAATTTTGAATCGAAACGATTTGTCTGCCACTATACTCGGGGGATCCAAAGGAACCTTCCAGAAGCAATCTACTGCAAGTTACTCGCCGCAGCATCGAACAATCGATTCAAATGAATCGAACAACGGAGATTGTTTGCTTGGTCGATGTTGACGTTGATGCTCTGTAGAAGACAATGTTCCCTCTGCTTGAAGCTATATATGGTAATAGTCTATTGTATTTTGCAAATGAGTACCAAGTCGCTGCATCCAATTCGCAATAATGAAGCGCATTGCCCTTGGGGACAATGGTTGTTCAATGTGAAATGCGGCATGCACTTCATCTGCGTCTGAGATGGAAGAACCGTGCTCCATCATTATCGAAGGTTTGTAAAACAAATTGGCAATCACTTTGTCTATGGATCGTTTTTATTTAAAAACAAAAATGGAAGTCATTGCAATTTATGAGGTAATAAGTGATTAGAAGATGAAATACTCGCTGTACCTTTTTGAACAAAATGTGTTTGTGTTATCAGGGTGTAGCGAATAATATTGTTACGAAAATATTTGACATCGCCATGTGAAGATAAACGGATCAAAGATGTTTTCCAATAATGGAACAAGAATATTTGCAGTGCATGCTTTTAGGCTAGTAAAATTTATAGAAGCTTTATTACAACGTTTTTAGGCACTAACCACACACCTGTATTTAAAAGTTATTTTTAGATTTTTAGTTTCTTACGACACATGACTCATATTTACTTTCAAGCTCGGTTGTAAATAACACCCATAAATAAATAAATAACGAATTTACCAGAGTGATCTGGCCTAGAATACGCTGTTCGAATAGAAAATAGTAGAAAATTTTAGAACCTTAGCGAAGCTTTTGATTTACTAGAAATATTACAGGATTTGCCACAGGATTCAGTTATTATTTGGAATTCATCCAGACAAGTTGAAAAATACTTGCAAATGAGTGTTATAAGTCACACTTCGGGTCTATAAAAAAGACGAGATGGACGCAGGTAAACTGTCCCCCACCCTTCAGACCTGGAACTCCACGTTCCCGACCCTCAGCTTACCCTCAATGGATGACGATGCTCCAACAACTTCGGTGACCACGTCACTATCATATCTTTTAAGTCTAAATTAACCATTTACATTCACAATTTCAATGAAATCGGTTGGGCGTTTCCGGAGATAAGCGTGTACGAACATCATGACACGTGATTTTTATATAATAAGATAAGCCTGGCAAGACCTTCGCGACCTGTTATCTCCTTGTTGCTTTTTCGCTGCTCGTGTATGACTATAAAACACAACAAATTGTGACAACTTAGAAAATTTGGAAATTGATGCCGAAATAACTGAAGCTATTCTACCACTCCATGTGTAATTACCTATATTATATTATTATGCGTAATTATTTTATTATATATAAGCGCAGTTGTCAGAAATTTGTTGTCAAGATGTTGTTTTATTGTCTTCCTTAGCTCTTCGTATTCATCCGCAAGCTAAGCCTTATAACATATTAGAGGGAAAACTTCTCAGACAATCTTCGTTGCATTGCTTTTCGGATCCCCGATCTCATACTGTTCTCATAATATCTCAGTATACTTTTTTCTATTATCCTTGGAAACTAACATATTAAACATAATAATCAACAGACACTCGATCGTCTTCCTATATAATTAGCCTCTGCACGGTCTGCACTCGAATAGGTTAAACATTTGAATTACCCAAACTGACAGTCAGTAATAATGACACTTCATGTATCATCATCTTGTCAAAGTCGAAAGGTGCCCGTCTGTCCAGCTTATATCACGTATCTATTGCACACCAATTATTGGATTAGGGCAAGTAAGTATGCCATTCCACTATTCATCATCCAATCCACATCGTTAGCAGGATCACAAAAACAAGGTAAACAATAAATAATCATCTGCTTCGACTTTCTTCGCCAGGAGCGTGCCATCCATTTGTTCACTTTTTTTGGTTTGGTTTTTGTTCTGCGCATGTTTGCCTTTATAATTATACATTTTACGGTGGTTGATCGTTTAAAACATAAATATTTGGTTAATGCGCACCCAACTGCCGAAGTGGGTATCCGCCTCCGTCGTCAGGAAACCAATCGACCTCTCCAACTACCACTAATGGAATGAAATTGTGTTGTTACGCGTACGCATTGCTCACTACCGTTGACTACGTTACCACTTGGATATTTACAAAAACAACCATTTTAGTGGAAATGGGGTAGTTTGCTTATAGCAAACTAACAATTGAATGGTTGCGTGTGCACGCGTTCGCTCTGCACTCTTGAGGACTTTGAAATGTGTGATAATTATGCCGACGCCACTCGACCGACGTCGACCGTGGAAATGGCACGTGTCTCACGATGGTTATGGCCTGGACAAGTATCCATTTCCGTTTACATGTAACAAGCGCCGCTCACCGTGCATTCAGAGAAATATTGTTACAAATTTGCACCAAAAAAGGGAGAACAGAGATTTGGTCACAATATGTTCTGGGCGATCAAGTGCTCTCGTCTGAAGATGCAATTATGCTGCGAGAGTACTGTGGGAAGGTAAGCTAAACAGAAGGTTGCCCTGCACTACAAAGGGATAGATGATGATGGAAACAACCCATTTATAAACAGCACTGAGTGTTCACTTGAGAATAATTGTTGCATTAAAAGGTGTAATGCACCTTTTTAGCAGACTGTGGGTTAAGTGCAATTTATGATTTAATTATAAAGTTTACATAGCATGTGAAACATAAATAATTGATTAAGGGGTAATGCCACTTATGCTCTTTCTTTCTTTCTAACTGGTAATATTGCACTCACGGCAAAGAACGTGGGAAAATATTAATTTGTAAGTTTCTAATCTTCGTGCAAAGCAAATTATGTATGTTATACTAAAAGACGGCTCAACTAATTTTTGTGAAATATATTCTTAAAAATGATAGATACCTACTACAAAACTACTTCTTATTACAATTCTAGTTTCCTCCAAAAATTGTATTTGTTAACGTATGGTTAGCAGATTGCTAGACATCCAGTTAGGCCTTTTTCAAGTCTACGTCATTCTTCAATTTCAAGCTATTTCTAAGAAATCCCATCAGAAAGCTTAATTTACCAGGTGTCTCCACTTCACTCACGCGAGCTAGTGTAGATACTGCCTACCAGAATAAGCTACCGAGCTTTCTTTCTACATGATGTCAACATTGTTGACTTGTCTGCACTTGTTGATCTTTTCATAGTTTTTAATTTTAATTATTCTTATTATTGTAGGTGAACTGAGAAGCTTTGTGCACTGCGATGTATGTATTTGGCATCCCAGATGTTTACCACATTAGTTTAGGCTTAGTTTCTTTGTGAATGCTATCATGTCTGCCAGGTGTTTCGGTTTGACATTATGCCATGGAACATGAGGATCTTTTCATAATATGTTATCTAAAATCATCTTTATTTCTATATGATACTAGCTGACCCGACAGACGTTGTCCTGTTCCACTTTCAATAAATTTGTTTGTGATTGTTTTGTGAACTTCTGAAAAGATATTTGAAATAAAATAATAATAATTAAAAATAATTTTGATTTTGAGTCACTGTATTTTTGGGAGTATTTTGGAGGTGTTTGGAGGTTTTTCTGGGGTTCTTTTGAGGGTCTTTTTGTGGTATTTCGGAGGGTCTTTTGTGGATCTTTTGGGGATCTTTTGAAGATCTTTTGGGGGGGTCTTTAATGATTTTTAGGGATTTTGAGGGACTTTCGGAGGTCTTTTTGTGATTCTTTTCATGGTCTTAGGGGCCTTTTGATGGTCTTTTGGAGTCTTTTGGAGATCTTTTTGCCCGACGACGACGCTGATAGTTTTGATTTTCAAGGTTAATGCCGCGAAAACTGACACTAGTTGGCTTAATTGTTTGGGTTCTATGAAAAAGAGTCATCAAATAAATTTTCACACATGCTATTCTTTGATATCGATTGTCATTTTGTCATTTTGAATGCCAATAAACCCAATTCTGGTTATTAATAATTTTTGTTTTTGTTTTTTAATTAGCGCACGCTTCAAGTGATTTGCACCCTTATAATTCCTACACACAGCGTGGTTTGGAATTATTTGGATACAAGAAGAAAGGAACACTGATGTGTCTGAGAGTTACTGTGCTAATTTTTGCAGTCTGTGATTGTTTTAAGAACCGCCTGCATCGGCATAAAAAACATAACTTGAACTTATTATCTCTTTACGATAATTTGTTAATTCTTGATGACAATAATACCAGAATTAGCTCCAATTTGAGATATCTGCAAAAAAAAATTTTCCTATAGTGAAAATATAGTTGTAAACGAGAATAACTGATGCCATTCTGTGGTCGTTGTTGGTTTATTTAATAAATACCCTCCAAATCAGACCGGACAAATAATGTGGTACTAGGTGACTACGCGATTCAAAGACATCATATCCCATAAGGGAATATAATTCGCAAGAAAATAAAGATATATTCGTGCTGCTCACCTTGCTTAATGTGTGTTAGTGTAAGCCATATTTAGAACTAACCGTAATGACTATGTATAATTACTTAACTGTCATGAAATTAGTAAGCATTTTATTACGTATTGGGCTAACTACTGTGGGTGCGTTTCTTAAGAATAAGACATGCATTCCATTGAAAATACCGGCTTAAATCTCGCACTATTTTTATATCATAAAATGCAACTCTCAAATAAAATATAACCTGTATGATTATCTTGTTTTGAAAATAAAATCAGAGAAGAAATGCCCATCTAATCTAATCAAGGACGATACGATTTGCAGAACTGCTTGGCGAAAACTTATTATGACGGTACTCCATTAATATTGGACCAAGTCTCTAAAATTTCACGACAGTATCACAGTATAGTACTACGGTGCTGTCCCACCTGTTCTCTCAAAACAATTCTACACTTACCTCCCGACCCTCAGAAAATCTGGGTGGTTTGTTTCCAAATCGAATGAACACTGCAATATACTGCAGTTGTTACCGAAGTATATGATAGCATCCTCAATCGACTACTGCACTTCAGTCCCGGCTTTTTCGTAGAGTTTCTAACTAGAGAAAGTTGGAAGGACGGGGAAGTATTAGGGCTTTTTGACGTAACTCTATTCACCGACGAATCCAAGTGGAGAAATTAAGTCGGCGCTGGTATCTTCACAGAAAAACTTAATATTAAAAGGTCCTACAAGCTGTTCAACTCTGCTATCATCTTTTAGGAGGAGATCCTAGCGATTAGGTAGGCTTGCAGTGCGCTTGCAAAAAATAACGCTATAACTGTTAGGGTATAGGCATATTCGTAAATAGCCAAACTGCAATTAAAGCCATTATTGGGACTATCAATAACTCAAAACTTGTCAGGCAGTCCAAGTTAAATAAGCTTCAGTAAGCAAAGACCTATCCGGGGCACAGCTACATTGACGGTGATGAGAAAGGGGATGTACTGGCGAGGAAGGGCGTAATATTGGAAATCGACTGCATGAAGAGAGTCTGTTGTCCATTGAAATTTCCAGAGTTGTTGCTATAATCCCTGGCCATTAGCGGGTGAGCAGCCACGCTTTAAACTTAAAAAATGTGCCTGAACCAGAACTATGCCTGAACATGTCTCCAAAAATATCGATAGAAAATGCCTGCTCTTCCTAGATGAGAAAGAGACATAAAAGCTCGTGAGTGTGCTATTAGGCATTTGTTTTAAAACTCTTAATGCCCTTTAGGGTTTAACACTTTAAACAAACTGGTGGTAATTCTGGTGATAGGTAAATTGCAATTTTTTTCAATACTCAACACGCTCTTTTATCCTTTCAATTGTTATTGTTAATGCTTGCTCTAAACTAAAAAAAATCTGATATGAAAAGATTTCGCAATTTAACGAAAATTAAATTACGACTACAAAATACTCTAAGGGGTTGAGTTGTAGAATTTATTTTAACCTTTCAATATAAAGTACCGCATGCAAAATATGTACTCGTATATACGCCGCCGTCACCACCTACACACACGTCAGTTTGACAGACAAAAGTGTGGCGATTACAAAAAACTAGCAACCGGTGATTATCCACCTTTTTAGCACATGCTTACCTCTATTGTGTTCTGCTCAATATATTTGTGTAGTTAAAAGCGTCCTGAATTCAGAATTGCAAACAAAAAAAATATACAATCGTTCCAATTTTCAGACGGCTGATGCTCCTTTGATATAAGGTATCCCAAGTTAGGTATAAGTAAAATTTTCGCGGCAAATACGCAAAAGGACAAAATCAAAAACCATTTCGAAGCGTTTTTTGTTAAAAAGCGCACCATGCTGTACGACATTTTTTAAACTTATTCTTGGGCTAGAAAATAGCTCCTTTGTTGAATTGTCCTGAAGTCTTTGCAAACGATGTGCACAAACAATTTCGATGTCGCCCTAATCCTGAAACGAAGCAATTTTAGTCGATTAAAATTTTCATAAATTTGAACAGAGGAGGCAGAGGAGGTAGTAAGCAATTCCAATTCACAATCGTCAGAGTCTTCGGTTTCTTTACTTCGCATTGGCCCTTTGTCGTGCACAGTGTATGGCAGAGGACGGATGGGCGATGGCATTGTGTTTATTGAAAACGATTTGAAAGAACCGCATATGGTCGCAAAAACACTTCACAAAATAAATTGGAAAACTGATCATTTACATATCCTTTCCTTTCGAGATTTGATTGATTTAAAGTTAAGTAAACTTTTGCTTTTTGTTGGAAGATTTACTGGTTTTGCGTGCACATACAACCGCTGCAGCTAAGGATATACAAATAAAGTCGATTGTATTATTTGCAATACCTATTATTTACTCGTAGGTACATGAATATTTCTTAAAGCTAGAAAATTATAATTAATGAAATGAGTGCCTGGAATCGTTTCTATCCTGGGCGGCCTAGGATAGAGTCTCATCCTAGTAGTAAGTGATTGGGTTCGAAGTTCCGGACGATGTGCTGCCAAGGTAGTAGTGTACTTACGCCAAAGGCACTCACAATGAACGAGCTGTGTCCCTTGATGTCAGATCTTACCAAGGTCGCGTTGGTACTACTGGCTATACCCACAGATAAGGTTGATCTCCTTGGAGGTTAGCTGAGTCTGGGCCAACTTTTGGTTGAGGACCCGGTTTCGTTCTGGGCTTGACCTACAAAGTGGCTGTTAGTTTACTACCCAAATGCGGGTAGAGATTTAAAATGGTAACATCAGTGAAAGGCCTGGTGTTACCAAAACCTTTGGTACATCAGTGCCCGACCTGATGTTACCGGTGCGATGATGCGTTGTCTGTGAAGTTGCATATCTCAACCGGTTGTCGAAAGCCAAAGATCGGCAAGGATTTTGGTAGGTCCTACTCTAACCATTGAGTTAATACTGGCACATCAGTCTATGATGGACGTTGATTGTTGTATAACAAATCCGCGCCGAAGAGGACCGTGGAATTATGCCATTAGTTGGCGGTGTTCACGTTAATCCAAGACATCTCTATTACTATTTTTATCTCTAAAACAGGTGATTAGTTTTGGCCTCCCGGATATTGGTTTTTACGGGCAAGGTTATTTTCCTCGTGCCAACCTTTTTCTAAGAAATATTTTGGTCAAATTTCTTACAGGAGTCAGGACAATTCTTCACATATCTGTATTTTCCATTTTTTTGCTCATACATTATTCAAAAACTCCTTAACGAACCGAATGTCCAAATATTCAATGGAAACTACCTAACTACCAGTTAATTACAGATCCATAAATTGTGATTCCTGTCTGAATGAAGCATTTTAAAACCCTACAGATGTATCATGCACACGTAACACAAACACTCGTAATTGAAAAACCAAAAAAACAGCGAGGATAATCGTAAAATCTTAATTCAGAACAAGGAATACCAGAGTACGTGCGTACAAGTACATCGCATAAATACACGAACACCGAACCGCCCTAAGTGCATAGCTCGCCGCATTAATGCTCATCATGCAGAGCAACAACTTTCATTATGATGCCTAAATGTATAAGACTGCGAAGAACACCAAGCAGCACAAGTGGAAAAAATAACGCAACGCAATTGGGGAAGGAGCGCCCCGAACTAATAATAATTCATGCATCGCCTTGCCACATTGTTGGCATCGATGTACGATGGTCAACCGACCATCCGCTCGCTGCTGACCGGCACCTCATGCAATGAGTTTTCGATGTTCCGTGTTTGCCGGCGTTGATGCCGAATGCACTTGCGGCGGACTGAATAATTTATGAGCTTCCAGTATAGGCCATGCGGTTGGCTCGTTTTCCGGTCGTTGCCGGCAAGCGAAGGCGTCACGAGTGGCGAAATCGGCCGGAATTGAGGTGCAAAGTAAACAACGCTGTTGACCGCAAAATTTATGAGTGTGGTCGGCGGCGGGCATCTTTTCCGTGTTCTTTCAGGTGAGAATGTGCGATTTGTAATTGAGGGCATTTATCACCGCGCGAAAAAGGCAAACAACGCGTATTCATTTAGCCACAAGGACCTAAGGCATTTCTTATGTTGCCCCGTCAATTCCGCCGCTGTCCCAACCAGTAATGGAGAAAAATTGTACTTTAATTTGGCGAATTACAATGTGCTAAACGATTTTCGTATTTCCTGCTGACAGCTCAATGAAATACTCGTACGAATATTAAAATGAGGTTCGTGTTCTTTGTTGTTGCTGATGGTTTATTTCCTTGAGCGAGACAAGCTGCTATTTAGCTTGAGCTAATTTCTCTTTACGCCGGCAACAAAAATAATCAAGCGCACATCAAAGGCAGCTTTGTGGCTTGTGTTGCTTTTGCGTCAACAACAAAAATAATAAAACATAATTGCGGAATTTGAAACAAAAAGCCGTAACATAAGTATGTACACTTCTATACATTTTATATTAATCGTAAGGACAATACGTCATCTGTATACACATAATATAGTATCTCGTATATGGTATATGCATAAATGTCGTTTTATTATGTCCTCAAAGAGGTTGAAAAAGACACTAAACGACAACTAAAAGGCGAATCAAAAAAATGTTTCAGAAAGCGTGCCAAAGTTCAGAAGTGTGCGGGGGAACTGTCTTTTAAAGCGAAATACACGGATGGAAGCGTGATGCTCACTATGCTGACGAGTATCTGAAGAGTGTAAAGCTCAAAAGAATGCAACGAGTGTTGAGTTTCTGATGAACAAAATAATAATAATCAAAAAGTTTCCATTCCTGCTTACACAGCCAAATATACTTCTATGGGAGGATATGTCCTACAAACTATTGGAATTGCTATGCTGTGTCTATCAGCTTGTAGCACAAGCGATATCGGAATTACTCGTATATTAGTTTCCTTCTGGATGGAATCATTTGTATGAAAAGCATTTTACAATTTTCGAAAAAATATGCTTCCTATACGGAATTGATGTACTCGTAACTCTGCTAAACAATTTATTGAGTACCTGATTTTGTTCATCGTGAAGGCACTGATGAAAGATGTAATACGCCCCTGTAATACGAGAACGCAAATTGGAAATCAGCGCCACTCTTTCTAAATTTGACTTGTCTCCTGTTGTGATATCCGCTTCCGCTACAGCGCTGATAAAAAAGTTAGAGCACAGACTTCGTCGGGCTCACTGGAAATTTGTCTCAGAGCTGATTAATCAGGCCTTATTCATACAAGAAAATCATTAATCTAGACAAATATAGCATTATCAAACTGGTGAGCTTTCCCACAAGTTACTGCGTCTTGCGGTATCAGCTTAGCAAATCTATACTCAGACACGGAACAACAAATTGGTATTGTTATTAGCTACTATATAAATTTTGTTGCTATATGGCAATATACCACTCTGCTAAGTAATTTTGCATGCAATAGGCTGACCATAAAGAACCCTCCTCGAAAATTTCTCAAAACTCAAACAGAAAAGAGAAAAGCATCACTACACACAAACACAAGACTATCAAAGTAGAGCTTTGATTATTCATTCATATACTTGTATAATACACAAAGAAAACAATTACCTGGATCACGCTAAATGACGTCAAATGGGCCGGATCAAGGTGTCATGCGACCCTAGCCGAGGATCGACCAGACTGGGGGCCCATAAATAGCCCAGTCTCTATCGTTGTCATCTGGATACCTGGCGTCCTCTAGATGTATCCTACCTTAAATTCGTATACGGATCTCTGCTCGGGTGGTACACCCTTTCTCCGACACTCGTGGGACTAAAATTGCAGCACACAAAAAAAATTTATTTTCAAAAACGTAGACCGGCACTCACCAAATGCCGAAATAAAAGGGGGCCAGCACTCACCAAAGGCTGGAAACTTGCGTGGCAATTGGCTCTATCCATAAAGCCGCTAAAAATAAGGTAGTGTTGGATCCTAAGGCCCCAAAGCTAGGCCCCAGCACCACCAGCAAAAGTGAAGCAGATAACGGATCACGCAACATACCGCCGACGAAAGAAAATAAACGTCGCGCGGCCTTTAAAATCCTGGAAAAGTTGGCTGATATCGCGAGGAGCAGCTTACGAAGAGACAAAAGGAGTCCATAGTATGGGCGAAGTTAACTGGGGTAGGTGGAATAAACCCCACCAAGGACCTAGGGCCGAAAAGGCAAAGGTCTTAGGAGGAAGTTGAAGCCGGAAGCAGTAAACGAGCTAAAGTGCAAGCGGAGACTCCACCGGTGGCTCTTAAGATACATAAGACGAAATCGTTTAGTGACGTCGTCAAAGAGCACGGGTTGATGCTAGCCGTCATTAACAATAGTCATGAGGATGGGAACATCACGCCGGGAAAATGGAAAACCGTGTTTAACGCGCTAAACTACATTTTCCTGAAGGTTCTGAGAGAGAATCTAGCACCTCCCCCTTCCTGAAGAGATGCAGGTTGGCATCAAGGGCGCGTTAAGCTGACGGCGTGCTCGGATCAGAGATCGGTTGATCTCTATAAAAAAGCGATGGCCGAAGTGGGTGAAGTCCGGCCGTAAACAGGGACGAAATTCCTAGCACGCGTCTGGCTTCCTACCGAACCTACTAACGCTAAAGCTGTTATGGAGATCATCAAAGTCATCAACCCAGATCTTCCGACATCAAGTTGAAGATCGTGAAACAAGAGGAGTCTAAGGGTAACTTAAGATTATCTAGAGGTTAAAAACAAGGAATCACTGGCGCCTCTTGCAAAGACTAAGGGAGTTATCAACTTCGGTTTCGGGTCGATAACTCTCAAAGTTTAGAAGGCAGACGATGTCAACAAGGTTAAAGAAGCGGACCATTCCGATAACGGGGGTCTCGACTGCTCTGAAGACATCGGGCTTGCCCTAGATACCGATAGTCGGTCTAGCGAATCCTCTCTGATATCGAGGATGGGCAACCTTTTTGCCGTAGAGTCTGACGAGGCTCCACCAATGACCGACGACCACACTATAATGCCGCCACCAAGTATAGACGAAGTTTGCAGAGCGATAAATCGGCTCAAAAATAATAAGGCCCGGGATCTGATGGTATCCCAGCGGAACTGATTAAAACTGGAGGCTCAGCAATACACCAAGCAATTCATGTCACTACCTCTTTGATTACCATACGAAAAAATGTGTAAAAAAATAATTTTTTACAAAATGGAAGGGGAATTTCCTTTTCTTTGTTTTAAAAGATTACGAAATAAAACTCGAAAACTTTTCACAGTCAACAGCTAACAAGTTGTTCGAAATTGTCTCAATATTTGGACGACGTCTCCTTTGTTGACATAAAACTATATACCCTTACAAGAAAAATCTCAAGATTTTAATTTATAAAAAATACTATTCCATCTGTATAGTAATTCATTCATTATTCAGCGTTTTATGATGTCACAGTCAGCCCAACGCAATTGAGAATATTCTAAAATGTGCTGCATGGCTTTTGTCCAGGAGGTGCCCGTTTCCGTTAGATAAATTTTTCCGCTATTCCTCTGACTTTTTATGCATCACAAGATATCGGCGCCCTCCATCCCTCCAACCCCAACACACCCACTTGCCATTTCATTCATTTGTTTCCAACCATTGATCACTTTTTTATTTTCATCTTTTCGTCTGAAAAATAATTCCACCCTTCGATTGCGATTTCAAATTGCGCTTTACAGCTCGACCGACGATATGCTTTTGCTATTATTGCTTGCTGCGCCCTCTGACGGGGTGCTGACTTTTCCCGTTGTTGCCTTTGTTGTTGTTGTTGCTTTCGCCTTTGTATGCATTGTACGATGTGCATTGGTTCGATTGGTCCTGTCGAGTCGAGCATTATACGGAACTGGGTTCTGCTCAGTTTCAGAGTTGCCCCTCTCCACCCCTCACCCAATTTAATCGTGCATCCTTTGATGATCACTTCAATTTCAACTCTCACACTCCGTGCAATAATATTCTAAATGGGACTGCAATTCTCTTTGAATTGTTTTTGCCACCCACTCTTCCCACTCCCACACACAATCGCACTCGCTTTTGTTTGCAATTTCCTCCTCGTTTTTCTGTGTCTGTGGCGTTTTCGATTTTTTAATTTCTAAGATGACAACACGCAGAACGAGCGTGATTATGTTATGTTGGCGTTGGCGGCGGTACAAGTGGGACGGGGGTGATCCTTTTCAATTCCAAGTTCCAAATCACGAATGCTTCCTCACTTCTCTGTGCGCTGAGAATACGAACAAGGATAATCGACATTTAGAACATAAAACAAAGCAAAACAAAAGGAATTGAATGCAATCAAATGAGGATTTTTTTTGTGCTACGTCCTTATTCGTGCGAAATCATTCGAGGAAAACTACGATACTTTCCGTACGTAGATTAACGTTTGATTTTTTTAGTGCTTTCTTTTTGGGTGAAACAGATGTCATTACTTTTGGCATTTTCTTTGGTCTTGTTTGTGTGTGCGTCACATGCGTTGATTTATTAAGTCCTTAATAATTGTAATCAAAAATGGTTTTTTTCATCCATTAACAACATGTTCTGTTCATAAAATAAGGAATAAAGTTAATTTCACGAGTTTGGAATTGTTTGACTTCCCTCGATAAGTACTTATAATACTACAAGCTGATTTTTAAGTTCACATGTTAACCAAATGAAAACACGTTATGTAAAGGAAGAATAGCATTAAATTTAACTAAAAAAGGATTACTTAATTATTATCTCACGACACGCTTTCAGTTCAGTTCATTGTTATTAATTGATAACACGATACTCACATCTGCTTATGACTTATGCCTAAACAAGTGCAGTCAGCTAAATAAAGAAAGGAATTATTAGATATACGAGGTGTGATTGCCGGTGGTGCAGAGATTAGAACAGTTGGCTCCTACTCAGAGGATATTCCATGTTCGATTCCCGACGCGTTCAAAAAACACACAAATTTTTTCATTGCACTGTTCGAATGGAATAGATAAGAAGAAATTAGAAGCTTCTGGAAACTTTGAAATTTGTATAAATACAGGAACTCTGACGTGGTCAGTTTAGATATTAATTGGAATTCAACCAGACTAGTAGAAAAGTACTTGCGAGTAGATAGAACTACCACCCAAGTGAATAGTACTGAAATATAAGGGTTAAATGTTAAAAGTAAATAAGCAATCACCAGTGTGAATTTGTAAACTTTTGCTAAAGTTCTAATTTGTAAAGGAATAATCTTATGTTGTGTTTTTATTTGCAAAATCCAATTCGAACTGTAGGAAGCCTAAATATGAATGTGACAATTTTTGTATTATGCTGTATTCACATGTGCAGTTGATTTTTTGTATTAGTAAGCTATAATTTAAACTTTTATAATTAAATGATATACAATTTAAAGCCAATGTGGTGATGAGCACAATATTCTAGTTTATGAGTACTCTACTCCACCCACCACAAATTCTTTTCTCTTCTTCTATTCCAATAAAATATATAAATTCTCCGAAATTGTACATTTTGCACATACTACATATTAGTTTAAAGTTGACTTTATAGGATGCAACTGGAAATTTTCGTCAGAATTCTGACCAGCGAAATTAGATGAATTCCGATGCAAATTAAGAGCAACCTAAACGTAATCACACATGCTTCGGTATACCTCATTCGTCAAACCAGAGTACCTCAACCTCATAAACGTTCCGATATGACGAAGAGGTTTAATTTTTTCACAAACCTTTTCGGTAATCGGAACGTGGCACCTTATTGCCCCATATATACTGAAATCCTAGCTCTAACACCTAGTGAGATTTTTGCATGCTCTCGAGCAGGTGTTCGTAGATGGTAGTGATGGCGATGAGACAACGTTTATTTTTTTTTTAGTGGTTTTCCGCCAGGTTGGGTACCGCCTAACTGATTTGAGCTACTTCGCGAAAAATTCATGCATATTTTTCCATAGAACAAGAGGAGAATTTCGTGATTACTAGGATCACTTAAAACCACTCTCCTAAAAAGTACTAAAAACTTACTTAGGTTGTTATGGCTTGTGATTTATTGGAGACGACAATAAAGCAGGCCAAGCCTACGCTGGAGGAATGGCGCATACCAGGACTCCCAGAAGTTAGGAATACCAAACACTGGACGATATCGGATAGAAATCGATACCGGTGGAGAGCGGGCTGCCAGTTTGCTCCCCGTGGGGGTTCCAACTGCGTCTTAACCTATTCATGGTTGAGGTGCTGGGCTTTACCACGGGATATTAAAAAAGGGCCGCGGGTACTTAGAGTATGCTCTTTATGGGCAATGTCTTCGTACTTTGCGACTCGAAGTGGGCTACTGGTACTTAGAATAACCTTATGGGCGGCTCTTCGTATTTAGTGGTTCATTTCATACACTACAAGTCTGTGATTGGGACAGAGGGAATAGTTTATATTCCAAACGGCCTAGGATAGCACAGTATCCTAGTGACAAATAATAGGGTTCGAAGTTCGGGACGATTTGCTGCCAAGGCAGTAGCGTACCTACGCCCAGGCACTCATACTGAATGAAGTAAGTCCCTTGATGTCAGATCTCACCAAGGTCGCGTTGGTACCACGGAAGTTGTTCGTGCCCACAGACAATAAGGCAGACCGTAAGGGTGACCGGTCTGATAAAAACTGTGGTTGAGGACTCAGCTCGTTCTGGGGATTTAACGCGGGGGCTTACGGTTTACTTTCAAAGAGAGGACCACTAAATGGGAATAGTTTATGACCATGCTTAATGGCGAAAGCTAGGCAAGCAGGGTTCGTCCCACTCACAGAATGATGGACCCTAGTTGTGCAGTCACACATGGTTCTTATGATATGGATTACCTTTTTAATATCACACAGAACACTATTCTATCACAAATATAAACAAAAATACTGCTATGAATCAGTCTTAACATGTTACAAAAAAACTGGAAATTTCATAAATTTCAGCAGCGATCATTTAGTAAAATTGAAACCAAAAATTAATATATCATCCTGGATTCCGACGGCGAACCCATTCGTACTTTTTTCCTGTCATATTATCAACAGCTTTAAAAAAATTTACAACAATTTACCAACGATTCCATCCATATTGTTTCAACTGTGATCAAATTCTAGAAATAATTAAATCAAAATACAAAAGATATCAATTCCTATGTAATCGAAACGAAATGGTGCGGGAAATTGAGCCCGGATTCTAACACTAAGTATAAAACAACAAATTAATGTGACAAGTGCACGTTATGCAAATTTCCTCATTAATATCCATCAGAGGATAATCCATACAAGAGTACCTAATAGCTGTTATCATACGCCAAGTGGCAAAGACGGCAAATCATTGTCACCCTTGAAACACAAATCCCTTCACTGGCGAACAACCAATCATCAGAAATAAATCCTTTGACAATAAATTGTTACATTAATTCCAATAGGCCAAAACACATTTTATAAACATCACTTTTGCTGGTGCACCCTTTCCTGGTATTAGCTAGGGGTTGATGCGGCGCCGCTAACTGGAGTTTCATTTAATTTCTATTTTTGTCAAATGTAGCTGCGCGCACTGGTTGTTGTCATTTTTATGCGACAATCCAATCTGTCATTGTTGAAACAGACATCCTTCTTGTTAGTTATTCATCTCGAAATGCTTTTAGGGTAATCAATCAATTTAATTTACCCCATCAACCATATTAGAATGGTTTAGTGATGTTTAGTCTTATTATGACTCTGTTTGCGGAAATCATTTGTGGTGTTTGTATTCGTTGAACAGTCCTTTGTCAAGTGGAAAGTGACATTATCATAACACAGCTTGAATTGGTTTTTATTGTATACATAAAAATATTTTTGTGCGTTAATATTATCTTAATCCAACTTAAAAATGATTGATTTGGAGGATGAGAGCAACAACAAAAACAATTACAGTTATTTTTAAACTCGAATGCACTTCATAAGGACTATACACAGATAGATACATCATTATGTCTTGGAACGAAATGTTATATATTATTATCGCTGCGGGCGCCTTTTTCTATCGTCGTCTGTAAGTGTGATATAATGGTTAGTTTAGCAGTTTAGATCTAATATTTAGGCATTGCTCAATATACATATCCTGTGCTGCTACGCATCGCCAGCATTCACCTAACATATGCATTACCCTACGTATGGATCATATGATGTTACTTATCGCAACGCACTTATTCACGAACCTTTTGATTTACGCATAACTTGCAATACACATTCTGCAATTGGTTTTTCATTAGGTGTAACCCATTTTGTTTTTTTTTAAATAAAATAGATTATGGTAGAGATATAATTTATTTCAGATTCAGGTACTATCGACGCCATTAGCCATGGAAAACGACAATATTTTAATGTTCTCCATTAAAACACTTGCACGAGTAAATGCGCTAAACCCAAATGACTTATTCGTGACTTATTCTGGTAATTTCGCATTCGATGTTCATCCTAATATCATCTAAATTGTCTGACGGAAACATAGCCCTAAAGCAAAAAAACACAGAGGCGTCGAATCAAATTGACAGTTCCATTTTTGGAGTTAACAAGGTCAAAGAACTGTGGCGAAGTACTGTCAGTAAGGCATGTGGCGGCTTTTAGCTATAGTTAACCTCTTCTAAAGTTTCCCAAAAATAGTAACTCAAAGAATGGTCCGGTAGCGGTAATTGCTCTTACGCTCTTGCCGTTCGGGAGCATTCTATCTAAACCCTCAGTACTTCAGAAAAACATTAATGAACGGAAATATTCCACCTGAGACATTCCTGGATCTGGATGCAATGGGCTATCTATCAGACTCGCGTAACGTACCGATAATCTACCATATTGCTAGAAGGGCAAACGACAAAACAATCAGGCATGTTCCTAATATTGATCTGAATGGAAATGCGTCCTGGAGATACTGCAGTTACATACCTGAGAAAGGCGTTTGACAGTGTCAACAGACAGTTTATCTGGGGTATGACAAGGTTGCATTCTATCGCCGATACTTTTTTTGTTTATCTACTTTATCTACTGGAAACGGAGGAATTCGTTTGACTTTTACATCTCAACTCAAACATCTGGACTACGCTGACGACGCTTGTTTACTCTCACACAGAATTATGGAGCTGCACCAAATGACAACAAGTGTGGAAAAGGAGGCAAATGTTTGCGGGTTTGAAGATTAATACTGCCAAAACTAAAATCATCAACCTCGGCCTCGGCTGGACAGCCGGTAGAGAGAGTAGGGAGTTTCCAATATCTTGGGAGTATTGTCTCGACCGATGGTAGAACCGAGCAGGACATTGTCAACCGAATTGGCAAAGCAAAATCAGTGTTTGGAATGATGTCCATGATATGGCGAAGCAATGCGATCAGCTTTAACACAAAGCTACGACTGTTCCGTTCAAATGTTGAATCTGTCCTGTTGTATGGGTGCAGCACTAGAAAGGTCACCGCTACTATCACAAAAAGATTACAAAGGTTCGTAAATAGGTGCCTACGGAACATCTTAAGGGTTTTCTGGCCTAACCGTATCTCTAACGAACATCTTTACCAAAGAATGAGTCAGGAACCAATAGGCACAACCATCCAACGACGAAAGTGGCAGTAGATTAGTCATACACTCCGAAAAGGCGACAGTTCCATAGCAAACTAAGTAATGCAATGGAATCCGTTATATCAGGATGGTAGAATAACGGGTCGTCCGAGAAATAATGGCGCAGAACAGTTGAGGAGGAGTCACGGCAATTGGGGAAGAGTTGGAGAGAGCTGAAGCTCATTGCCATGAACCGTACGCGACGGCGCGTAGGCGTAGTAGAGGCCCTAGGACCCACAAAGGGATATAGGACATAAATAATTACACATTTTTAGTTTTTTTTACACCCGTCAGTAGGAAAAGGAATGCATCCTACAGTCGGGAGAGCCAGACTATTTTTAGCAAAGATTTATCCGCTATTTTAAATGCTCTAGAATAAGCCCAAACTAGTTATAATAAAAATATGAAAGTATGTAATTTGTTTCCTTTAAATAGAAAAACCTTCCACGTTCTATAATTTTTTTTATGCGTAAAACTAACAAATTCTCTCCCCTTAACCACCATTAATATTTTAACTACTTGTAAGCCCTTTATAGCATTTGCTCAATTAATTTCTACAAGGAATTTAAAAATGGCTCTATCGAATCGAGTAAACAATCGTAAAAGCCACAACAGTGTTATCCGCCGTTAACACGTAAATTGGTGATTTGTCAATCGGAAAGTTATTCCCTTTTTAATGTGTTCATAGCTGACGGATGACACGCTCGCTCGCTCGCTGCAAACACTACAGCCATTTGGCGGATCATCTGGCGGAAATTTAACTTTTAAGCATTTCCTTCCGTTTGCGCTAGACTCCACCCATCCAACCATACACGCACGCCACGCACGCTCGCACACACTTATGAGTATATAGTTAAGGGTGTGAACATCACCGAAGAAACACTTTGGGTATTTTGTGGTTTTTCCATTCACTTTGCAGCCACTTAGATTAATGAAACTGTTCCTGCGATAACCGCTAAATGAATGCGAACATTTGGACTAATTTTCACTTTTATGGGCTCAATTTGGTGCTGTACACCACGTTCGCTATAAAAGACTCGTAACTCACTTAAGTTAACAAACATTTAGTATAATTTTTTGATAAGAACTATTAAGCGGAATGACACACGAAGAGATCGTCTGTTATATAGTTTCGTGTCGTGGAATGCAATTAATTTTTTTGCCTGTTCTCTCTATAGGGTTTTATAGCTATAACATCCAATTGTGGAACTTGGCAGATGCAGAGTTTGTAAAGAAATGGGTACATCCTTCGTATTTTAATATAATAATAATATTTGGCATGACAGACCATCGTTTCGCTTCTAGGACTAGCTTCTCGCGACCGTTAGTATTGTGCGTGTTATTATTTTGCACTCAAATGAAAGGAACCTAGAATGCAAAGCCGTATCCGAAAGGCGAATTGATTATTTTTGCATATTCGTCTTCGTGTGTTTTATTTTTTTGGACACAAATGGGAAAATAATTTAATTCTGAAAAATATTGTTGCTGTCTATGGAGGTCGAATCTCGAACCTCCTTTTATGAAGTCCAACGCACAAACCTACATTGCGATTGAAAAGGAAATTACTGACTGCTCTAAAGTTGGTTTGAGACAGCATCGCAACAATAAAGTTCGTGCTGTAGTGCTTGCTTTACCTTCCAGTGGTGGTCCCCGGGCAACTATGTGTATAAATCCTTATATATGTAGGATAAATTGGCATATAGGTATAGTGCAGTTATCGTGCTGTATACAAAAAACGCCGAACGGAGATATCGTCATCGCGATGGGGGACTTGAATGCCAAGGTAGGCAATGACAATGATAGACTCAGACATGTAATTGGGGAGCACGGCCTCGACGAACGAAATGACAATAGTGAAAGATTTGTCATAGGAGGCACCATGTTTGAGCATTAGAATCGCCACAAAGTCAGCTGGGTGTCAACTGACAGGCAACCATCATCCAACCAAATCGACCATGTGGCGATCAGCCGACTTTTTAGGGAGCTGTCTTTTAGACGTTCGAAACAGACGAGGAACAGACATGGGTATGGTACTGGATCATCATCTTATGGTAGCTACTCTCTAGTTACGTACTGCATCAGTTCAATGACTCTGCAATATCATCCGAATGTCTAGGTATAACATCGATCGGCTAAAGATCCCCTCAGTACGCCAACAATTAAGTGATCATTTATCGCAAGGAGTAAAGCAATCAGCAGCCCCAGCAGCAGCGAGGAGCGAGCTAGAGTCCATGTATCGAAGAAAAATGAGAGAAGTGCAGCGTAGTGTAAGACGTGACAAGCGTAACTATATTAACAACCTGGCCTCAGAAGCAGAGGAAGCAGCGAGCCGTTGCGATAGCAGAACCGTTTACAGAATCACCAAAGAGCTGACAGGTGGTCATTGTTCTAGCCAACATCCGGTGAAAGGCCTAGATGGTACCGTACTCACTCCTTTCAGATGGAGATCAGCTCAAGCGATGGAAGGAGCATTTTTCTACGGTCCTTAACCCAAAAATACGGAGCTGCCGGAAGTAACCATTTTCCGAATTCGCACCTCAACTCCCAGTAAAGATGAGATCGCTACCGCGATCAACGCAGTAAAGAACAACAACTCGGTAGGACTAGTGGTATACCCGCAGAGTTTTTGCGTGCCGCTCCAACGACATTGGTAGAGCTTTTATATCATCTTTTAGAGAGAGCTTGGAAGGCCGAAAGTTTCCCTGACGAGTGGAAGAAGGGAACGATTGTCAAGCTCTCTAAAAAAGGTAGTCTTATGGAGTGCGAAAACAGGAGAGGCATTTGCGTTCTTTCTGCAGTTGCAAAGGTAATAGCCAAATATGCTTGGGCGAATTAAGGAACATCTGGAAGATACACTCGATGCCGAACAAGCCGGTTTCCGCACTGAATCCTCCTGTGTCGACCACATCAACACCCTTTTGAACAGTGCGTTGAATTCCGGTCACCACTGCTCCTTCTGTTCATCGATTTTGAGAAGGCGCAGGAGAGGTATACCCGATAAACTATAGCTAGGAGGAATTCGAGATCCTAGGTGGGGTATTTGGTGATTAACAATGTGCTTCGCGCAGCTTAACAACTGGAAACGGAAGAATTCGTTGGACTCTTACATCTCAACTTAAACAATCTTTACCAGAAAACAGATCAGGAACCAATGGGCACAATCATCCAGCGACGGAAGTGGATAGGTCATACACGCCGAAAAGGTGACAGTTGCATAGTAAACTAAGCAATGCAATGGAATCCATTATCTCAGGATGGTAGAAGAACGGGTCGTCCGAGAAATACATGGCGCAGAACAGTTGAGGAGGAGTCACGGCAATTGGGGAAGAGTTGGAGAGAGCTTAAGCTCATTGCCAAGAACCGCATGAGATGGCGCGTAGGCGTACTAGAGGCCCTAGGATCCACAAGGGGATATAGGACATAAGTCAACGCACAAACCACTAGAGCCATTAACTTTTTGTAGATGCCCTCTGCGCTTATGTCCACGTCATTGCAAATTATCAGCAGTATGAAAAAAATGTTGGTGTTGTTAAACGCCCACCGTATTTAGGATAACAACTCAAGACAACAACAGAAAAACATCAAAAGAAGGCAGGCACTATAAATCGCAAGAGCAGGTTATCATCAACCCTCTTTGTGGTAAGTAAATGAAATAATAAGATGCTAATACACCGACACAATCACCATCATAAAACCCCAATTTCAAGCAATACCATATTAGAACCAATCATAATTTTTGTAAAATGAAATCCAGAAATTGTTTCCTTTATGGCTTCCCACTCTCACGCTTTTAACGCAGACTAAGGCACACAAACAGAAACATATAAAGTGCTGATCCTTTCATCTTCAAACGACCGCCTTATTGCCTCGTTTGTTTTTCACCAACGGCGGTATTCTGTCACCATCATCATAATCATTCATCTGCAAGTGAAGATTCATTCAGAATTCATTTTCATCGCTACACCAACCATCCAGCACCCGTCCCTGCCAAAGACAACAAACTTCCTCCGCAGACAAAGTTAAAAGCTAATTTTAATATTTTCCGTGACAAGGAAATCTTCAGAGAGTTAACATTGTGTACAAATCTACTTGGATTCGTCTTTCCTCGCCATGCATGCCAAGCTATGCTTTTTGCATGCAAACGAAGAAAAGAATGGGAGCCGGCGAATAGGAGATGGTCGCACGGCGGATATTACGTATATGTTCCTTCATAACAGGAATATCCTTGAGCGACAAGTAATTTTACTTCGGAAATAAAATACGAAACTTATTTTCCTCCATTGCTTTGCGCAATTTTCTTTATTTTCCATTTTCTTTTCAAACGTCGTGTATCAAAATGTTTTCTGCGTTTTACGTTTTTATTGCATATATGTTAGGTACATATGCGCACATGCAGGCGGCATTCAGGATGTTTTCCACGATGTTGCAACAGTCGATGTAGCGATGTAGCGAATCTCTCCGCCTCTCTGAAGAACCGGAAATAAAAAAAACGGAAAATAATAGAAATGGAATAATAAAACCACAATAACATACTAGGAGACAAGACGAGACAAGGATACAGAAATGTGTTACATTTTATATTCTTTGCGGCTGTTTCGTTTTAAAAATTTATTCTCTTTTTCACGGGAAATGTTAACATGGTTGCGGGAAATTGCAATGAAAGATTTTTTTCGTCATGAAGTGAATTATAACGATGGGACGGAGTGTAGAGAACAAAAGCTAAAAATGCCTCACATATGTCAATTAATTATTTTACCTTTCGAATAATAATACAATTACAAAACAGAAACAATTGAGATGAAGCAACATAGACAATGTACAGGTAATACACCCCACATAAAAGGTACATTCTCCCTATATACTCATAACAAATTCATGGCGCTCCTGCGGAAAATGAGTGTTTATAAAGTCGATCTTTTCAAATACGCAAAGCGTCCTTATTAGAAATTAGTCTTAGGTGGTCTCTGTTTAACCGCCAGTCAATCAACTTTCTACCTCGAAATTATGGCATTTAACAGTAAGATTCTAACGAGGTCATTTGATTGCAAGCGAACAAATCAACTCCGCTACCAACCCTTTGCACAAGATTAACTTTTTTGACCTTCTGTCCGTTTACCATCAGTAGTTCAATATACCCCAAGCGAACAGCAATAAGGCTAGTTACTAGTTACTACTGCCGCTTAATATGCTGAATATGTTTAATATGCAGACAAGCAGAAAAGAAACATTGCAAAAACCATGATAAGTGTCAATATTTCCCAAATTCTCTTAAGCATAAAATTCATAATCACTTTTTGAAATTACTTAGTGATTCTGCACTAATCAGAGACTTTTTCCTCCAAGTAAGTCAAGCCTAGCTCATTATCCGACTTTTGTGTATTCTGCATTGACACACATATAAATATACTGTTTCCCTATATGTGCTTGAACTTTCCATAGAGACAGTCATAGAGATCAACTCCATTTCTCCGTTTGCTTCTACTGTGTGTTTCTTTCGAGGGTACCTTTCCACTCATAGACACCCACTCCATTTCATTTACATACAGTGTGCTGGTGCTTTAGTATCTGACTCCAAAATTGTAAGGCAAAACTCGTCACCATTCAACTATAGTGTGCTGGTGCTTTCGAGCATTCTCGTTCCGTTTCTCCGTTTGCCTATGGTGTGCTGCTGATTTCGAGCGTACCTTCAAACTGATATACACTCACTTCATTCTTTCGTTTACCTACTGTGTGCTAGAAACTAAGTGTAGAAGAAACTGACTCAACCCCCGTTTCGTTTAACAACATTAGGTTAAACCCGTCACCATTTGTCTATAGTGTGCTGGTGCTTTCGAGTGACCTTCACACTCATAGACATCCACTTTGTTTGCCTATAGTGTGCTGGTGCTTTCGATTGAACCTTCAAACAGATATACACTCACTTCATTCTTTCATTTACCTACGGTGTGCTAGAAACTGTGTGTAGAAGAAACTGACTCCTTTACTGTCGGCGATATGATGCACTTTAGTTAAAGTATAAGTTAAGTATTATTAAAGTAAGTAGTAATTAGTAGAATACATGAAAGAAAAATTAAAATAAAAGCTTTTATGACGATTATAAAAATGAAACGAAAAATGGCCCTTTATTTGTAACCAACGCCGACTGACCCATTGAACTTCGAATCCGACGAGCGTAATCCGAGCAGAAAAGGTTACAATATGTTGGCCCCACAAACTTGGACAGTTTCTTAAAAATACTTACAATACTTAACATATGGACTCTAAGACCTAAACAATACTATGCTAGGGGGTTTAAGGTGGCACTGCACCAGAGGAGCACGGGGGGGGGGCATTCGTGTTTGAACGGCTCGGCTCTAAGCAGCTACCGAGAGTTGCGAAATCATCAACAACTGCCAACAGCCTACTTGAAACTGAAGTTAAATGGAGCATTCGGAGGGCGTTCGGGTTGAACAGCTCGGCTCGAAGTTGCGAAAGCATCAACAATCTGCCTATTAGATCTTCCCCAATAAAGAATGACTTGAATGTTCGACAGAGCAAATGAATGGATAACACAGGTTGTAGAAAATAAAAGGTCATAAACGTATATTAGGAAAAGCGTAGGCTATACAAGGTTGCGGTTTAATAAATAATCCTCAATCCATGCAATGGGCTTTGATTAGAGAAACGAAGGGTAGACGCACAAAGAAAAATGCGAAGCTAAAAGATTAGCTTTCTCAATACCTGTTATACATAGAATTTCATTATGAATTAAAGAAGGAATAGATGAAATATTGTCTGCAAAGTTTCTTTTTACCAAGGTAGCAAACGACCAAAAACATCGTCTGTTTGAAACTGTATCCAAAATTTTCTCATGCCATCACGAATCTTTAGGTCACATATTATTTTACTCCTATTTATAATAGCGTTTACTATGTTTCTATGGCTATTCGAAACTTAGCTAGGTTTTCTTCGGTAATTAACGTAGTCCAAATTGGGTTCTTTTTTACTAGAGACTGCTTATTTACGTTTTTCATTATTAGGAGCAAAATGGTTGACGTGATAAGTTGTGAAGATATATCAGCATTATTGTTGATAAAGCAGGTTGACCATTCATATGAGCTATAAAATTGGTTCAGGAGCTTGCAGTTAACATTTTTGAATTGCCAGAGAAGCATTTTCTTTGGACCAAGTGAACTCCAATGTAATTTGGTGTAAACATGAAAGAATTAGTGTATCCATGCTATATGTAGAATGCATCAAAACCTTTCAGCTAAGCTCTATCAGATAATCTGTAAAATACATACAACTCACCAACTTGTTTCCATCAATGTTGGTAGTTGTTGACTGTTTAGTTTTTAAAGTTAATGAAAATAATAAAATAATACCTTAATATGGTTTTTTCGTTCCAGATTTGGCTTCATTGATGCCAATCCAAAATTTTCACAAATATAGTTTGCATGATGTTCGATTTTGATGGCCCGTTATCATTTATTTTAGAAGTGCTATAGTGTTTAAAGTTTGCAAAAGCAAATTGTTGAGTTAATTACTTTTTTTAATGTAAATTAGCTAAACATCGAAATTCCTAGAATTCCTTCTTCCGAAAAGGTTTAATGGTTTAAGGTTTATTATCTAAACGATCCAAATAAGAAATATTTTCCAATATACACCACTTTATAATGCGATTTTTTCTAATCGCTTCACTGTTCCTAGAGACAGCCCAACAAATGTAAAACACAAAATGAATGCGAATAAAAAATAAGAAAAACCAAAGCACAATACTCGTACAAAACAAATTCAAATGCAGAGTTCGCTTTTTTTGTAGTAGATAAAGATATATTGCGTATTGTGTCGTCTGACGTCAATGATCACTGCCACATAGGTATGCGGTGCGACGCGATGAGATGTCCTGAATGCCAAATAACAACGTAAACAGACGAATAGAGCATGAAGACCATGATGGAATGGAAAAAAAATTTAAATTTTTAAATTAGTTTTGTAAACTCGGGCACAGAATGCTTAACGACTTGTGAAGAATTTGCAAATCACAGCAAGGTGTGCGCTGATTTGGGCGGAGAAAATAAATACCACAATGCAAAAGGGAAAGAAGGAAAACCACAAGGGTTGGTGAAAATAAAATGAAAATGTCTCTTGAGACTGCACACCCTCCTACTCAGTCGACACAAAGCTTGGTGATAGAATTTACCCACAACCACACACACACATACACCCGAATTCACCCAAACACACATCTCAAGGATGCACGGGATGCCGGGATAACTTTATTCTCTCATTCAAATGTCCATCGCACCGCCCAAGTTGTTACATCGTTGCTTAGATGTGTGGAAGTTCATAAAGTAACGGTACTGGAAGAGATTTTTTCTTTCCAGGTTACATAAAATGGACGAACAAAATACAAACCTATTTTTATATCCTTTTAGAAAGTTATACAGATTAGAAATCAGTTTAGATGTTTAGCCTAATAATACTCCTAAGTTGTTATAGGTTCTGCAGGCTTTTCAGTATACAATCCTTATCATGTTTGGCTCTACAACAAGGATCCTGTGCTGGCCTCATCATTTTCCCGCATATTAAGGAATTCGAAGCCATTAATAATTATATTTCATTGGTAATTCACAAAAAAACTACAAGTATTTGAATTTATTGAAGGACAAGCTAATGGTTTTCATCCAAGCTGCCAGTAGATATGAGAAGCATCAATACACATATTATATATATGAGTACCTACAATCATATTGCAGACCCATTAATTATATCCAAAATTAAATAAAAACCTTGCTCTTGATTTTATCCGTCACTCATACTTCATCGTTTACGTACACACACATAACCATATGGTTCCTACACAAAGTTTTGTAGATTAATTAACAATTTGAGCCGCTCCACCTAATCGTCTGAATGACATAGTAATTTTTAAGTCAAATAAATGTCGTGCATCATTAAAATATAGTGTCAAAAGTCTCTGATAACATTTGGCTGAATAAACAGGACGAAAAGTCCATTATAATTAACGAACGTAAGGTGTGTCTACAGTCGTAGCGCCAAAAATCATATAACAACAACATCGATGACACCCCACCAGCTTCGGAATCTGCCAACAGAGTGACTAGCACGAGCAAAGCAAAAATAATAATTAAATGCTTTACACTTAATTGGGAAACAAGTGAGTGTTTGGGTGGAAGACGAGTCACAGGCACACAATCTCAAATGAAAAATAACTTACTAAGGTATATAAGCGGCGATCAATTGCCAAACTACAGTGAATTCCATGGGCGTTTTCATGAGGATTTTAGGCCACTTTACGAACGTTATTCTAAAAACCCAAGAATTTTACCATCCCATCCAAGCTGCTAGTACATAAAATAATGGTCATACAAGTGCATACATCCCTATCCTAGACTTGTGTGCTTAGCAATAAGAGCTCTAAGCTCTTAGCCATATACGAGAGACTTACAAGGACTTAGGAATATTTTTTAGCTTCAAATGTGAGGATTTTGGAGACTCAATATTGAAGAGATTTCGATCGTTAACTGGATGTTGACATCGTAAATAGAATCAAGCTCGGTTGTCTCTATTTGGCAGGACACCTAGGATGCGCGAAAATCCGTTGCTGTAAGGTTTATAGAGCACGATTTATAGGCATAGTATTGATAGGCAGGCGTCAAGGCAGCCAACGCTTAAAGGAGAGTGTAGACCAGGATGCCCAGACATTAGGAACGAAGAGCATGTCAGAACTCTGTCAATTTAATGAAGTTTTAGAAAAAATAACAACATTTAAAAATCGTTTTATGTATGGTGCTTCGTCTAATTTTGGTACCATGTGGTAATTTTTATACACCTGTGCTAGAAAAGAAAATAAAAACCTATCTGTTCATCATCTATCTATCTATTTGCAGTTTTGTTATATTTGAAGCGCAAGGTGAGCCCCACAACTGTATTCCGTATGTCCAAACGTGTTTGAGTATCATTTAATACAGCAAGACTTTACAATCTAGGGATAGTTTGGAGTATTTTCCGAGTTTTGGCGTTTTGTTTTAATGTGTTTCTTCCATGTTAGTCTTCTATCTAGATGTATACCTAAGTACTTGATGGTATCACATTGGGGTAGGTTGATGTGGTTTAGTTTCACCGGAGGACAGGTTTGTAAATGTGAAGTGTGCCGATTTCTGCTCGTTTGCCTTTATTCTCCATTTGGAGGCAAATACAAGATCACGCTAACAGAACGACTGCAATTTGCTCTCAAACTCGTGGAAAACTGGTGCAAAGAGGTTGACCTAAGCATCAATCCAGAAAAGATAGTCTACACACTTTTCACAAAAAGGCAAAAGATAACGCTTCTAGCACTAGAATTCCAAGGTAAAACCCTTATATTAATGCCAAAAGCCACATACCTGGGGGTCGTGTTTGATAAAAAACTGACATGGAACCTACACATATTATATATTACTAACAAAGCTAACAAAGCTAAAAAAGCTTTCGTTACCTGCCAACGCATGTGTAACAAAACGAGGGGAATCAACCCACACCATGCATCCATCTGGTATACAGACGGATAAAAAACAAAGACAGGAACCGCAGCAGGGGTTTTCAGACCTAGAACCAAAATGCGAATACCCCTAGGCAGATCTCCAACAGTATTCCAGACGGAAACAATAGCAATAGAAGCCTGCGCACTAGAATGTATCAAAAGAAGGCACAGAAGAACCGAGATCTATGTGATCTCAGATAGTCAAGCAGCACTGCTAGCCCTAAAAGTCCAGTCTTTAATTCTAAAACAACGTGGAGCTGCTTCTGCCACTTAAAATAACTGGCCAAAAATAACAACAAAAATGCTGCGAAATGTTTAGGTTTTCTAACCCGGTGCAAGAAATATTTCACTCCCTCTGATCTGACTACTATCTACAAGGCTTTTATTCGCCCTTAACTTGAGTACAATTGTCATATTTGGTCTGATGCGCCTAAAACCACCCTGCATCAGCTAGATAGAATATAAAACCGTGCGATAAAACTTATCGGTGACGAAAACATTGAGAAATCAATAGATTCGCTTGAACACCGCAGGAACGTCTCCTGCTTGTCACTGTTTCATCGCTTCTTCCACCATCGGTCCTCAAGAGAAATAGCCAGTTGCATGCTACCTCTCCTTGAATTCAACCGCAATATTCGTGGCGCTCTAAATGCACATCAGTTTACCCTTAAGCCCATCTTCGGTAGTACAGTTAAGTGCAGGCATTCGTTCTTCAGCCGTACAACACGTATGTGAATTGCTCTGTCAAGCTCTGTCTTTCCACATCACTATGATCAACAGGCATTCAAGACACAAGCCCGTAGACATATCCTCTCTTCTTCTCCTTTTCTCCTTAACGCCCACGCTGTGCCAAGCATATAGCCGAACATAATTAGGATTAATTTAGGAAATTATAAAAAAAAAGCAGTCTAATGTGGCCTCCCGGACAGTCAGGCATATCAGTAAGCCCAGAAGCAGATCTCTGTGTAAGAGAAGGCGCAGAAGAAGCCTTCACTGGTCAAGAATGTGTGTCATCGATTGGCGTGAGACAGGCCAAAAAGCTTCTCAAATACAACATTAGTTATATGGATAGGAACCTCAAACTGGACCGCCATACACTAAGAACACTAGTCTGGTACTTCACAGGACAAGGCTAATTCCAAGGCCATCTCTTGAAAATGGGTAAATTCCAATCGGACCGCTGCCGATTTTGTAACGAGCCAAAGAAAATATCATAGCACATACTTTTCATATTTCAAGGCTCCTATATGCCAAACCAATCGCATTGAAAGATATGGTGGCGTTTACAATCTGGCGAACTGAGCAATCACATTATATGGTAAAACATCTGGGTTGCAGAATAGACCTCGAAGTCGTAGTGCCGAAGGCTTTACAGCACCACCTACAATAACAATAACAAAACCCTATCAAAACCCTTCTATAGACCGCACGCAAGGCCATCTAAAAACCACTCAAGACCCCTTTAAGCCCCTATCAAGACCACCATCCAGTCTTCACTTAAGACAGTCTCAAAATAACCTCAAGACCCACCTCACAAAACTAAATCAAAACCACATTCCTAACTTCCAAATTTTTACAGAAAAGTTTATAAACCTATCTAGAATATTACGCAATGTATTTTACAAACTAGAAGACTCTAACATTTTCATTCATATACAACTTCATTAAAGATGCCTGTTTTCCAACCACTCAAACAAAACAGCACCTTTAGACAATGGTTGACTATGTTGGGGCCATATTTCGCAAATTTGTATAGCAAGGGCTTCTCTTTCATTTCAACAACATACATAGGTACTCGTGTGTCGTATATAGATGTTGTGAAAATAGATTGTCGTGTCCAGTAATTGTTCGGTGGCACGCTAAACAGCAATAAATGCAAATATGAAAATTGCTCTGACTTAAGATAAGTCCAGCCGTGATACGAGCAAAAATGACAATAAAATTTATTACTGCAATGTTAAATTGGATATCATTTTTACTTTCTGTTTGTATCTGTGCCATAAAAATGAAGTATACTACTGCGTGAGCGGAGAGCTATCAGTCTAATGATGATGTCGATTGAAAGCAGTTACGCTAAAACACACAATATTGAATATTTTTTTTTATTTTAACAAAATTGTTGAAAATGTGGAGAAGTCTTTTATCGTATCTATTGACATTTTGCTTGGCCGATAAAGCTGACAACAGATGCATTGAAGTATTACTGTAGTGCTGGACCAGATGTCCACTATAATATAAATCGGAGATCTCTGATGTTGTCTTATTCTCGTTGTTACACTTTTGTCCTGTGATTGGCTCTGGATTGCTGGATTGAATTGTCATTGTCATTGGTCATTGTCGCACAAATCGATCAGATAACAGGAGTTGTGTCGTCAATTTAACGAGCCATACGCGAAGAACTGGAGAACGGTCGCAATTCAAGGAACTTCACAATGAAAGTATAATACAAATAAAGAACTGAACAAATTGAGATTTTTACCCTGTTCCTGTGTTTCTTATCAAAAGATCAATTTACTAATAGATTGGACTCATTTGATGGGCAATTCGGTTTGACAATGTAATGCTGCAAGTAAAAAGGGATGACAAATCACACATACCTATACGATTATTGTGTGTGAAGCACAGCACGACTTAAAGGTACTTGAGAGCTTTTATTCGAGTCCATTTTGTAGAGCGAAAATTCATTGCCGTTCATTGATTTTTTTTAAAAAGGATACAATCGGTCGTAAGAGCACTTGTCGCTTTGTTCAGTTGGTTGCTTAGAAACTAATCTATCATATGTATCGCCGGAGTCAACATGATTCCTTTAAAGTCTTTCTCTTCAATTTGTTACTTTTGTACTCTATACTCGACTACTCCTATACAAGTATGCATTTGCTGATTTAAATGTTTTCAATTTAATTGCACGTAAAACGTTTGCTCTTGTCCCTGTATTTGGCGATCTTGTTAAAAGTCGGATAGACGGAGATAAACCAATAACACCAAATCATCCGTTCTTTCTAACGTTCTGGCAATCCTGACGGCATAATATCGTCGCACAAAATTCGATCTGATTTTCGATGTGATATGTACTCGATTAAATAGAATCTATGACAAAATTGTATTTTTTTTTTTATAATGTATACACGCTAGTGCTTAGTGCTATAGCACAGCGTGGGTGTTAGGAAATTAAGGAAAGGAAAACATGTGATGTCTATGCACGTGCGTCTTAAATGACTGCAGATCATACAAATACGAAAACACAGAATCAGGCAATTGACTCCACATTACTTTTGTGCGGCTATAGAAGGAATCTCTGAATTGGTTAGTACGTCCTAAGATAGCCTTAATGGTAGACCCATGGGCTCGAGTTGAGGCACGGGCATTACGGATGGGTTCGAGAATGGGCGAGATGCATCTGGATATTTCTGATGAACACCGCTTGTAAGAAAAGCGATAAAACATTGACAAGCTGGAACCGTTCCTACGGTGTTCAAGCGATTCGAAGTTTATACACACATCGAACCGCTTCATATTACAGGACACCAACGGCTTAAAATCCGAGTTGGAGTCAAGCGCGTTATAAATTACATCTACAAAGAGAAAATTTGGTAAACTGGATAGCACCAAAATCCGTAATATATGTGCGACTGACAATGATGTTAATATAAGTTCATAACAAAAAAGATTACCATTTATTTTTATCTCCATATTTTTATTCTACATAGTGGTAACACAGATGAATCCCCACGTGTAAGACTGTGCTACTCTACTGCGGCAAACCCTCCGGCAGTTCACGTGAATCTGGAGTGGGTCTGCTGCTTACGCCAACAGCACGCAGAGGCCTAATTTCCTGGCACCCACATGGTGATAGGATCTTATCGGCCAGATTTCGAAATAGAGTACGGCGCGTCACGAATCACGATCATACAGTGTTACACCCCAACGAATCCATCGACTGAGGATGAAAAGGACAACTTCTACAATCAGCTAAGCGCTGTATGCAACGCAACGCCGAACGGAGATATCGTCATCGTTATGGGGGACTTGAATGCCAAGTTAGGCAACGACAACGAAGGACTCAGACATGTGATTTGGAAGTACTGCCTCGGCGAACAAAATGAAAATGATGAAAGATTTGTTGATTTCTGAAACACCAACCACCTTGTCATAGGAGGTGCCATGTTTGAGCATAAGACTTGCCACAAAATCGGCTGCATGTCACCTGACAGGCAATCATCATCCAACCAAATCGACCATGTGCCGATCAGCTACCTTTAAGACGTCCGAAACATACGAGGAGGCGGCTTGGATATGGTACGAGATCATCACCTTATGGTAGCTACTGTCCAGTTACGTACTGCATCAGTTTAAAGGCAATATCATCCGAATGCCTAGGTATAACATCGACCGGCTAAAGATCCCCTCCGTACGCCAACAATTAAGGGATCATTTATCGCAAGAAGTGAAAGCAATTAGCAGTTCACTGCCGACAACCTTCCAAGAACATTGGAACATTTTGGTCCATGTAAGCAATACGCATTTTCTGATGGGTGGAATATGTTTTATTGTGTTTTTTAGGTATTTTGTGGCTTTTCACAACGAAAAAAAATATAGATACATATAATATGGTTTTTTTGTTTTTATTCGATATGTATGGGAAAATATTTTTTGCTATAATCTCTACCTTTATCACATTCATGGAGTCGCCGGTATCACATTCGATAAAATAAATTCGTAGACATATATGTAGCATCTTCCCATATGCGTATAAGACATCCACGTATATTTATTGTCTATGAAAAAAAGGCCAAGGCGACTTCGACTAGTGATTATGTTTGACTATTAAGTGATTTTTTCCACAGCAATACACAAAAATTTAAAGGTAAAACGAACCCTTAATTTGTATTGCAAAGTATAAGATTGTCAGAGCTTTAGTTCCGTACTTTTGAAATTGTCCATTAGGTTTTAAATAAAATAAATTCCCAAACAACTATAGCGCAACAATAGAGAAAACCAATGATTTAAAGTTTTAAAAGACAACAATAAAAAGTGCAGGTAAAGAAACTCAACAAAAAAAAAACTTATACCTGATAAACTCAGTCAAAAGTTTAGCTGACACTATTGCGCTTGATTAACTTAACTTTTTGGATTTTGTCTGTGACATACGAGTACGTATGCGAAATAGTTCGACAACGTTTTTTTTTAATTTAAGTCAAATTTACTTTATTCGATGCAATGGGTTCATTCCGTTTAGCCGCAAACCAATAGATAACCGCAGACGATCAAATTGTATCGTTCAGTGCAGCAAAATTCGAAAAAACAAATCTGAAATGGTTCGTCCACTACCAAAAGTAGCCCAGAGATAAGTTTACATTTTCAAGAGTGACAGAGAGCTCGATGAGTTCCTTTCTAATTTTTCAACTTTGGACAAGTTTGCATTTTGGTTCTAGCTATTTTTTTTAATTCTTTTAAGGTTTTTTATATAAATTGAATTTTTTCGTGAAGTATACCAACTAGCTAGGTTGTGACTTATGCTTAGTTTTACAATCAGAGTTAAAACCAGCGGTAAGTTGAATACTCAGCGAGATTAAATTATGTTTTTAATTCGCATGCGTTTAACAGTTACAGTATAACTTGTAACAGCAATTAGTTAAACTGCCTTTTACTGTGTAGTTTGAGACGACTAATTTGTTATGGCGTGTTCTATATCCACACACACATGGCAAAAAATGTTGCCATGCGTTTCACTTATTATATGAAAATCGAACAGTTTAACAGGAAAATCGGCAAAATAATAATAAAATAAATGAAAATCGTGACAAAATATAAACACATCATTGAGTTGAAAAAATGCAAAAATGGAAGAAAATTGCTGAAGAGTTTAATAGCACGAGCACTTCTGTTCATAGAGAATTTAGTGTATTAAAAACAAATACGATAATTTGAAGAAAAAAAAAATAGCTAAATGATATGCCGACGGGAAAAGGCATATCACGGATATGCAACGAACGGGTGGTGGACATTCTGAAGCTATTGAATTTTCAGTTCTTGACGAAATATTGAAAAAACATGTTACCGGACTTCCATCATTATTTATTACTTATCCAGTGACTGTCTATTTAGAATAATGTTTAATGTAATGAAATAAAACATAATTTTCTAATGTTGTCTATTTGGTCAACTTTTATTTTAAATTTTAAATTATAAAATAAATGTATTTCAGCATTTTGTATTTATAATTGTGTTTTAATTGAATTTAAAACGTGATCTACTTTGTTATGAAGAAAATTTTAACGTCAAACTTTCGTCCTACACCCACTGTGCGCACATGAAGAAAAATTCCGCATACGCTAATTGAGTACAAATGCATGCAACTAAGCCCAGAATGGCAACACAGTACAGGCATGCAAACAAGTCCAGCATGGCAACACAGCACAGGCATGCAAATAAATCCAGCATAGCAACACAGCACATGCATGCAAATAAATCGAGCGTAGCGACACAGCCAACGGAGTATGCACGAAAGATCGGAGGTGACAAAATGGCAGATGGAAAAAACCCAAAAGATTTGCAATGCATAAGCAGAAGAGAAAACACCAAATACGAGAGAGCTGAGAGAACTACAAGGCTGTAAAGTCCACCAAGAGACAAATCTTATAAAATTAGAAATACAGGAAGAACTATTCTCTTTCCTGCGAGATCAGTGCCATGGTTCATACGGACGGCATCGCCAACAATAGTACACATATAATAACACTGGAAAACCAACAGAAAATAGGAGAAGTGAACACCTCAGGCCTCTTCTTCTTTATGTTATGTATCCACTTGTGGGTCCTAGGGACTCTACTACGCCTACGCGCCATCGCGTGCGGTTCCTGGCAATAAGCTTCAGCTCTCTCCAACTCTTCCCCAATTGCCGTGCCTCCTCCTCAACTGTTCTGCGCCATGTATTTCTCGGACGTCCCGTTCTTCTTCCATCCTGAGATAACGGGTTCCATTGCATTGCGTAGTTTGCTATGGTACTGTCGCCTTTTCGGAGTGTATAACCAATCCACTTCCACTTCCGTCGTTGGATGGTTGTGCCTATTGGTTCCTGACCCGTTCTCTGGTAAAGATGTTCGTTAGAGATACGGTTAGGCCAGAAAACCCTTAAGATGTTCCGTAGGCACCTATTTACGAATGTTTGTAATCTTTTTGTGATAGTAGCGGTCACCTTCCAAGTGCTGCACCCATACAACAGCACAGATTCAACATTTGGGCGGAACAGTCGCAGCTTGGTGCTTAAGCTGATCGCATTGCTTCGCCATATCATGGACATCATTCCAAACACCGATTTTGCTTTGCCGATTTGGTTGACAATGTCCTGTTCGGTTCCACCTTCGGTCGAGACAATACTCCCAAGATATTTGAAACTCTCTACTCTCTCTACGGGCTGTCCAGCAATGTTAACATGAGTAACTGAGTTAGTGCCGAGGTTGATGATTTTGGTTTTGGCTGTATTAATCTTCAAACCCGCAACATTTGCCTCCCTCTCCACATTTGTTGTCATTTGGTGCAGCTCCATGATTCTGTGTGAGAGTAAACAAACACCTCAGGCCGGAAGCTAAAAATATCCAACATCAAACTTGGTAACGAAGTCAACGACGGAGGAATTTTGGTGACGGGATACGGGACAACCAAAGATGATCAGCGTTATTATCAGGTTAGTCCACTCCTCTCAGTGTGTTAGTTTAAATCCCCTTTCTTGGTTTCGAGACTCTGGCGGGCCTTACAGGACTCCATCTAGAAACCCGGAAAATCTTGATAGGGTGAGATTTTTCCTTGTTAGGTGTAGAGACCCTTCAGCTTCAGGACCATGGCGGGCCTTACAGGACTCCAACCTGAAGCTCGATTTCTTTTAGGGCATAGAATTCATTCAGCAGAGAGTAAGTAGTGGAATACCCGCTGCTTTCGACTGATCCCAGTTTAAATCCATTTTCCTGGTTTCGACTCTGGCGAGCCTTCCAGGACTCCATCTCGAAACCAGGAAAATCTTGTTAAGTTGAGGTTTGTCCTTATTAGGTGTAGAGACCCTGCGGCTTCAGGACTCTGGCGGGCCTTACAGGACTCCATCCTGAAGTTCGTTCTTCAGGGCCTAGTTCTCAATTAAGTAGAGGGTAAGCAGTGAAACCCCTGCAGCTTTCGATTGAATCTCATCCTTATCGCAAAGCAACGTTCTTGCCCATATCACGTCGCTACGAAACCCGAGTCTGCGGCTGAGGAACCTAGAGTGGCAGTGGTGCAACAAGAAAAGTAATATAATTGTATTTTTTATAATTATAATTGAAATTTAGCGACCCTGGACGCCGGCGTGCGCACCACCCCAGAAAATTTACCAGTGCAAAACGCATTTTTCTCTTTAACTCCAGGTCAACTCTGTTCGAAGTTATAATTTTATATTTAACTTATAACTGACTTCAGTAAATAACAAAAGTATTTTATATGTTAACTCACTAGTGTGTATATCGGCTACCTTCGAAGCTAGGTTATAGTGCATGATACAGTCACTTTCGTCTATGGGCTCGTTAAAATATCTATTAAAGCGCCCTTAAATCATTTACTAAGGTATTTTCTGGCGCAGATCTCAATGGCACTAAGTTCTGCCTGAAAAACCATAGGAGTTTTTCTCATTGGTACTGATACATTAGTGTTGGGTCCAAAGACACAAGCTCCTCCATCTGTGAACCAGACCAGTCCTCTAGCGTCCAGTGCAGAAACACCATTGCACCAGTCCACCTGGTCCAATATTTCTACCTCAAATAACCTGCCGAAACAGTACTCACCGATCATAATGTCGGGGATTGTAGAGAACATGTCTCTTTCAAGAATTGAGTCAAGAATTTTCAGGTTACCAACGCGTTCAATGGCGGACTTGATATGAGAATTCCAGTTTATCCGTTTATCAAGGATGATACCGATATATTTAACCTCACTGGAGTAATCTAACGTGGTGCCTTTGATGTTGTCTGCTGCACCATTCTAAATCGTGTAGTCAAGCACCTTGCATGACAATAGTGATAGTCGTGCAGTGCTTACAACTAATAATAATCGGCAAATTGTCCGCATAACCAATGGCGATGTAGCTTGATCTGTAAAGATCGACTATAAGATTGGCAATGACTAGTTACCATATAAGGGGAGAAAGCACTCCTCCTTGGGGACTGCAGTCACAAATCCCAGACACTCCTCCCGAGGAGGAAATAATATTTTCACTTTCAAGCTTGGGCCTTATCCAAGATACCTCTGCTACTGATAGCCTTGCATATACTGCACTTAATTTTAACATTTGTTATTAGTGAACTCTGTGAAATCATCATGAATAGACTTATGCTTGAACAACGTTATAGACGTCATAATGGGCGGTGGGTCGAATAAGTTTTTTTTTCAGTGCGTATTGGCAAGTATTGACAAAAACATCACCTTAGCTAAAATTCAATTCTTCCACGACATCAATTTAGAATTTAATGCAAAATAAGTTCTTACGAATTCCTTCTCCTTCGATATGTGTAAGTATATCAGTCTACTTGTATGTAAGTCAATCAATCCTAAGAAGGTGACGAGTTATCTGAACTCAATTTTGATTCTAAAATTTTATTTCATTACTACGGTGGTTGTTAAAACTGCTCCTAATCCTAAACAAGAGCAACGAATTCACTTCTCTCACAAAACTGAGCTCCTGTCTGCTATTTCACCCTTAAAGAGTGTGTGTGTACTTTTAAGTGAGGAAAAAACAATGTGTTTTGTAACACAAATGTAATACATCGAACTATAAATAAAATGAACATCAACAACGTACAGTCAAATATTCACTATGCACGTTGTGTATTTTGTCGTCTAATTTGCTACTTGAAAAGGTAGATGAATGATTGCAACCCTCAGTGAAGTTAATGTGCACCCTGCAAATAGACGCAGGGTGTTTTGAGTGGTGCCACTGCATAAATATCTGGCTTCACAACAACTAAACTTAAAACAAATGATAATTTCGCTTTGAAATTTTTTCCTTGCGAGTCTTCTTCCTTATCTTGGACATCATTTTTGTTAGCATGAAAAATCACCCTGTAATCGGTGGTAATACTTTCGCATACTTGTTTGCTCTTATTTCACATCAACCCTTAAGGAGGGTAAAGTCTATTCTATGCACACAAACACACACAAATTACAGTTTGCACCACTCGTTTGCAGTGGCCATACTCAGCTAACACATTTCGTACATTACGTTGTGATGATGTGTACCTACCCTGCATACTTTGTAGCAAACAAGACTCGTTCTTAATGTCAACGTCGCTGGTGGTGGTGGTGCCCATACATACAATGTAACATCGAAGTAATGAAAATCCCTGCTAAACATTATGTTCGCCTGAAACTCAAAGGTTGGATTAAGTTACGACGTAACTGTAATTCTTACTTTAAGCGCTCTTACATGGTAAAGGGTTCGTCAACAGTAGTGCACTGTCCGTCCTAAGAGGAAACCCGCTGAAGGACGACAACATAGTGTTTCTCGCTGCAAAATTCGCTCGCACATCACTTCTGAACGCCTAATGATCCTTGGGCGTTACCTTGAGAAGGGTTAAACATCTGATGGACACGTGTCGATTATAAGACGACGACGACACACCGGCGATGACGATGACACCGATAACTAGCAGCCGGCGCAAGAAGTCATCTTTCTGCAGAAGTCCAGTCAACAGAACCAGTTAACCAATTCTATTCCAGCAGCAGAAATCTATTCCACGACACCCATCGGTAGGTGGTATTTCCTCCCCTAAGTAGGAGTGCCATGTTGTAATGTTTTCTTCCACCGTCAGCGGTTATGCCTATTTATTTAAACCGAGAGAACCACCCTCTTATCATACGACACATATGGTATTTTCCTACGCCCTTCTCCGACAACCACCAAAAAATAACGATTCCACTCGTTCTTCTCGATGAGAATTTGATAAAAGAATGCGAAATAAGCGCCTGTTGAAAATTCTGTACGCCCGGTGCAAAATCTCGGATGGAATTTCCTTTCATTTTGAAGGAAGTACGGCGGAAATGTTGTGCTTGTTTTCAACAACTCTGATTATTAGTTCGTCTGTTTTGTTTATTATTACTTGTCTGCCTAGCGGTTAATATCTAAAGTATCACAGATTAGACCATTCGGTTGTGGTTTTTGTCTTTGTTTTCATCATAGAGCAACTTTTCTTCATTTTTAATAGAGGTTGTTATCTTTGATGGTTTATGAACGTGCTATCAGCATTTTATAGTAACTATCTTACCCGAGTACTGGGTTTGTGAATATGAATTTGCTGACATGCTGTGTGCATTAAGAAAAATCAACTAAATGTAAATTTTGTTATAAGAACACCCCGCCAAAACATTACCACAGTTGTATGAATAGCTAGTATTTAGAAGTAATTAAGGCGTAAATTGACACTAGGCTATGTAGTGCAGTTCTAAACTTGAATTCTATATTAACTTCACTTGCCCGTGGCACGGCAGTCGGTCGTCTGTCGGTCTGTCGTGGAATCTTGCGATCAATTTTTAACCCACTTCCCAAAGCCCGATTTTATTGAAATTTTGCACGCATGTGTATTTCCGGAGACAACACTTTCTATTAAAATTTTAGGCCCCTCGGGCCACGGGGTCGTGTGGCCTCATTCAAATATTTTACAAAATTTTTAATGGACAACACTTTTTGTAAAATTAAAATTTACATAAAAATTTTTAACTAAAGAGAGGAATTGAATTGAATACGAATGCGCAAACACAGAGTCGGCCAATTCATTTCATTTAATTATTGTGCGTCTAAAGGACGAAGTTGTCTTATCATCCCGCATCAAAAAAACTAAAAAACTAACAATACTTGGTATGTGCGTCAACAACAAACTTCTTTAGAACGACCAGATATTCGCCATCGCTCAGAATGCTGCGAAATGTTTAGGTTTCCTTAAACGGTGCAAGATGTATTCACGCCCTCAGATCTGGCTACTTTTAAAAAGGCATATATTCGCCCTAAACTTGAAAAACTGTATTGTCTGGGCAGGTGCACCCAAGACCACATTGCATCTACTTTACAGAATTCAGAACCGCGCGATAAAACTTAATGGTGACGTAAATATCGCCAAAATATTCAAATAACTTGAACATCGTAGGAATGTTTTCTGCTTGTCACTGTTTTGTCACTTTTTCCATAAGCGGTGTTCAAAAGAAATATCTAGATGCATACCGCCCATATTTTCCAACCCAACCGAAATACCCGTGCCACAACTCGAGCTTACAGGTTCACCATTAGACCTATCTTCGGACGTACCAACCTATTCAGAGATTCCTTCTTTAGCCGAACAATAGTTAGGTCTTATACGGAATGATTTGCCCGAGTCCATTATTCCATTCCGTATTCTATTATCTCGTGATAACTTTTATAACTTGTAGCTACTTTAGACCTTTATTACGAGCAGCTACTACTTTGCGTCACTAATATACAAACATACAAATACAAATCGTTATAAACGACTTTTTATTTATCGTTTTAAATTTAAATCAAATGTAAAACGTTTCGCTACATTTTACTATTTATATAAATTGTGCAAACTAAAAGTCACATTCCTTTTATAATCTACTCATAACTACTGTAAATGGTTTGGGCAGGCAAAATGTAATACAGCAAATTTATGTGTGAGCAACCGAAATTTTGTATTTGATGTAAGGATATAAAATATTTTATGGTCTTCGTTATTAGATCGATGTTTCTACAAACCATAAATTACAGACGGGGTTTGTGCTTTAGATAAATTGTAAGTAATTAAAAGTAGCTTTCATTTTATCCATCAACTTACTCAGCAGAACTTCTGAATGAATAATTAATTATAGCAAATCATATTTTAAATGTATTTGGCAACTTATGGAAGAAAGGAAATTATACCAGGGTTGTTGTCTACGATTTCATTAATTGGTTGGCATTTATTTACTGCCTCTAGTAATGTGGATGTAGAAGTTCTGTTACCGAATATAATCCGAAAGAAAACATGATATAGCTTCCTGTCACGATTAAGTCTATAAATTAGGTTAGGTTAGGTTGGGGTGGCTGTCGGCAGGATACCGACCCACTAAGACCACTGATGGTCCATTGTGATACCACAGATTTTTCATCATACTCGTTGAACCAGTTGGAGCTTCGAATGAACCGTAAAAGACTTCTATTGCTAGTATATGACAAATTATTTAGGTCATTCTAAAAGAAGGCTCCCAGATGGACCTTATGTTTTTGATAAAGAACTGCGCGTGTGCAGAGAAGGTCCATGAAGCTTTTGCAGAAGATATTGGAAAATACACCAAGCCTTGCTGCATGCTTGCCTATGAGATAGTGCCTAGTAATGACACCTATTATGGTACAAATGTTAAGAGAGATCAAACACTTTTCTTTCGGATTAAGCCTGGGGCAGATCTGTTTTGTCGCTATGCAAGTTGTTTCATTTGACCAACTAATGTTAGTTTTCTCCATAGCATCCAGCTTTAGCATGAGTTTGCATGTAGCGATCGGTATGCGTTCCTTAGGCATTTTCAAGTAAAAGTGGCAGTGTAGTTCCATTTTTGGCGAGTTCATCAGCCCAACAGTTTCCCAGAATGTCTCTATACCTCAGCACTCAGCACAGCTTAATATTGAAATAGTCCGCATTATCCTTAAGCGATGATCGGCAGTCTAGCGCTACAATAGAGTTCGTAAAGAGATTTCAGCTGCAGCTTGGCTATCCGAGAAAATTCTTTGTGGATATAACCATTCTCTTCAGCCAAGATAGGTATTCTTTTATCGCCATAATTTCTGCTTGAAAAACACTGTAGTGATTAGGAAGACAGAAAAAGAGACTAATATAAAGCCTTCGCCCACCTCAACTTCGGTTTTTGAACCATCAGTGTAAAGTTGATCGAATCATCTTCCATTAGAGCAACTCAACTTGGACAACTTGGAAGTTACTGTCGAACTATGAAGCCTGAATAAACTCAGAATAGAGTTAATAGAATATTATTTGGTAATTATCGCCAAAATATCTGTTTTTAAGTCCGGGGCTATTTCGAAGTATTTTCACCTTTTCACACGCTTCACATGCGCCACACGCGAGTCGCGACACGTTTCAAAATCGGTATAGCAAAATGGGCCACTGAAATTGAGCCGCTCACAAAATCTCGGCCCTAGGTCATGCGAACAGTGGTTAAAAAGACAAGAAAATAGCGTGATTTCAAACCATCATATGTGCCACACGTGAAACGTGACACGCGTCATACGTGGAATATAAAAAATGCTGTTTTGGACTTAAATACTTACAAACATACTTACCTCAAAGAAATTTCAACACATCACACGCGCTATACACGGCACGTAACACCATACTTTATACTCAGAATATAGAAAATGCTATTTTAGACACTAACAAAATTTCAGCTCTCTTGGTCGTGTGGAAGTTGGTTAAAAAGGACCTCAAAGAAGTCGAAAAAAATCAACCCATGACAGGCGACACACGCGCCATGCGACACGCGTCATACTCGGAATATAAAAAATGTTATTTTGGACACTCACAAAGCTCTCTAGGTCGTGTGGAAGTTGAATAAAAAGGACCTCAAAGAAGTCGAAAATACCGACAAAAAGGGGTCAAGTACGAATTTTGTGAATCTAAGATTACACGCTCATAATTTTAAAATGACTTTACCGATTTCAATTGAATTAATTTTGTCCTTTATTGATCAATCCGCTTAGTCGGTTGTGCGGAAGCTGACCAATCAGCTGAAAAAGTTAATTTTTTGTATGAAAACGATTCACGCGCAATAATCAACTGATAAAATTTCTACATAAGAGGTTCCTCTGAGGTTAGGTTAGAGTTAGGAGAAAGAGGGTAAATTTTTGAGGTCAGTTCGTATGACAGCACCTTCTGATAGACATTTTGTTTGTTTGCTTTTTAGGGTCCCAATTGCAGGAAAGATCTATACAAAATGTTTTTGAGGTACCGTAATTAGTAGGGTTTTCTGAGTACTTTCAATAAATACTTTTTTTTTTTAACCGAACAAATATTTGAAATTCTTAACTGCTCCACCGACCACCATGTCAGTCGGGGTAGTTTCTCATTGTCTGTAGAATGTAATAAATCGCAACATAAACTCTCAAGAGACACACACATAAACACACTTAGCGCTCGTCTGTGACTGTGATCATGTGTGCCGGCGGGCGGCATCTTCTTCTTTGATACACAACGACAAAACTTCTTATGCCCAAGGAAATAAATTACTCAATTATGAATTATTAACCACTCGTTTACTGTTGCAAGGAGTAATTATTCTCAAATGCTAATTACTAAATTACTCCGTGTGTGCATATGTGGACATGCGGAATGCCGAAATGATTATTTGGCGTAAGCGAAATCACGGAATCGTTTGTAATCCAATATCGAGCGTGCAGCTAATTAGTTCGGAGACAAATGCTCGGAGGATACATCAAGCGTAGCATGCCGCCGAGGGATGGGTCACAGTGTGTCGCGCCACCCAACAACTAAGTTTAGAATTTGGCGCATACAATGGACACAGAGACACACGGTTTGCTTTTGCTTCTCCAACTCCTCAACAACAATCACTTTCATCAACTTGTTTTGCATTAAGATCTTCTTATGAATGAGGAATCGACTGTCTGCCAGATGCTCGGTCTCCATAGTAGCAACGAGCATCGTCACAATGATCTTAGTTTATTGCCTTTGACAACTTGACATATGGTTGCTGTGTTGTGTGTTGTTGTCAATAATGATGTTGTGCTGAAAAGGTGCCTCCCAAAATCATCTCGCATACTAACTAATTAGGTTATTTGTCTTTTTAGAATGAGAACTCATTGAAGAGCTGTTTCGTGGTAGATACTCGTACTGATGAGGATATTGGATCTCAGCAACGAATAACCATTTAGAATTAGAAAATGAATGACATTTTCTTATTAACTTTTGTGACGCAATGACGTGTTGATAAAAATTATCTTTCGTCTAACTTCCTTTCGGTTTCCCTGCACTTTCATCTCGCAAAAGGCTAATTGGATTTTCAATCACGTAAATGGTGAATAATTATTGTCACATCCTTATAAGCACAAGTACGTATGGATCAGCATTCAGTTAGAGGGTTAATTGAGAAATATCACATCGCAGCCTGTAAACATTTTACGTTTACAATTTGTTTCACGCAGTTCTTTGCAGTCGTGTGGAAATTTATTTACGGGAATATTCTGTCAATCTGAAATGTTGAAAACGCTGTTTTAGTATTTTCACACCAATGTTATTTCGGATGATTAAATTTCATCTAATTACAGTTTTATATTTTGTAAACTCAAGGAGCGTTTGAGAGAAATATTGCTTCGTCGGTGCGCTGATAACTTTTCTGCTGAATGTTTGGAATTAGATCATTGGTATCATCGGTTTTCTTTGTTTGTCATTTTGTTCCGGCGTTTATAATTAATTTTTCTATTTCAGACATTTCTGAAATATGATATTTATATAAATACCCTGAAGATCACAGTAAAAGAGTATAATGCGTATGTGTATGTGAGAATATTTAATCGCGATTAAATTATTAAAAATAAGAGTCGTTAGTGCATTGTACTTCTGAAGTTTGCATTATAATGCAGATCGAATCTTTTGTGTGCAAAAATAGAAATATGCGAGAAGCTAGGCCTTATACCGCACAGTATATTTTCAATTATCCTTCCTTCCTTGCTTTACTCTGCGGGGGAGCATTGGGCTTCTACAAATACCCGCCAACGAACTCGATTTACCGCCTGAGTTTTCAAGTGACGCCACTCTGTCCCCTGAGATATTGCTTCCTCTTCTTTGTCCTTTTCCATGACCTACTACGACAACCAATTCGTCGGCTTTCTTGTGGATGCAAGTCAAGCGCTTGTTTCGTGATATCGCTTGTTGGTTTTCTCAAAGGTTCTGTCAATCTAGATCCATTTCTGTCGTCTGATGGTGACCGCGATTGCTTCCTGCTGCGTAACTCTCCACAAGTCTTGATTGTCGATAGTGTCCGGCCATCTTTTTCTCAGTAACAGCCTTAAACACTTGTTGACGTAGACTTGGAGGCGAGTCGCAATTGGCTCTGTGACTTGCTAAGTATCGCAGCTATACAAGATACAAGAATACTGAGATCGTCAGCGCCACCATTTTTTAAATTCTTTATATTAACTTCGCGTGCCCGTGGCTGGCGGACTGACTGGCTGGCTGGCTGGTCAGATCTTGTGATCAATATTTAACCCACTTCACCAAGCCCGATTTTATTGAAATTTTGCACACATGTATATTTCCGGTGACAATACGTTCTATTAAAATGTGATCGGGCCGCGGGGTCGATGTGCTCCCATACAAATTTTTTTTCCCGGCATTAAATCATTTCATACTATGATGACTGTCCGTTGTGCGCCGGTTCAGCGCTGCTTGCTTTACGATTAGGATTGTTTTGTTGTTGGGTTGAAGTGCTTCCTATGTGTTTTTATATTTAAGCATTTATAGTGGAATTCAGTATACTTTTGGTTATTAGAGAATTTACATGATATCCAGATGTCCAAATAACAAAACTTATCGACTTCCTCTATTTGGTGTGCATCAATCGAGAGATCACAGAGCACTAATCTTACGCAGGGTGTTAATTTGATCAGTTTTAGGCGAAATCCTGCGTGTTCATTTCTCAGAATTGGCTCTAAAGCATTTTGTAAGCACCTAGCTATTATTGTAGAGATCGCAATTTCTCAGATCATCTTTCTTGGGGAGTTTGACTATTAAGCGTTCTTTTAACGATGTTGGAATGGTTTCATATTCCCAGAGCCCTTGATATTGCGCATGCAATGTTCCCGTAGCTAACTTGACATCGGCTTGAAGAAGTTTTGCGTAGATGTTGTCATTACCTGCGTTAATTGTTACCTGGGTTGCAGTGAACGAATTGTAGTCCTTATCTCATCCAACGAAGGAGTAGCGGCGCTAATATTAATTAGCCTGTTTGGGTGCAAATGTGAACTAAAATGCTTTGTCCAACGGGTTAATTGATGTTCCTATATCAGGATCAAAAAACCATCTATTGCCTTAACAGGATAGTTGATCTGTTGTTTCTTATTGGAAAGCTTACGACTGTACTCTATTGTTTACTGTCAGCGGCTTGTTGTGCTTTTGTAGCAATGTCGCTCGGTTATCGTTCCAAGCTGAACGGGCCAACTTGGCGGCCCAGATCAATATACTTCCGCGCTAAAACACTTCGCTCAGCACCCGAGGCTGCGCTTAACTCTGCTTTGATAGATTGTCGTTCTCGAATGGTGTTTCATTTCCTATCTGACATGCATTATTTTCTAGTTTTTTATGGGTTACCTAAAATGGTTGAGGCTGCTTCTTTTAACGCATTCTCTCATTTAGACTCTAGGGTTTGGTTCTATCTAAGAAAGCGACTGTTGTATTCGGGATACAAATTGCAGTTTTACATCTTGGACTTTCAGTGTTGCTACAGCTGGCTTTCTCGTTGCTTGACTTCGTGTGTTTGAGGGGACTACGAGCTGCAAGCGGACGCTGTCAATCACAAGGTGGTAGACGCTTTAGACGTCTACTGCCCTGCGGGTTCTAACGTCCAGCAAAGATGCTCACCACTTGCGGCTTATAGCAATGTGATCGATATGGTTATTATACATACATGAGGGGTCCAGGTGTCCTTGTGGATATTTTTTGGGGAAAAATTGTGCCTCCAATTATTAAGTTGCGATCCGAACATAGCTCAGCAACCCTTCTCCATTGTCATTCATTGCAGCAAGGCCGTGCTTTCCCATGACATTTTCTAAATCATTGTTGTCGCTGCCTACTTTTGCGTTAAGGTCGCCCACGTCGATGTCACTCTTCCGTAGTTGGTCAGAGGTGGTTTGTTCCGATGGTGCGTAGACTTGAGAAAACACGACCTGCCGAGCAGCTGACTTCTCGCGGCTTTAGAAAGCAGAGATCACACTCCATTCGCATGGTGTTCTCCTACAGACTTAAGCGAAAAATGTAGAAATTCGCCGGTAGATGTTCGCTTCTTCCCTTCACCAACACAGACCGCTTTATTGACTGCACGACCTGCGTCTTTCCGAAAAAGAGCTTCGGCGTTTCTTGATGATACCGATAGGACAACGCCACGCATTCTTGCTTTTTTAATGTACTCCAAATTAATTTAAGAAACATTAACGCACTTAGTATGGCAGTCACTACGTTCTATTTTAATGTCTGAACGATCGACTTTTAATTTGCAACCGCCAAATGACAGATGTTATAAAAGCTTTGCGTATGCTAAACCTTCAAACGTAAGTGATAAAAATTAGGTTAGACAACAAAATAAATAGATCGCGACACGTCTGTATCCCACAACTTCTCCAACTTTTTCCCGATTCAATGAATTGTCTTAAGTTTTAAGTGATTTGATTCGTATTTGTAAAACGAACACCGTTTTTGTTTTTAATTGCTGATGCTATATTAAAAAATATTGAGATTAACACAAATTAATGATTGCAGCATGAAAATAAAAGAACATTGACAAGGATATCCAGAGTTAAGGCATACCAAACTGGATGACCGTCTCAAAATCTGGAGTGGTAATGAGAATTATTGGCGTGGCAATGCGGGGCATAATAAAATGTCACCCTTGATTATTAGAGCAACTACTTTCGATAAATGGGCAATTAGGGTTCTTTTCTATCGTTTATAGACATGGCCACCAACACATTCCGAAATTTATGCATCCCTCTTTAGCGGTCTATTATGAAGCAAGTGGTTCTATATGCATCAAAATTATGTCTGCATCATTGCAATGTAAGCCTCGAGGATTCAATTTCCACTGCACTTGCATAAAAATAGGAAAACAAATCCGGATATCATGCCTCGTTGAATTGAATCAAAGGAAATGCCCTTTCCCCAAGAGAGCATCTTATCGTCTACCAATACTTGTATTTATCAGTGCACATATTACAGCAACCAATGTAAAGATTTTGCAATTAAAAGACTTAAACCTAATTAACATGTCCAATTTGTTTCAAATTAATGATTCATAACAAAGTTAGAGGAGGAGCAATGCACATGTATCTCTGATGAAGATGCGCCTCATCGCATACCACATATTACGAGCTCTCCAACAAAGTATCTATACCGCCGACATCTCCTCCGGTATCCTCTCTTTCATAAGTGAAGCGTGAACTAATTGGGATTTGTTTCTATGACATTTACACAACAGTCTGCATGGGCACGCACTTTCGTACAACAAACCATATGCGTTCCCGTCTTCGCGTTCTCGTTTAAACAAATTTATTACAATTTATCCTCCCGCTTCTTGCGCCCAACTACAATGAGCATCAACGCACTAATGCGTGTGCTCCATTGGACTGAATTGATTGCTGTAAATAAGATTTGAAGTTTGAAAATGTTTTGTTTGTGTATTGTGTGGCATTTACGAGTGAGCGGGGACCACATTTACTTTACCCAATTTAAGTTTTTCGATTTATGACTTTTTGACTGCCGACTGTCGGTGTCAACGTCAGCCTCGGCACGAGTATTATGGCACTGTGTTATACATCGGCTCCAGTCTAAATGTGAATTTGATTGGAGTTATGAAGTTTTATTGCTCTCTTTATGGTCGGCGGAAGAAGTATATCGATGTGTGGGACTACCAACAGGTACTTCATTGTCCGGAAGTAATAACTTTTTATTACATTCCTGACTCTGTCTATATAGTGCACTAATAAAACAGATGCTTCTCATGAGGAGGATATCCACTTGCAACATTCTCGCATAGTTGCGTCAATATTATTAAAATATAATTACCAATAAAAAAAGCAAAATTAAATAATTGTATAAGCATTATGATTGCTTAAATTATTCAAATAAATAGTTGAATTAATATTTTGAACATCGCATAACATTCCGGCGAGTCAATTAAACTGTCAACGATCTCGGGGTAAATCTTGTTGCTTGAGTTGCTCTAATACTCGGGTAAACTGGTTAATTAGCTCGCCAGCGATGATATATGACTTGGGGTGAGTTGCCAACTAAATAAACTACAATTAACGTAAACACGCAAAATTGCAATGATTTAAGCAGCAAATTAAAAAGAAATGAATTTTCGCATTTTAAACCATTTTACAAATTTTGCTAATTAATTTTAATTTTAGAAATGCTTAGACTGGTGTCGCCTTGCCATTTCAAATCGTTTGAGTTATTTTTTAGTCTTTGAAATTTGGCTAATGTACGATTTTATAAAAGAAAACAAATATGCTTGAGTTAATATTATTTAACCATGCAAAAGTGGTATTTTTAAGATGGAACACATACAAACAGCGTGTAGGGAATGACGTAGTCGGAAGGTTGGCTGAGGCGCTAAGTCTGTAGGGGCGCCGCTGTCAGGAGTTCGTCACCCGACAAAATATTTTAATCTATCAAAATGCATGAAAATTGTTGTTTTTTTTCAGCTGCTAACATTTCAAACATAAATATTTGTTAAAAAAAGTTAAAAAGCAAAAGTCTAGTCAGCAAAAGAGTGGAACCCCCCGTAAATAACGTTAAAGTTATAAAATTTAAGAGCAAAAAGAACTCCGAGAAGTATATAAGAACATAAGCCTCATAAAAGTTCACTCCCCAGCAGAGGACGATAAAAAAGAAAAATTATTTAGATCAATCGAACGGGAACTCTATACCTGACCCTCAACATGATGTAAAAATCAATCTGAGGGATATGAAAAATAGGTTGGGAGCCATTATTACGACGATCCACTGCCGCCGTCAACGTACTTCATATGTTGAACAGCGTCATTTGCTACGGTCCAACGAGAAGACAGCTTTAATCCAGGGCCAACAAATAATATCGCTCACACCATCCTCAGTGGCGAAAAAGTTCAGGCCACCATGGACATCATTTCGTGAGCGAAACAAGTTGACAGAGTTCGCAATTCGGTCACATCCATCCCGTAGTGATTTACTATCAAAACGGTAAACGGAAGAGCGGATGGTCCGCGAAGATATAAACGTCGACGTTTGCGTCGACATCTTGTTCACTGCGCCTGCTGGTGTTACCGACTGTCATTGATGATCATATACTGGAAATAGAATTTCTATTAAAGTCCAAAGCCACTTTTAGCTGCGTAGAGGCGAGGGTATCACACTCAAAATAAAGCCAGAACGGCCGGTTAGATTCTAACATCTATATTTTTACTTGAAGACTTTCATTTAAGGCACGACCTCTCACATTGGTTATCTTTATTGTGTCACTGTTCAGACTCCATAACAAAAGTCATTACAGTTCTACCATTATATTAATTCTTATGGTACTAAAGCACTTACATAATTACGGGGTGTATATTCATAATAAACACTAATGATGACGTATAAGGAGTCATAGAAATGAGAGCAAGTAAGAATTTTGTCGTTTGAGTACAAGGTTAGCGCCTAAAAATATCCACAATGCTACCTGGGTATCTTCTGATGGAGCCACTCGCAACCAGATAGAATACAACCACAGCCCGAACCTGATGATGGTACGAACGTACTGAGGTGCCAACGTAGACTCCGTGACCGGAAAGGAAAAATAATAAGGCCTAGGTTCAGATAGCATCCCACCGAAGCGGATTAAATCTGGAGGGCCCCTATTACACCAAGCAATTCATGAACTAATAGACTATTTATAGGAGGAACAAATGATTTCAGAAGACTGGAGAAGACGCATTCTGTGTCCCACACATGGGAAAGGAGATATCACAACGTGCCTCAATTATCGTGGTATATAAAGATTTCCACATGTCCCAAGGGACGGTGAATAGTTGTCTCCGTATGTGTGGAAGGAAGTTTTGGGAGACTCTTAAGTTATTAGATCAACTGCGATTTCCGCGATGTCAACTTCGTAAGGAGAATTAAATTTGTTATAGTCTGGTGGGCAGGACATCAAGCTCGCCTAACCGAAGAGCATCCAACTTGGAAAGTACTTTCCGCTAGGATTTATGGGACACGATAAGAAATTCACTGTGTTATGAACTCACAGGACTCTAATATAAAGCAACCTAATATTCAGTAACTGCATTTAAGTAGCTTGTACTGCCTGAGTTGCTTGTGTAGAGCGTAATTTATTATAACTTAAACTAATCAACGATTCAACGATTAGGCTAGTTTCGCTAATAGGGCTAGAAAAATTCGATTTCCCTGACTTAATGCGTGTATTTGCTGATAAAATATGATTGAAAAGTTAAATAGATATTCATGCCCCTATTGGGCGCTTTGAGAATTTCGTGGGGTGTCAGTGATGTTAATTCCAGCACTGTATAGAAGCACACTTTGTAGAGAAATACTATCGCACATGTTACTCGAAATTCGAGTTCATTGTCAGAAATTACGTTTTTTTTTCGCTTCAAAAAACTAGTAATCTTTCTGCTGAAATGGATTAATAAGCATTTTCGCCGAGGTGGACATGAAGTCAGTACAGTAATCTCGTAATTACGCAACTCAAGGTAGAAAATGCATGCAGATGCTTTGTTTAGAAGTAGATCCTCGAAACTAGAAAGCTTATAGGAAATCGCAAAAAATATAATTTTCTTGCTGCATGCATTAAGGGTTCTTTATTTAATTAAAATATTAATATCACCTTTGGATCCACTTGTCTATTACAATGAACTTCAACGTTGCAATCTCATAAAAATTTAATATTTAATGAGAATTTTGCGAGATACAATGTAAAGGTGTTAGTGAAGTAAGATGCTACGAATAAAAACTTAAATATTTTTGTCTGCTGTTATGTTTTTTTACGAATTTAGTAAAGTGTGTTTATAATCTGTTTAGTATTCTTAATGATAGCTAAGATAAGAGAAATTATATTTTTAAAAACTTTTATTTAACTTGACTTGATCGCTGTTTGCATAAATTGATTTTCTTTGTGTTTTGTTCATTATGAATAACACTATTGAACAATAATCAATATGCGGTGCAACAATAATTGATTCGTAAAATATAGTTTTTGTCTCCAATGGCATTTTATCCTTAGTTCTATTGAATAGACCTAACTTTTTGTCTATTTTCTTAGCAATATAATCGAGATGATCATTAAAATTTAAATGTTCCAAAGTATTTATATTGTTTTACACGTTCAATGGCTTCATTATCTACTAATATATTTTGATTGCGTTCTAGTTTTCTTTTTATAAACAGCACTATGTACTTTTTTCTTAGAAATGTTAAGTGCTAGATTATGAAACATCAGTCATTTTCTCAGATTCTCCAAATATCGTTTATTTTCTGCACAGCTTTAATAAGAGTTGGTACAGCAACCGTAATCAAGGTATCATCGGCAAACGTATTCTCTTTACATTTTTTTATAACTTCCACTATATCATTGAAATACAGAATGAAAAGCAATGGTCCTAACGTAGATCCCTGTGGTAGTCCGAGTTAATTCGATATTAGCTTAGAGGTACAGTTGTCGACTTTTGTGTATTGCTGCCTTCCTTGAAGATAATTACTTACCCATTCAAATTCCACGCCATTTTTTCCATATTTAATCAGTTTTTTTTTTAATAAGATGTCAGTTAATATAAATACATTTTTAGGTTACTTTCTTTGAGGCATGTGTGTTAATTTTATGTGGATAACAAATATTGACTCACATAAATTCGACCGATTTCAAACTATACGTAGCGCTAGGCTTGCGCAAGTCAATAAAGCGGCAAACTAAAAATTGTATTTGGTTGTTAAAAGTTACAAATTATCGGTAATCGGCGCGAACTACCGTTGCCTTTAATCTAGATGGCAGCTAGCGTTAACGAATCTGACAGCTAGCGTTTACGATTCCAACAGCTCCAACAGCTAGCGTTTACGATTCTGAGTTCAAACACGAATTGACTTCAGCTAAACACATTTCCTTATTAACAAAAAAATTTTGTGCTCAATTTTCAATTCAAATTGTAAGTCCATACTCAAAGCTTGTAATTCGCGCCTAATTAAATTTTCAACCAACCGATTACTTGTAGCCGATTTTTAAGCAACTTTTTTAACTGCGTATGTGTGGTCATCAGTTAGGTCATTTAAGTAAATAAAATATTATCATGTAATGAACGATGTAATTAACATTTATATAATAACATAATTTTATGCATTAAAAAAATGTGAGTATTTGCCTTTCTTTTTATAAAGATTGCAACTTAGGTAGGCACTCTAAGGACCAGGTGAGCTACATAAAATCCTAAAATCCAATTAAACTCAATTCGACACACAAAGTGAGATAATTTGTGTCGGTCGTTCATTTTCTAATCTTCCCATATTTATATTTTATTGATAAAAATAGATATAGATGCCAGAAGGGAAGTTTATTCCTCTTGAATTGTATTAATAAATCACCAGAAACTTGTCTTGAAAAGTCTTGAGGTGGCATTGGTTTTATTTTCTAATTTTTTGACTGAAACGAGATTTATCACTTGTGTTAATATGGATTATTCGTTTGACAATTTATTTATGCTGATATGCGTCGTATTTGGAATGCACCGTCGTCGTTGTGTTTTTAATTATAAATCATTTCTTAAGACACACCAACGCGTGCATCATATCAACAGGGATTTTCCATCGACCAATAATTGATCCTTAAATTTGTCTAAAATTAATAATTATTTCTTTGTTGTTTTTATAATCCGTAACTCAAAGTGGGTGCAAGTACGTTGCACGAATTTGTGGCATTATTTGTTATATGGTGTGATTGGAACTTTTTGTAGTAGGAGGTTTCAAATGAAAGGTAACAATTGACGGAATTTCCAGGAAATTGTGATTTTTTTTTCAATTAATAGAATCAAAAGAAATCGTCACCCACAAAATTTTCACGCGATTTGACTTCCAATGACTTTTTTTGTCCTTTTTACCAGTGAGCCACATCCTGCGTATGCGGTGTTCGTTTGTTGTGTTTTACGCATGTTCTCTGGCCTGTCTCGTGTTTCTTGTTTTTAGTCGTAGATTATCTCCGGGCGATCCCACTCGAAACACAAAACAGACCGCTACCGACCGCTGGCACTTCACTTTGTGATTTCACACTTCTCCGCATTTGTATGTTAGACACAGATCCTGTTCCGTTCTGGATGATGAATATGGTATCTTCCTATTTTTTGTGTTTGATTTCTTTGGGATTTATCGCTTTCTTAACTAATAACACACAAGTGTGACAGAACTCACGGTGACTAAGGGAACATCAGACCTAATAACATCATCGCTTGCAAACGCAAAAGGCTGTCTCTGTAGTTACAGATATACGATGCACATCTGGGTGACTTAATGCTGTGAGTAAATTGGTGTGTGTGTCGTTTTTTTTTAAATATTTTACCGCGTGACAGATTTACAAGTTGATCGACGGTATGCGTCGGGTGGAAATAAGATTTACTGGTATATTGCAGCACCAAATACTTACGTGTAGTAAATGCTTCTGTGTGACGCCACTGTATCTAATTTGAGGTCGACTTCGACAATAAATAAATAATTTTTTAAGATTTAAAAAAAAATAAATATATTTTAAGCCATTGTAAGTGTTGAATTCTTACTTTGATGTTTGTATAATCATTGGTTTATTATAATTTCTACTTACAAGATCTTTTGTAAACTTTTACAATATTTGTATGCTATATTAGCATTATCGGTGTACTCACGGTAAAATAATTTAATGGTGTAATAACTTGATCTGTATTCTTATGTTATAATTATTCGTGTACTGACGGTATATTAATTTATTTAAACGACTTGATTTGGAGTCGGTCTCAACGTTCGCATGATGCGTTGTTGCCTATCAATCTATCCAACAGCTGTGGAGAGGTCTAACCCCTTCCAGCTACAGGTAAATAAATTCGCAGCCCCTTGCCACGTATATAAGCTTTTTGTGGACGCCGTGGCTCAGGGAAAATGCGCGTCGCTACTGAGCAGGAGATTCTTGGTTCGAATCCCAGTAAGTATTTTTCACGGTGTCCCACCTTTCGCGAATGGGTGACAAACGTTCCGAGAGTAAAACTTGTCGCGGAAAGTTTCTCAATTCGGAACCGGCCTTAAATTGTAGGTCTTTTTTATTTGTGTCCAAAAATATACATGCACAACACAAATGGTCGCGAGAAGCTAGGTCATGGACCGCAATGGTCTGTCGCGCTACGCTTTAAAAAAAGAAACTGATCTAACAACTGTGGAGAAGTGTAACTTCTACCAGCTACTGTGAATTAAATGAAATGGTTTGTAACCTCTTACCGTTGGTGGTGGAAGCTACAAACCATATACCAAACTAAGATTCTAAAGATAATAACTTGAAATAATATCTTACAACCCCTTACCACAAGCTATGTATACAACTACTACGAGCTACTATCCAACAACTGTGGAGAGGTGCAACCTGTACCAGCTACAGTAAAATAAATGAAATGGTATGTAATCCCTTGCCACGTGGTATGTATGGGGTATGTTACAAACCGTATACAAGCTTTGGAAAAGAAACTAATCCAAAACTTGGCAGGTAAATTGGATGGGGCAGCCGGGAAACATCGGGTATTTCCGCTAGTATAAAATAAAGAAAGCCCTCCATAGACAATTTTTCCATCTAAAATTTTCGATGACGTTTGGGATAACTGTGCACCGGCTATTTCGTTATGTATTTTTTATTCAGTTTATTTTTCTTCCAAACTTTCTTGGTCAAACCACATTTCACTCAAAAGAACGATTGTTTTATGGTTGCTTAACAAACATATTGTCAAGTCTATTCAATTGTGCCAATTTGATAGCAGCTGATGTCACAACCTTAATGTGGGAAATCCAACTCATTGTAACAAACTGACAGAGGACTCTATTGTCTATCCTGCTAGTATTATAAAACCAAGATCAAGTTTCTAATACTTATACAAGGAAATTCTATTTTTAAAGAAGCACTGCTAAATTATCAAAGCAAACTCTATGTGAGTGTTCTGCACTCGTGAGTATTGAAGTTAAAATAAAAGACCAAAAGCTAAGATAATATATGGGCCATGTGCCCATCACAGCAGTGCCTGACGGAGTATCATCGAAATTTCGGTTATTTTTTCAAGAAAAGAAGGCTCTCTGATGGGGTACAATCGAAGACTCTGCGGGCCGGAGCCTTTATGTTCATTGAAGAGAAACCTGGTAGACAAAATGCCTAACTACTTGTAAGGTATAGCTGTCAATTGGGACATTCTGACCATTACGTCAATGTTCAGTTACCCTTCTTGTTGACAACAAATAATAGAACGATATAACTTAATAATTTAATATATAACACAAAAAATGTAGTTTTTATCAAATTGTTTTATTCATTCAAAAGATTGATATATAGCATTAATATCTAAAAATGATTTTGGGCAACCGCGGCTGTTCTTGACGAAGCGCACTCTGGACGTCAATTTTGGTCCTCTTTTTCGAGCACTGCTGATCGTATGTCACAAATAAAACAATCAATATTTGCCTTCAAGGTGTTAATTCTTGCTGGTTTATCAGAATAACCAGTGACTTCACGTGGCCGCACAGGAAATAGTAAAAAAAAAGGTGCCAAATAACACAACCTTGGAGGCGAATTGACAGATTCATTTCTCGAATCGAATTTTCAACTTACCGCAAAATTGTAATTTTTATAAGTCTCCGTATGGCATGTAGTGCCATCCTGCTCCTCAGATCAATGTCAATCATATTTTCAAAGAATAAAATCATTGATCATGATGCGGTAACGATCTCCATTGACTGTACCGCTAACTACGTCCTAATTGTTAAATAAATATGGTCTAGCGCGTAAACCAAAACAAACGGTGAATTTTTCTTGATGTAATGGAGTGTGCAGGGTCTCCAGGGGATTGGTCTAACTACACATGCATCAATTTGGCTTATTAATAAAACACTTAAGCCAAATTAAACAACGAGTCAGTTTCCAATTGCTCTAGAGACTAATAGGAAAATAATGAATTCCTGCATTCGACGATGAATCGATCTTCTTTGGATCTTCGACCATACTTTCATTTACAGCGGCAATATTCTACTTAGTGCGAAAATTCCTTCGGCGAATTGGAGTTATAACATCATATAAATATTTAGGAAGTACGTGGTACGAAATCTATCCACAGCTTGACGGCTGGTTTGCTCAGATTTACATGAAATAAAGCAATAATAATAATAAAGATCGACGATTATGTGCGCCATAATAATTACTAAGTCTTTTATAAGTTGCTCGTATTGAGGCCTGAACTTAAAAGTAAGTTTGGATAATTCAGTAGCGATGATCAAGCCCAAATTAATTTATAATGATTTCTCGGTGAAGAGTATCATAGGTCGTTCGACAGATAACTATTCAGTATCTATTTAAGAAAAGGAAACAACCGATACTTGTCTTTCCCTCATTAACCGCCGATACCATTTTCGACGATTCTGTCTTAATGCTTACCAGTGTACCAGTGCAGCTGCATTCTACTAATGATATCGAACGGTTATAAGTCTTTTCAATTGCTTTAAGAAAAATGTGCAACTATCGTATACTTGAGAGTTTCGTTTCGAAAATCGTTGTCCCTATTCCGTTTTGCATGGTCGTCATCAGTGAATCCGACCATATCCGAGACTGTTTGTTGTATCAAGGCAAGACTGTTTCTTCCGTGGTTGAACTGTCAACCACTCGTGCAACCATTGTAGGGCCGCGTTATTTGATGACTCCTTGGACAAAAGAAGCCATTTCGTTGGCTCTATCTGGGATGTTCCTCCGCTGCCATCTTATCTGTTGGAAGTGCTTGGTAAAAACTCTTCTTTGCTTCCATATTGGTTAACAGAAAAACGGAAGTGAACTTTGATCTTTGAGTGCCAACAAAACCGACACAAAATTTACCGATACCGTACTTTTTATATATTTCCTCTTTTCTCCTCTCTTCGATAACGTTTTCCAATCTTTTGTTTTTTGGTTTTTTTGGCATGAGATCAAAGGCTATATTTTTGTTAAGTTTGTAAAAAGTTTTTTTTTGTTATTTAAAAATATATTTAACGATTTGAGTATCAAATTATAAAAAAAACTCTGCTACAGAAGCAGCAGCAGTTAGTAACTAATTAGCAATCAGACAAAGTCGGCTAAATCACACGAAATTATGGCGTGTCACAAATTGGTTGTTGTTGGCAAATTACGGAAAATGTGCGCCACCAGTAATAATGCAGAACCACCCACAAAGCGAGAATATTGCTTACGTCTGTGTGTGTGTGTGTGTTTTTGTGTGTCGTTTTCTTACACATTTTCGCGGGCAATTTAATTTGAAATTTATGCAGACGCAAAATATAAAATTGGAGCAATGATTAAGAATTTCGCGCATGGAACGAGAAATACGCAACAAAATGCGATGACTTTCGCAACAACAACAATAATGTCTTGGTATACTAATATAACAAATGTTAAATAGAAAGCCTTATAGCACCTCATTAGCGTCAGAAGTCTTCGTCGATCGTCATCACCCTCACGCTGCGTCTGATCAAATAACAAAAACGATAACATCAGGCAAAAATGTATCTTTACCCATCCATTTAATTTAAAATTGAATTTTTATCTTGAATGTTTTCAGCCATTAATAAAAAATTAATTTTGGCAGATGTGACAGTTCAGTGTCACAGTGTTGTGGTTTCGGGTCCCCCAAAACGGCAGACACTGAGTCCATCAGCAAGTTCCCCTTTCCGAAAGCGATCGTAACTCTTCCACACCGCACTGTGTTTGGTAACATACACATAACTGGAACTCGTCGGAACTGAGTGTCGTTCAGAGTTTTTAAGGAGTGAACCACCGCCACGCACGCACCACCACTGTCCCAGTGCATTTTTATGAGGCTACGAGTAATTTTCCGATATCGCAACCAAAACAACTGATGCTGCAACGAGACAATCTTTTAAGTTGGATCAGATTCACTCAAAAAAACAAACAACAACAAGAACAGTGACAGTTTTTTATGATCCATGAAATTAATTTATGAGCGCATTTTAAATTTGAATCCAAAAGTGGAATAAAAATGGAGCAGTCATTTTTTTATTGTGCCGGCAGAAGTGTTAAAAAGGATTCACTAAATAAGCCGCGTGACAATGATGTGCTACGTATGTAAGTGCTGTTCGCCTGTGCGTGTTTACACCTGTGATGACTGATAACACAAATGGTTCCCTTGACAAGATGTGATGGTAGAGTTTATTGCAGTTCATTGCATCTAAAACGGGGCAATATAAACCAAGGAACTTTCTGTCATCGCTGTTGTCCAATAAAAAACTTAATTAGGTGCATAAGTACTACGCTCGCATGTGTGAACGGAATATAATGTCAAAGACGGCGAGCCGCCACGTGCGCTAATGTGAGGAAGTAGTGACATATCCGGTAGTAAATTGGCGTAAATCGTTTCTAACTCTTACACAAGCACTTGACTTGACACTATACAAGTTTGGGTGTCATGTTGTGTTGAGTTTGATATCTTATTTTAACTTAGGCAGTATTTACGAAAGCTTTTAACTTTACTATACTATATAAATGTGAAATTGTAGGTGAAAATATAAAATGTATTTATGTCTAACCGGACTTACTTGAAAACATTAAAATTTAATGGATGTTCCGAAGATAGCGAATTGTTTTCAATAAGATGCCTCTAACGCAATTAACACACTTAAAGTTAACAATTAAATAGAACGAAATCTGCGGGTAGTTGCAGCTAATGCGAAATTTAAACAAACATTGGAGCGAAGGAATGGCACAAGAAATTGATTATTTGATGGAATGATCAAAAGATGAAAGAGGAGCCTTATCGTAGATAATCAAACTATGAAAAGATTCTACCACTAAAACAGTTTCACGGCTTCTACCAATGTACTATATGCGCTTCTAGTTTTTTGTGACGTTGACAGTTTCAGCTCGCACAAAACTTGTCACTCGTTGACAAAACTAATCGTCAAAAACAAAATTGCTCACAAATTGCAAATTTATTTTAGTCAAACAAATTGCAAATATCAGTCTTTTTGCTGTAATTCATTAAAAAAAAAACTTAAATATTTGATTAAAAATAATGCATTGTGCAGTTTTCGATGTCGTAGCAATAACAATAAGAAATTTCAAATTTCCTTCCGAAACAGTGCTTTCTGATCATAAAATGTCGTGGATAATGTCTCTTTCAGGAATTGACTCAAAAATTTTCAGGTAACCCATATAGTCACCCGCTTTGTACCCGTATTCGAGCTGCAGCTAATTAGCGTATCTTCCTGATGAAGATTTGTAAAGGTTAAAAACCCTGCAACAGCTTCTAGTTCTAGTAGGGCAGTTGAGCATGGCATCCGTTATACCTAGACAGGCAATTATTTGTAGCTTCTGAAGATTAGTTGCCGTTGTCCGTTTAAGAACTTTCGAACACCAAACGATGGCCGTGATGGTACGTGATAATAAATCTTACCATAATAGTATACATCCAACGTAACATTTTAGGATTTAGTCCCCAAGTTCTGTCGTAGAGGAGTCTACTGGCCCACAAGGCCCTTGTTGAATGGAAGTCGCACAAATAAAAGCTCTAATTGGAGAGGAGATCCAGAACTCAACCACTGGTCGCTTTCAAAACGACAGAAATATCAGATTCTATTCTTTATTTTGGTGATTTAGGTGTCAAAGAACTGGTCATTTTATTCGGGATTGCAAGGAACTAAGTACTGGAAGCATGATGAGACAACATGTAAATGGTGTCAATAATCTGGAGAGATTACGACGAATAGATGCACAAGATTTGAATAAGGATAAGCAATCGTCTTGTACCAGCTTTGCAGGGAAACATCTGATTAAGACAAGGGACAAGAAAATATCCCAGGGTCATAATACGCAGTACTAATCTTGGAAGTGATTGCAACAGTCTGGTTGTTAGTTGCGTATTGGAGAGAATAGCTTGCGATTTTATTTTAGATACAGGAGTGCTTCCAGATCAATTATGATTCCTGAAATGGTGTCCGGAGAGCATGTAATGATAGGGCAACACTACAAGTTGAGGACAGCTAAATCAAAGTGTCAAAAATGTGCTTCCAGAGCAGTAAAGAAAAACATTGTGAATTGTAATGAAAGAATGAAAACATGGAATCAGCTGCGTGCGAACTATGAATTTCGTGAAGGAGATTTCGTTTGGCTATACAATTCCAAGACAAGACGAGGGAAATTGCAGAAACTACAGCAAAGTGGGGAAGACCCCTACAAGAGGAACAGCGATGCAGTTTATCGGATTCAACAAAACCTTAGATGTAAAAAGGGAGTTGTCCACATCAACAGATTGACAAGGTAGAATATCAGAAGAAGTGTTAAGAAATTTTGTAAATTGTCATTGCTAACAGCACACTGAGCCTTCCGTAGACTATTAGAATAAGTAAATCGATTATCAATTATGTATATATGATTGGAAGTCTGTGGAAACGTTTCAGTGGTATGCGGTATTTTGCCGCAGTTTTGCTACGAATCATAAAAACCTAGTCTTGCATAGCACGCGAGGGCTTTAGGTAACGATCCCCTGGCAATGCGGGTATCGAAGCGCCACCGAACAGATGGTATATATATAGTTTTGTATAAATAAAAATATTAAATAAAAAAAACCATTTATTGTGGGATTTTTTTCTTGGGAATTTTGGTGGTTGGTGTTTGGGTTTTTTTGCTTAGAGATTTTTCTGACTATTTCGATCCTCTCCCGAAATTCCGCTTCAATCGTTGCACGAGGCACAAAATGCTAATATCGTAACCAATGCAGCACCGTCTGGTGCAATCTTCAAAGCATCGTTTCAGCACTTCTTTGTTTTATTTTACCTTCTCACATAATTAATTATCATATTTTACTACCATCCCACGTTTTTAACGCAACTAAAGTCATTGTAAGGGCTTTGAGAAATATTAGCACACATTATGACTCATCGCCGCTGATGCAAGCACTTAACAGTTAAATGCTCGTACATTGTCGTCATTGTCAATTGATAGTAATTAAATTTAACGCTTACACATACACATACAAGAAATCATCTGTATCCTGTTTTTTCGAGCATATGTTGCTCATCGTAATGAGCCATCGGAAGCATCTATACAGTCTACATCCTGCTAACGGAACCACATAAAAACGACCGCTCTACGAGTATGTATATAATTTCTATCTACTATCTGTCAAGTGTCACAATTTCGCAATAAAAAAGTTTTTGGCACGAGATCCAATTTGCAAAACCGCTCAACAACAAATAAACCCGCAATGCGCTACAAAACAACAAAAACTGTTGATGAAGATAACTACTGCCGTCGATTATTATTGCTATTACAATTATTGCAAGCTGGTGCTGCCAGAAGTGACTTGGACACCTGAATAACAATTTATATGTATCCGGCATCCACCAATGCAGCGTGTTTAAAAATCTTAACATCTGCACAGTGCGTAGTTGCAATGGCTAAAGAACCGCAAGAGTACTCAAATCAATTCACACTCCAATCTAATTTCAAAAAATAAAGAGCTGTTTTTTTAATTTAAAATCACGCAAAGCAACATATAAGTGATAGATGTGCTTGCTTTGCCCCCTCTGTTCATTGCATTGCATTAGCCGCCAACAAATGGGACATAATATTTTGACATTAACGGTGATAGTGGGTTAAATATAAATTAATTAGATTCAAAATATTTTAAGAGGAGTTTTTCATATATTGGCGAGACATTTGTGTGTTTGTATGTATGTGTATGAAAGAGGGGGATGATTTGCATGCACTTGCTGGTATTGCATCCACATCATCTTTCGCAACACCATAAGGCAGCGACTGGCCGGGAAACAGACTGAATCCTGAATGATGAAAGATTGATGCTTTTTGGTGTTGTATTTTAGCAATGAAGATAACGCTCACTGGTGATTATTAAAAAAGCAATACAAAGCAAACTTCTACTTCATCCTTTTCTTAAAAAAAGGGGGCTACTTCATTTTAACATAGGAAGTAATTTGAAAAAATAATAAATAAATAAAAACGCTTTTCTTTATCAAAAGAAAAATTATTAAATCTTTAACTCTCCCGAGGGATCAGGTTTCCCCCAAGAAACGAACGTATCTGTATGAAACTACAGCAAATTATGGTTGGTTCTAGAACACCATTTGGACCTGATAACCTTTTCGAAGATACCTTTTATAAGGTAAGGTAAGACCTTTGAGCTATAAAAATTTACCAAAACCAATTTGTTGACAGTTTAAAAAATAAATGTACTGAATGAATGAATGTAAAAATATATCAATAAAAAATGTTCAAACATCTTAGGATATTCATGATTTCATAATTTATTTATTTAACATATTATAACTTACAATGAATATTTAAATAAACTTATAAAGGATTGTAAGTCTTAACAAATATTTAAAAGTAGTGATTGAAAGTAGAGATAGAAAAGATAGTATGTCTAAATATAATGGGGAAATGATAAATAAAATAATGTACGTTAGTATATATTAGAAGATCACCAAGTATTATTCTATTCAGTGGCCAAGTGTGTAAGGAGAAAATTTCTTTGTGTTTCCAATTCTTCTAAGTTTCATTGGCAGAGAGTTCCACAATCGAATAGCTTAAACAAAAAATGTATATTCGGACAGACTTGAGTACCTTTGTTTGAGCCAACATGACAGACCTTATAGATTGGAGAAGTTACAGTTTTTCAATAGGTATTCTAGCTGACGCGTTTTCAATATGTCTCTTAGCAAACACAGTGACATATATTATAAAAAAAAAAACAACCCATAAAAATTAAAATTTTTCTTGTAAATTCTCTAATTGGAGATACACACACACACACACTGCGTGCTCGTCTTGTGGCAAAATCATCCACCAAATTACGCAGCGGCAGCGAACAGCGCTGCTCACAAAGCACAGAGCTCATACTTTGCCGTGATCTGATGCGATATAGCGATATTTAAAAATTGTATACTGGGGTCCCCAAGGGGCCACTCGCTCCAAATTTTTACAAAAAGTGTTTTCCATCGAAGACACACATGTGTACAAAATTTAAAGAAAATCGGGTAAATTTTGTAAAATATTTGTATGGGAACCGGGGGTCCGAGGGGCCTCAAATTTTAATAGAAAGTATTGTCACCGGAAATATACATGTGTGCAAAATTTCAATAAAATCGGGCCATGGGAAGTGGGCTAAAAATTGATCAGAAAATCTGACCAGCCAGCCAGCCAGCCAGCCAGCCAACCAGCCAGCCACGTGCACGCGAAGTTAATATAGAGAATTTAAAAAGAACATTCACTTATCTGCTTAGAGAATCTCGAAACATGCTCACCATATTTCAATCCAAAAATATATCGAGAGATGTTGTTATACAAAACGTTAAGTTTTCTCTTACTGTTGTAATTTGAGCTCATAAAAATTTAGCATCCATAGAGTAAGACAAGAGTTTTTGCCAGCATCAATAGAAAATGCTGACTGGTCCACATTTTACGTAGTCCACTGTAGGCCTTACCAACAGTGCTGTGTATAATATGTGTGTCTCAGGAAAGCGTATGGTTAAAGATCAGATCAAAGTTTTTAGCTGTATCAGTTCACTCAATTTGATTATTTCAAATTAAAGGCGATTGAAATTCAGATATATCAAGAACAATACGATGTATAGCTAGCGCCTGAGACTTTTTTGAGTTTACAATTAGCTTAGGTTTTAAGGATCAGTCATTTATGCTCAATAAATCTTCGTTTTTTAGATGAATAGTGTTCATAAGACAACTCATGAAAATTTTATGGTTCACACATAACAAGAAGAGTCTTGGGGCAGGGATGGATCCTTGTGGTGAACCGTTCCGGACTTTACGAAAACGTGAAATTTTATCACAACTACTACGACTTGTTGCCTTCCTTCTAAGTAGGAGAGGAACAGTTTTCCAAAGGGAAATGATAACTCAGAGTCCTGCATTAGTTTATTGCAGCGAGTCGAGTGTCAAAAGTTTTCGAAAAATCTAGAAGAATTAGAAAACTTAAGTTATTTCTATCTAAAGACTTCCGCGCTTCATATATAAAACGGCCGTTTTACAGCATTGTTTTGGTTTTAATCCTGATTGGTTTGAGCACAGAACTTGGTTTTCTATGAGGTATCTTTGGATTTGTGACTTGATAATTGGTCTATATTCCGTCATGCTAGAATTTTTATTCTTTGGAATTGGGACGATTTTAGCTTTTTTCCACTCGGCTAGTAATACAGTCATTATAAGCACAGAGTTAAAGTTATACGTTATAAATGACAATATGAGGGGCAGTAGCAGTTTAGTGAACTTAGGATTTAATACGCCTAGACCTATATCATAAGACACAACATTTTTTCTTCAAACCTGCTAAACGAAAAGAGTTGTGTTGGTCATGTTTGACGTTTTCCTCTAGGGAAGAAGTCAATCGGAGTGCAAGAAGAAGCGATGAAGAGTTTAGCTAATTGCACTCAATATCTTCTGATATTATTGGGTTTTGCTTACCAAAACCAAGTTGCCGATGCTGTTTCCACAGTTTTTGTCCCAATCATGAATTGCCTATCATCTACTATTACTATAGTATGCAAATTTTGCCGATCTTTTTTTGGAGGTAACTTCATTTTGTAGAGAGTGGTAATTTTTAGGAAGGCATCAATACGGTATTTTGTCAATTATCTGTAGTCATTATCAAGTTTTTGCATGGGTAGTAGAGTGGAATATCATTGCTTAGCCACTGTGGCCCAGAAGTATACTTCCTTCTTGTTTTTATGGGAACATATCTATTTAATAGGCTCAATATCTCTTGTTGATAGAACATGCTTTGTTTTTCCACTGAAGTTTACATTATGAAAGTCCATAGATTGAATTTCTGGTTCATTATTAATGGCTTAATATATAAGGTCATATTTAGAGAAACTTGGTGCAGAAGGTTGACCATAAAGCAGGGATATAGGGGCAAAAATTGAGTTCGCGTCACCGCATAAGTCATTTAGATGTGTGTGTGTAGTGAGTGGTATTGTATGGAACAGCACAGAACCAAATGCATAAATGCGTGTTCATTGCTTTGAATATTGGATATTGCTGAGCGGCATTTGAAAGTATTGATAATATTTGGCGCTACAGACTGTTGTGTTGTAATGCCTAGCTTCTTGCGTTTTTCTTGTGTTATATTATTTTACACACAAATACTCGTATAAATGACCTTCAACTTAAAGGCCTATATCCGAAACGTGAATTGAGAAGATTTTCGTGACAGTTATTACTATCGGGCGTTTGAAAGACATTAGCGACATGTCGGACCATCATGAAACGGACTTATGATAATTTTCTGGGGTTAGAACATCAAGCCTTCCGTTTGGAAGCTTAACTCACTAAACACAAAAGTCACTGCACCCGCGGTATGGAAAAACCAACAACATTTTCAACAACTTGAAAGCAACTTTAGCCAAAAGAAATCATTTTACAACTAGTCAAGTTTGAATATCAAAGTCACGAGTTATCCTCATCACTTTTATTATTTTCCCTGCTCCCATGTTAATGATTTGACCAGATATAACAGATAAACAGATACACAGATAAATCTCAGTAGTTGAGCGAAAAACATTCCCACCAGCACCCAATGCTTGTTGATTGTGGCTTGTTAACATTTCGAGAAACATGAAACGCGAAACATCCGACCACAGTAAGGTAAAAGTGGGCGACCCACCCTACCACTTTGTTCCTCGATGTGCAAGTACCTAGTCGTACATCGCACATATTTAAGTGCTCGATGAAAAATTTAGAAGCCCTCACACGGGCTTAGATTGCAAAATGAATATTTAATGCTTCAATGCCAGAGAGCGATCTGTGCTCCGAAGCGGATTTGTATTGGTTGTGTATACCACCAACTTCAGCATGGAGCGCGTTTTTTTCCACCACCTAGCATGGTTAGCTCACTCACCTCATTTAAAAGGTTACGCTATGTTTGGCTATGTGAATACTCGCCAATTGGTGGAGCTTCAACTTCTTCCTCCCGGTCGCATAATCTCCTCATCTCCTGTGTCAATCCATCATTCCATCACTCCGGTACCCTGTAACAGATTTATTCTTTTGATTCCGTTCGGTGATGCGATAGTGGATTTCATAAATAAATAAATTTCAAATCATAAATAAAATATGGATGCAAGCCGGTCGAATGGAGGCACAGCCAGCTACTGCGAGTTATTACTAATGGAAACTTGCACACTAATAAAAGTAGTAATGGATTGAATCTGGAAAAATATACCGATTTGTGTATTCTCAACGCTGTATTGGAACTGTAATCAGAGGAAATCTATGTCTAAAAACGCTCGAGTCGCATTGTTAGAGCGGCAGCATATCAAAGGAGCATTAAAAATTTAAATGCAATCGATTTTCAACACTGGAGTTCGTGTGTATGTGTGATGAGTTGTTACAGTTATAATTCAAAAAATTTAATTTATATAAATATCATGTTAAAGTGAATCTCAACACCATAAAAAAGTAAATAAAAACAAAATAAATAAATTCAAAATAAAAATCATAACTGCTGTAATTTTCGTATTGTAAGCTTAACATTCATTCAATGCGACGCTTCATATAGTTATAAATAAAATAAATTATGAAAAATATTTGACGTTTTCTTTTCATTTGATCACACAACCAGAATCGAGTCGAGCGGAAGGTGTTGAAAAAACTGATCACTTCACAACTTCACATATCGGGAATCTACCCCGGGTTTCTTTATTTTCGGACAGATTTATGGGGAAACAATTTTTTCAGTTTTTTTTACAATGTGATGTTGCGAGATGTACGCTCACTGTATAGCGCTCGAGCTGCACAGCAGCTAGCCGATACCCTGTCCAAATGTAATGCTGACATAACAGCAATTCAGGAGATGCGCTGGCCGGGGAATGGTGTCTTACAAAAATCAGAATATGACATATATTACTGCTGTCATACAAGACATCATGTGCTCGAGGTGAGGCTTCTAGTCAGCAAAAGAATGAAACCCACCGTTATCGGCTTTAAAGCAGTAAATGAACGGCTATGCAACATTTGCGTGCGGGGCAGATTTAAAAACATAAGCCTCATAAACTTTTACGCACCTAGCAGATGATGAAAAAGAAGAATTCTTTGGATCAGTCGAACGGGAACTCCATACCGGTCCTCTGTATGACGTAAAAATCATTCTGGGGGATATGAATGCCAAAATAGGTAGGGAGCCAATATTCACGCAGTACATTGGCACCCATAGCTTACACGAGAGCACTAATGACAATGGATAACGAGTCATAGAGATGGCAGCAAGCAATAAATTAGTCGTTGCGAGTACAAGGCTTGCGCGTTAAAATATCCACAAAGGCACCATGGTATCTCCTGATGGAGCCACTTGCAACCAGAAATACCACGTGTTGAAAGACCGCCGCAACAACCCGAACCTGATGACGGTACGAACACCGATCAGCCAACGTCGACTCGGACCACTATCTTGTTGGTGTAGGTACTGCTTCGAGCGGGTATTGCATCATCAAGAAAGACAGCATCCGCGAATCAACATGGCTGCCCTTCACAACGAAGAGACCAGAAACAACTACGGCCAAGCGATAGGACTGGCGCTAAATGCAGGGAGAGTACTTCCTGGGGCTAAGATACCGGGCGTAGAAGAAGAATGGACACGCCTTAGTACTGCTGACTCCATCTTAGGCAGTAGTCGTAGAGATCGGAACGACTGGTTTGATGATGAATGTAAGCTAGTAGCTGAACGTAAGAATGTTGCGTACCGATCAATGCAATAATCTTATAGAACGCGGGCACGCGAAGATGAATATAAAGAGCTCAGAAGATATGAAAAACAACTCACCGGAAAAAAGAAAGCAGCCTGGGAGAAGAATCTCGCCCGTGAACTAGAACAGTACAGAGAGCGAGGACCGCAACAGGCAGATGAGGGAAAAATGTCTAGTGTTTCAAAAACTGACTACACCATCTTTTTATAGACTTTAAAGCCGCCTATGATAGCATAGCCAGAGTAGAACTTTATAAAGCCATGAGAGAACTGACACGACTATGTAGGTTGACCATGACCAATGTTATAAGCCAAGTAACAATATCCGGATCACTATCAAGCCCATTCAGCATCTATAACGGGCTCCGACAAGGGGATGGACTGCCCTGCGTCTTCTTCAAACTGGCACTGGAGAAAGTGATCCGAGACTCTGACGTAACGGCGAGTGGAACGCAGACGATATTGACATCGTTTGTAGAAACCCAAGAGCCGTACACCGGGTTCTAGTTGGAGCGTGAGCACCGCGCTTTCCTAGCTTACTCATGGTTAGAAATACTACACTTAGCGGTCCTCTCTTTCGAGAGTAAACCGTAAGCCACTACGTAGGCCATGGCCTACTGGTCCTCAACCAATGGTTGACCCAGACTCAGCTAACCTCCAAGGAGATTAACCTTATATGTGGGCGGAATCAACCCCCGTAGTACAAACGCGACCTTGGTGAGGTCTGACATCAAGGAACTCAGCTCTTTCAGAATGAGTCCCTGGGCGATTGCAAAGCAGACCTTGGCAGCACGTTCGTCCGGAACCTCGTATCCAATCATTTGCCACTAGGATTTCCCCAAGTCCTAGGCCGCCCAGGATAGAAACTATCCCAGGCACCAACGCTATTGTATGGCAGAAGCGCTTCATGCTTAAAAACAGCGCCCATTCTGAGATTTTTTAATAGAAGTCCCCTGCCCATTTAATCTTCCGAGTTAAACCAAGTATCAGACTTATAATAACCAGACGACAAAGTAAGGTACAGCGGCCCCCTCGGGGACCAAGAGCTGTACAGGAAGCTTTCATCCAGATCGAGCAGGCGGCATCAAATCTGGGGCTGCACATAAATGCGAGCAAAATAAGGTAGGTACATGGTGGCCACGTCTGCGAGTAGAAGATCCAACATTGGTCCCTCAAAACAAATAGTGGATCGCAATCCTTTAACTATCTCGGGTCAACCGATACTAACATGGAACCAGAAGTACGCGCCTACTATAGTCTGTCAATACTCTACAAATGTAGGAATATCCAAGCTTCTGGTATATAAGCCAATGGTCATGCCAGTAGATACATATGGATCCGAGACTTGGGTGCTTAGCCAAAAAAATCTGACATCTTAGCCGCGTTCAAGAGAAAAGTCTTAGCGAGAATTGTTGGCCCCGTATGTGAGGATTGGCGATTCCAGAGACTCTATAATGACGAGATCTACGAGCGTTACCGCGATGTCGACATCGTGAAGAGAATTAAGCTCCGGTCGACGCATCGAGGCTCGTTATTCAGAGGAGGATGTGAATTCATGTTTCAAATAAACCGAAAATATTAAGTGCTTTACATCAAATTAAATGAAAATAATATCGCATCATTTTCACGCTAAATTCCCATGAGGAATCAGACTCTCTAGTCTACACTCTACAACAGGGGTAGTTTACATCCCCCAACTATGCGCATGGAATCTATGCATATTGAATAGCTAGAATAATTTCGAAATTACGATAAAAGAATTCATAATTTTGAAATTTATAAACTTTTCCTATACTCTACACATGGCTCCATAATAATATCCTTTCGGAATGTGTTAAATATAAAATAGAAGGTTTCCGTCAATTTAAGTATCTATTGTAGTAGGAAGGCTAAGAAAGATATAACCTACTTTTTATGTATTTTTTCTTCTTCTCCTCTCACCCAGCACTCTTTGCTTGATTTGATTTTTCCCAGAAATTATGCTGATTTCAAAGATCCCTCTTTTAACATTCTCAATGAGGGCCAATTAATACAATATTCGGTGCATATTATGTAAACACAAAATCATAAGACATGCGTCCAATTACTATATCGTCCTATACTTCAGGAAAATAATTGTGTAGGATAGGAGAGTATTTTCTGAAAGATTCCCACTTTTAAGTGTTGGGCAACTCTGGCAATCAGGGTTCCCATAAATCAGGGTTCAACATAAATAATATGATGCTATAAGAAAACGGAAATATCTCTAGAATGTTAGATGGTACAAATTTGGTTAATATCTTGAATAACGCAAAATTAAATTGTTCAGATTTTCTAGGAATAATATTTTAGTTAGCGCCACATTTTACTTCAAATTTGGCAGATATCTAAGCAAGTACTGTTCCTAAACAAAAGTCATAGTAAGCGAAAAATGGCTGCAGATATTATTGTATTAATATTGTCTTCCAGAGAATCTCTCAAACATATCTTTTTGTGTGAGGTCACTTTTAATTTCATTCTTTTAATTTTGTTTTCTTTTGTCCTTTTACATCTTTTCTTATATTCTACCTCTATGCTTTTATTCTACTTCATTTAAAATCTAAAATGCATAAATCCTATAAGCAATATGAATTGCAGTTGACGATATCTGAATTGCAGTTAACACTTTCTGAATTAAAATAACCATTTCTGAATTAGAATTGATACTTTCTGATAACTTATCTGAATTACGTTTAACACTTTCTGAATAACAATGATCCTTTCTGAATTAGAATTGACGTTATCTGTTAAACAGTTGATTTATCCAAAATAACACTTCTATATGTTGTGTTTAAGATAGGGCTATAAATCATAGATAATACTTATATTATATTATCTGTGTATAAATCCTATATTTTCTAATTTTACACAAACAATTATATGGTCCACCATATCAAAAGCTATAGTCACATCTATAAAATTAGCAGCTACTGAAGATTTTGTATTTATTTCAGTGATGATATTACTTAAAAATTTAATCAATGCGTCTTCAGTCAATAAGCCCTTAGGAAAGCCAAATTGGCATCTAGAAATAAATTTAATTCTATTTAAATAATAGAACATTCTCAATTTAACCGACTTTCCAAATATTTTTGCGAACACAGACAGTTCAGCTATAGGCCAGTAATTTTCAATATAACCTTCATCGCCTTCATTCTTACGCAATGGAATGACAATAGCAGTTTTAAAGATAATTGAGAATTTACCGATATCTAAGCTTTTGTTGAATAAAAATGTGTCAATAAAGAGGTTGTCAATTTGGGAGCAATTATCTTAATCATTGAGTTACTTATTCCATTATAACCTACATCAGAGTATGATTTATCCAAGGTAGAAATAATTGAAAGTATCTCATTTTTACTGATTAGTTTAAAAAAGAAGGAAGAAACTCTACTGTTAGAGGTATGAAGTTATATGAAGTTATGAAGGTTCCAAGTAGTTATTATTAAATTTAAAAATTTGACTTATTTGTTTTATTACTTCAAACAAATACAAGTTAATTACTTTGATTGCTTCAATGTAATAACAATTGAATGGAATTTTGATGAGAATATTGCTAGCCGATCAAAAGTATACTGTTCTACCGATAAAAGTTACAATGGTTTTCAGGTTTTCAAGGTCCGGATTCCGCAAGGATGAGTGTACCGAAACTTACCTTTATACTATTTTTTTTGTACCGAAACATACCTTTACTCTTTTTTTCAATTACATACATAGTGAATATATTTTTTTTGTACCCATTAAAACTCATATTTGCGAAATCCGGTCACAAAGTTATGTTAAAATTATTAGGTATCTGCTTTCACATTTAAATGTTGAAATAGTTTCTTTCCAAAAAATCCAAATCAACTGCCCTTTAATTGGTCGATTACCCTATTTTGAAATGCATATCAAGTAAGTTACAGGTTTGAGAATGATACGGTTACCCACATACAGGGCACAGCAGGAAGAATAACAACTGAAATACTCTGAACTGTGAAGAACACTTAAACGATACAATAAAAGAAAAAAATTTCATCGTCTCCAACGTCATAATAGACGTCTCCAGGATATCATCAAATCGTCCTTATATATATTACTAATGCGAAATAACCTCTCTTTTACTCCCAACGCGTAACGGCAACAATACTGACAACGACGATGTTAACCGAATATTACATCAGCCGCCATATTCTAAATTGACTTCAACCGAATATGATACGTGGTGAACATTCAGCGCGCTGAGAGAGAAGTGGGGAAATCTCATTGGATTTGATGATGCCGTAGGAACTGTTGTTTTTCCCCTCGTTACGATTGGTTGATTACAGTGGGCGGACCAAACAAATGAGTAATTACTCAGTAATCTATTCCACATCACAGTTCACATTCACACTCCACTACTCAGCCGACTTCAGCATGCGCACCAGTTTCTGCGAGAGAATTTTATACATAAGCAGTTTGAAGGAGAAACCATAGATTACGAGTGATTGTGATGTTTGCTGATTTAGCAGGCAACGGGATTTCGTCCTTGTTAAGTGCTCCCAATAAACAGGTACCAGCAGCGGTAGGCAGTTCCTAAGCAGTGATGCAAATATCTACTGTCGTTTACCTTACAATGACTGCCATTTATGGCAATTAACACTTTAGCTGTTTATTTTCGCTTTTGCCCACGCTCTGAAGTTGACGGCGCGGCGTGCGGCGGATAGACCTTTCAAAGGCGGGCTGGCTGGAAAAAAAACTTTATGTGCGGTGCACGGATGAGTTTCGGTGGTCGCGTCCGCGTCACTAGAGAAACTAATTTGTATTCGTGTTTGACTACATATGTATGTATTAACCTATGAGTAGCTAAATATGTGTATAGGTTCTTCGCTTTTAGTTCATTTAATTATAGGTATCTTGATTCTCGGTTGGCGCAGGACTCAATTCACCCGTAAGCAGCGACACTCACCACCACTCGTTCAGAGCACTGCAGGTGCGAGGTGAAATAATTAGGGATGGAAATGAAAATTTACATTGATGTAGGAAGAGTGCAAATGGCGAAGAAAAGCCGTTCAAATGATGAGTTTTTCAACACCTTCGCTTGTGTGTGCATTAGAATAATTGTTGTTGATAAAAGTATCTGTTGTAGGCGACGGAAACGGTATTGAGAGTGGAATGCTGGGGACTTGTCAGACAAAAGTGCACCATTATTTTAATTTGAAAATGAGCTTAGGGATTGTGCGCAATTGGATTCTGAATCAGTCGCTCTTTGCTGACGACTGTCGGTCTTCGTCATCGTTATTGTATAATGGCGACGCCGACTGACGCGACTCCATCCGGCGTCCTCCATCGTGAACATCGCCTCATCCAATACAATGAATATTTAATTGCAATTAGCACGGCAGTTAACGGATCTGTTAAATTAGAGCAAATGATGTGATTCGCGAAGGCTGCCATGGACACGAATGTTAAGTACACTTAAGTGGATTTCTCTGATCTGTCGTATTAGAGAGGAGTGGGTAGGTATAGGTTGGTAGGTAAATGCATTAGAGTTAATTGCATTGCGACAGTACTTGTAAATATAAAGAACCGATGTATCTAAAAATGGAGACAAAGTTTTAAGCGTTTCTAATAGGTTTGATGGAGTGGATTTTTATTTTTTTATGCCATGGTGTTGATTACCTATGTATTTATTTACCTATGTATGTTGTACAGATATGCCATTCACTGCCATCAGAACTGAATTTTTAATTCATAAGCTGGGCTAATTTTATTTTAGCATTACAGGTACTTTGTTTTTATTATTTGGTATTAAATATACTTGGCGGTCACCCATCAGCAGAATAGGGGGAATTACACAGAACGCTCTAGAATTGCAGGTGGCCGTAACTATCTCTGATTGGTGGAAGTGCGATCAAACCTCCACGTGGTGGCCGCCGGTAATTTTCCTCCAAACTGAAATAGGAAAAGCTGAATGAACGGGCTAGTCCCTTCAAAGTAAGGTTGGCGCGAGGCCAATAACCTAGCTCGTAAAAAATATTATTGCGGAACTTATTTCTAGTCAGCAAAAAAATGAAACCCGCACCGTTATCGGCTTTTAAGCAGTAAATGAACGGCTATGCACCCTTCGCGTGCGGGGCAGATATAAACACATAAGCCTCATAAACGTTCACGCATCTACAGAGGATTCTCCAGATGATGAAAAATAAGGATTCTTTGAATCAATCTAACGGGAACTCCATGCCTGACATTCCCTCAGTATGATGAAAAATCATTATAGGGGATATGAATGCTAAAATAGGTAGGTAGCCAGTATTCCAGGCAGTAGCTTGGCACCCATAGCTTACAAGAGAATACTAATGACAATGGACAACCAGTCATAGAGATGGCAGCAAGCAATAATTTGGTCGCTACGAGCACAAGGTTTGCGCGTAAAAAGATCCACGAACTCACCTGGGTATCTCCTGATGGAGCCACTCGCAACCAGATAGATTACGTGTTGATAGACTGCCGCCACAACCCGAACCTGATGACGATACGAACGTATCGAGGTGCTAACGTCGACTCGGACCACTATCTTGTTGGTATGGTGCTCCGAGCGCGTATTGCATCACCACGAAAGACTGCATCCGCGAATCAGATTCGAATCAATACGGCTGCACTTCGCGACGAAGAGACCAGAAACAACTATACGATCAACCGATAGGACTCACCCTAAATGCAAGGAGTCCTGGGGCTGAGGTGTCGGAAGAGAAGAGAAATGGACACGCCTTAAGAATACTGTCATAAGTACTCCATCTTAGGCAGTAGTCGTTGAGATCAGAACGACTGGTTCAATGACGAATGTAAGCGTCTGAACCTTAGAGTAAGCGTACCGAGCAATGCATATAAATGAATGTAAAGAGCTCAGAAGATATGAAAAACAGCTCACCGGCGAAAGAAAGCAGCCTGGGAGAAGAATCACGTCCATGAACTAGGACAGTACAGAGAGTGATGACGGCACTAGGCGCGGAAGTTCTATAAAAGAGTCCGCGGCATGACGCAATATACACAACGTTCCACATACTGCAAAGATAAATAGGGTAATCTGATCGCTGATCTCAAAGGCAACTTATAGCAAGGGGAAGAGTACTTTTATGAGTTGCTTAATGTCCAGCTAACTGAGGAATTTGAGGCTCCAAAAATGGCCGAAGACCACACTATACGGCCGCCACAAAGCATAGACGAAATTAGCAGAGCTGATTAAAAAAGGAGGCCCCGCAATACACCAAGCAATTAATGAACTATAATAGTGCAAGTATGGGAGGAAGAAGCGATGCCAAATACTGACAAAGAGGCATACATAAGTAGGGTGATGTCACAAAATGCAGCAATTATCGTGGTATAACGTTGTTGAGTACCGCGTAGAAGATTTTCTCCTCTATGCTTCAAGACAGTTTAGCCCCATACGCTAAAATCATCATTGGTCCATACCAGTGTGGCTTCATCCCAGGCAAATCAACAACTGATCAGATTTACACCCTTAGGAAGGTGATGGAAAAAGTTTAGAGTTTCAAAACTCACTACACCATCTTGTTATTGACTTTAAAGCCGCCTATGATAGCATAGCCAGAGTAGAACTTTATAAAGCCATGAGAGAATTCGACATCCCAAATAAACTGACTGATGATAAGCCAAGTAAAAATATTCGGATCACTATCAAGGCCATTCAACATCTATAACGGGTTACGATAAGGGGAAGGGGATGGACTGGTCTGCGTCCTATTCAACCTGGCGTTGGAGAAAGTGATCCGAGACTCTCACATAATCGCGAAAGGAATAATCCTCTATAAGTCCATTCAGATACTGGCTTACGCAGGCGATATTGACATCGTTCATAGAAACCAAAGAGCTGTACAGAAAGATTTCATACAGATAGAGCAGACGGCACGAAATCTGTGGCTGCACATCAATGAGAGCAAAACAAAGTACATGGTGGCCACGTCTGCGAGTAGAAGATCCAACATTGGTCCCTCAATTCAAATAGTGGAGCGCGAATTTGAAGTAGTGCAATCCTTTAACTATCTCGGGTCAACTGTAGCAGCCGATAACAGCATGGAAGTAGAAAAACGCGCACAGTTCCTTAAAGCCAACCAAGCCTACTATAGTCTCTCAATACTCTTCAAATCCAGGAACGTAACGATAACATCCAAGCTGCTGATATATAAGACAATGGTCATACCAGTACTTACATATGGATCCGAAACTTGGGTGCTTAGCAAAAAGCGTTCTGACCTCTTAGCCGCGTTCGAGAGAAAAGTTTACGGAGAACTGTTGGCCACGTATATGAGAAAGGAAGATTCCGGAGACTCTATAATGATAAGGTCTATGAGCGTTACCGCAAAGGCGACATCGTGAAGAGAATTAAGCTTGGTAGGCTCCGGTGGGCAGGACACCTAGCTCGCATGAGCGAAAAGAATCCTATTCGAAAAGTCCTTTGCGGTAGGGTTTATGGAACATGACAGCGAGGTCGGCCAAGCCTACGCCTGAAGGATGGTGTAGACCAGGACGCCCACAGTTTAGGGATGCCAAACTGGATGACGTCGGCTTAAAATCGGAACCGGCGGAGAGACTTTTTGCGGGAGGCCAGGACCGGACCTCGGTTGTAGAGTCAAATATGATGATTATGATTATATATACATAATTAAATAAAAATAAAAGTAGAGTATAACACCTCAAGACCCCAAAAAGATCCTTAAAAGACCTTCGAAGGACCTCCAAAAGACCTTCAAAAGACCCTTAAAAGATTCCCAGAAAGCCTTCAAAAAACCTACAAAAGATCCTCAAAAGACCTTCAAAAGACCCTTAAATGATTCCAAAAAGGCCTTCAAAATACATACAAAAGACCCCGAAAATACCCCCTAGAGGACCCTATTTTCTCTTCACAAATTAACAAAACAATGACAAACAAATTTATTGAAAGTTGGACAGCGCAACGTCTGTCGGGTCAGGTAGTTTATAATAAAACCTTAATTTTCGCAGCAATCAGAAACGTTTCCATTTAACTTTGCATACAATTACCACTACAGCGCATACCATTGACAGAATGCAGAAATTATGTATAAAATGTATTTACCGTTCAGTCATACGTAAATTAGCGCCATTAATTGTTCACTACAAATAATAAATATGTATCTATAGATAAATAAAATAAACAGAATAAAATTTGCAAATCCGTCCGCTGATAGTCGCTCATTAGTTTAATTAGCTAACAAATTATAACTGTCCAGCGAGCAGAAGTAGCAACAACAACAAAAATTCGGAAGAACAGCAAAAAAAAACTTAAATAGCAATAAATGCAAATGATATATGTAGAGGTACTTGTCTATACGAAATCACATCGCATGGCAGCGCAGAGCACAGATTGTGCCTCTGCCTCATTTGCATGAATAATTAAATCCGCCATCGCTCTGTCTAAAATCCATTTGCGTGTGTGGGGGGCGGAGGCGGCGGAAGCATATGGTTGTCTGCGAGTTTTTAACTCAACACCCACTAGGTACGGGACGCTCACCCTCCCATGTTCAACTTAGCACAGCTCAATGCACTTTCGTGGTAATTACCATTGCCGTTGATGCCGTACAGGTATGTAGTTCATTTGTAAATATGTGCAGATAGCGCCAGGATCAACCAAAAAACAGCAGATTTAATACAAAAGCGGGAAAAACAAAGAAACTTTTCATTTTTTTTTTAAATAAATTAATTAAATTATTAAATTATTCCTTAAAAATAAACAAATATTCATATAATCATGGAATTGGCAGCGTGCACTGCGGTCGCCGAGCGAGACAGTTGCACAGTCGATTAGAAATCGGAGCGTATTTAATTAGTCGAAAATAAGATGTTTTTCGCTTTTATGCTATTACGCACATCATGAAGCGTTAATTTGTACGTGTGTGTATCGCCCATCGCTCTAACAACCCACTTTAATCGAATTTAGCCCGCTCCGCAAAATGAGCGTCGAGCCAATTACGTACTACCAACACAGATGAAAATTAAAAACAAAACTTAACAACGAGCGACAAGCAATTTAAATGAATTGCCTTCTCCGGGGCTGATGGGTATCAGGCATGGCAACGGGCGCTTATACAATATGCTTTGAAACTAATTAAAACGAGTAAGAATAGCAACAACAACAACACCAACTTACAACTAACACCCCCATTGTCTATATTTAGTGGTTAATTATTGTAGCTCTCGTTGCGTCTCTTTTTCGCCGCTAGTCTCCCGATGTAGGTTCTGCTCCCGTTTACCAATACGCAGTTAGTCCACTCCTCGTTGCTAAGTACACATTTACCCAACGAGTGCGGCGCACTCCACCGAAAGGGACATTTTTAAAATTACTCCGATAATAATAGCACATTAGGTGAGGGGGAAGTATATACTCGTAGACCACAATCCGACAGCGACAACGCCAACGAATGCACCATCAGGCGACATGGCGTGACACACAAACAACCAACAGAATCTGCGGCAGTGTATATCAAGTGAAACGTTTAGTAGTCCGTATACCGAAGGAAATGGAGTAAATCGGAGGGAGGCACGTCCTTCAACGCCATCAGACGTTCACCCAAACCATCAGCCACTCGCTGTCACATCGCCAAAGTAACCGCAAATTGGATGCGATATTAAATTGCCTGTGCAAAGCGCACATAACTTTACTCTTCAATTTGTTAAATTTCTTTGTACCCAGTGCCTACCTATACTAAGGTATATGTAAATAAACGAGTCGCTCTGCACTGCTGTTCCAGAACAATCGAGTCTGTTTGTGCAACTGCGATAGACAGACAGTTTGTGGTATAGTATATAAGGTGGACTTGTTCGCCTCACGATGGATACCATCGTCAACAGGCGACAGGCATCAGGCGTGTGCTTAGTAAGTAGCTTAGTTAGGTACTCTGAACGAACACTTGCTCGACCAAAGACAGTGATACCATCGTCCACTTTTTAAGTTTTTCCTTTACTCAATTGTCGTACTAAAGTACCTAGCTAAATATTTTTCACCTAAGGTTTTACTTATATTGATGGTGTTAATCAAGGACTACTTAAAAATTTAATTTATCCACTGCATCCACAGCAATATCGATCAACAAACGAAAAAAAGAGCTACAACGAAACAAGTAAGCCATCTCATAAGTCATAATTAAAATCATGTTTAATGATATGAAATGAAAAAAAGCTATTCCAGAAATATATAAACAACCAAGACATCTGAATGCAGTAAATGAGAATATGTATAGAAAATTTCTTACTAATATCATGTTGCTAAGAGAGCATTTCTTCTTAAATTACGAAAAACGAAACAAGCAGAATATGATCTTATAAAAATTACACCTAATCCTTATGTGTAAAATAAGAAAGGGAACTTTGATTATCCCAGAACTTTCTTTATCGTTTCAAATCATTGATTTCGATAATCAGCTCGGCATATAGGTATACTTTAAACATGAAGAGGAACTACAACGATTGACTGTTCTACACACAAACCTTCTTCTCCAATCATCAGTGGGTTGTATGGTTACACATCCCAGGTCATGTAGTCTTTCGCGAATTTTATGTATTAAATCTTTCGCGAAGCATTAAGTGGTGATTTTTCTCATTCTTTATTCGCTGTTGGGCACTACAAATCACACAGCGAACGGTAGATTTACTTGCAGTAACATCAGCTGTTCGGAAACCTGCTTGTTCGGCATCGATTGTATCGGCATCGATTGTATCGAACAAGCAGGTTTCTGCACTGGATCCTCCTGTGTAGACCCTGCGGATCATTATTGAACAGTGCGTTGAATTCCGGTCACCACTGCACCTGCTGTTCATCGATTTTGATAAGGCGTTTGACAGTTTATCTGGCTCGCCTTGCGCAGGAGAGGTATACCCGATAAACTAATAGCTATTATTAAAGCAATCTATGGTGGCTTTAAATGTCATGTGCTGCATAGAGGAAAGCTGTCAGAGGAACTCGAGATCCTAAGTGGGGTACGACGGAAGTGGCAGTAGATTGGTCATACACTTCGAAAAGGCGACAGTTCCATAGCAAACTACGCAATGCAATGGAATCCGTTATCTCAGGATGGTGCGGAAGAACTGGTCGTCGGAGAAATACATGGCGCAGAATAAATGAGGAGGAATCACGGCGATTGGGGAAGATTTGGAGAGATCTGAAGCTCATTGCCAGGAGCCGCACGCGATGGCTCGTAGGCGTAGTAGAGGTCCTATGACCCACAAGGAGATATAGGAAGATGTAGACAATTCTACAGTTAAATTTTTAGTTTGGTTTTAGTTTTAACACATGAACTAATACAACATCATCAATATCGAAATCATCTCCTTCTTACAGAAAGTAAAAAAAAAACCGGTAAATTTTGAAGATATGTATATGGGAACCCCTCGATCATTTTCAAATTTCAGAGATACAAAGTTTGAATAAAATCAGCCTTTAAAAAGTAGATTAAAAAAAGGAAGAAGCGATACCAGAATGCTGAAGAAGATGCATCCTAACCATATATATAAGAAAGAAATAGACATTATAGCGGGTGATGTAGCGTTGTGGAGTAATAATTGTCACAGAAAGCTTTTCAATTCGTCTTTCGGATACGATATTAAGTTGTGACCTACAATTAATAGAATTGTGTGCAAAAATAATACGCGCACAGCACGAATAGTAGCTAGAAGCTAGGCCTTGGAGCAACAGTCTGTCACGCCGCATATAAGATTTTTTTCCTCATATACGCTAAGCTCGACCCATACAATTGTGGTTTCATCCCAGACAAACCAACACCTTAGTAGACTTTCATCCTTAGGTATCAGGCGATGTAAAAATGCCTGGAGTTCCAAAACTCACACGCCATTTATTCCCGCCAGTAATAGCACAGCTAGAGTAGAACTTTATAAAGCCACTAGCTGTTCTGGTGTTTTTGCTACCCGCACCACGACCACGCGCCAGGCTTTTTTTCAAATTATAATTTCTTACTGGTAATTGTAATACATATCCAAGGAATACACGAAAAATGAGATAATGAAAGCCTATTCCGAGCACCCAGTGTCCAGTTATCTGTAACGGTTTTCTCAGCGTAGACTTCTTGGTTTAATTGCAGTAAATTTTGTCGTTTTTATCCGATTTTAGTTACAAATATTGTTATATCAACATCTTTAAGTAGCTCCGACATTCGTTCCTAAGATATAGTGAAGCACGAATTCAAACTTTTTTCCTTCGAATAACTGGAAAAAAGTAGTCTTTTCTTACAAAAAAAAGTTCAACTTAGATAACTTTTACTTTTACCTTTACTTCCACTTCCACAACCTAAGATGAGGAGCTCTTTTTAAACCACCATCATAGCAGAGAAGGGGCCGTAATGGTTTTGGCTGCAATATCTTATCACCATCGATTTAGTGGTATAAAGCTCTAAAATGACAGCAAAAAGTTACAAACCAATGTTGGAATTGGCTTTTCCGAAAATCTATATGATTCCTTTGGATCACTTTCATGGATATTTCCACTCGACAACGCTCTTATTCTCGCTTGCATTATTAAATTGTTTGTATAGCCAGTGAAAATGGCCACCATATTCTTCAGTTCTTAACAATAAAGAAAATATCTGGGGCTGGCTGACTCGAAAAGTATTCGAAGGTTGAATGCAATACGATGACAAGGAATTTTAAAGGGTTTTTCAATGAGGGCATAACAATTTTGTATTTAAATAAAATACAGAATAATTAAGATAAAGAGCTGAAATTTATTCCAAATTTAGTACATATACATATATTATTATTAGGTCAAAGATTCGATCTCACTTATATAACTCTTCTTCTTTAGAGGCAATTTTTTACCACTTTTCCACACATATCGGCCGGAACGTTAGCTTAACGACTTAACGTAAGGCCATAAAAAGAAATCCTATCGCATGAGCGATTCGACCGGGCAATTTCTCAAGATTACACCATTACCAAACTGCCCTTCGATAGATCAATTGTTTGACCAGCTGTGATGCATGTGGCACCATCTTGTTGGCATGAAATCCAAACCAAACGGTCACTTTTTGTGGATGTAATAGAGTCTCTTGAGGCACATGTGGGTTTGTTGCTATCCAATAACGCATATTTTGCTTATTGACAAAGCCATTAAGCTAAAAGTGAACCGTATCGCTGAAGATGATTTTTCGTTGAAATTCAGGATTATCTTGAAATTTTTGCCGAGCCCAATCAGAGAAGTTTCTGCACTTTCAATGACCAAGAGGCTTTAGTGCTTGAGTTAGTTTGATCTTGTAGGGGTAAAGACCAAGATCTTTACGCAAAATTCGCCACAATGTGGACAGAGAGATTCTCAATTCCTGTGAACGGCGTGGAACCGACTGATTTGGCTCATTTTGAACTGAAGCACTTACGGCTGTAGAAAGTGGGTTATTAATTGATTACAAGATTCCACCACCAGCCAGCCAGCCACCGAACGAACCAGGCAATTTAACTCTGCGTTATTCATGATATTAACCAAGTTTGTATACTACCTAATAATAAAATGGGAATATCCCTGGAATGGGTCCAGCGATATTCCCATTTTCTTAGAGCAAATGGCAAATTTAATTTCCAGAGAAGAGAAAAATGTAATTTCTATGTAAATTATTTACTACTTTTGCACAATTTTCCTGAACAAAACGCGCACCTACCACTTAAGCGACGAATCTTTTATATCTTAAACTAACGAAATTTTGCAACACGACAACGCTGGCTGGGGCTCAATCCAAAAGTCCAACATCATCCCATCGCAAACATCAAAATGAAAGAAACAAAAGCCAAAATAATGCTTCTCGGTGCTTTTATCCTCCCGCCAACTCATCATCATCAAAGAAACAAACCAATTTCCATCCGACCGAGATTCATTTCTCGACCAACCAAGCGAATAAACAAACAAATTTTTCGCTAAATAATTTGGCAATTACTCACATCCTACAACCTACAGCAGAAGTGCAGAAGAGCTTGGCTGTACATACATTTTACTAAAGAAAAGCACCTTATGTTATATATACCTACCTATATGTAGATTGAATGTATATGTGTACACTATGACGACCGACTCAGAAGATAAAACTCGGGAAAACTCCTCGAAACAGACCATTACATTGCTAACGAGGGGAAAACAAATTAAATCATTAGAAAGCGTGGCTACCTATACCTATACATACCAACTATACGGGTGCATACGTGTGTAGCCAGAAGTTAATATACTTTCACCTCCCTTGTCAGGCGTTCATGTTCGTTGGTTAGTGATTCTGAAGACGATCTGACGGCGATGATGCAGGGCACTAATAGCTGTAAACGGTATAGGTACATAGCTGCGTAGTCACGTGCCACATACTTTCTCCTCGGGTTGTACCAAGGATGCTGCGCTCTTGTCGCTCAAAAAGGCGGAGTGCAAAACACTGAGCAGCACGGCTAGCCGCGCCTTCTGTTTCTATCACTGATGGCAACCAATTGATGCACACGCAGGGGAAGTTCCGTTATTTCTATTTTTATAACTCAAAAGCATAAAGAGAACATTTCTGGATTGAGTGCGAGTCGCCTCATACAAAGTGGTGTAATTGAAAGAGGGCGGTCGTTCTATTTGGATAATGTAGTGGAGTGGTGGATGCTCAAGCGAAAAACCTAAAATATTTGTTCCTGAAGTGACACTCGAGCATTCTACGATGTGACATGCGAGATATTCTTGGGTTGGCAGTCGCCAGATGTAAACGGTCGCGCGTTAGCGGTCTTGTTCAATAAGGGATGATAATATCCGTGAATCTCTTTCGTGCTTTGAAAAGAATCGACAAATCAGTTGCTCTACTGCATCCAATCTGATAAGTTCACACAAGTCGATGTACCAACGTGGTCCAGCAGCGGTAATTTTTTTTAGTCTGTGTGCAAATTCGCTGTTTAAGTTGTCCGCTGTACGCGTGCGGTTCTCCTGATTAGTTCGAAGTATCTACTCGTGCACCACCAACATTTGCTATGGATAAGAATCTCGTTAAAGCGCGGTGTACACAGTGAAGTGCAAACATATACAGATTAACGACTTAGTGACCTAGTGACACATTAGTGATAATATTTAGTGATAAAAAAAACAACAACAACAAATAAACAGAATAGTCCGCGATCCGATTAGTAATTATGGTAATGATGCAATCGGCAGTGAAACCGGCAACGGATACCATCAGCCATTCTCATCATCAATCCGCCGGCCAATTGAGTCCGAATTCGAATCCTGATTCACCTAAATCCAATACATCGCCGCCGGAAGTGCTGGTGCCGAAATCATCAGTGCAGTGCATAGTTTCGCCGTCACAGCAGGTATCTCCGGCGGCAACAACAGCTCCAAATTCAACAACAACAATTACCACGCCGACGCATCATTCGTTGAACAGTCTGCTGGTGGGGACAGCCGCTGGCCATCATGATCCACTGCCTTTGTTACATCATAATAATCACCAGCATCTTCATCAGCATCAGCAGCAACACCATCAACAGCAGCTTCAGTTGAAAACGCTCCACGAGGACAGTTTGAAGTTCTCCATTGAACGCCTGAAACAAATGACCGATCACAGTATATTGACTCGTTTAAGTCCTGCCGATGAGTCCATGGATGCGTTGGAAAAAATTACAGCGGGTAAATTTAACAACAGCAACAACAACAACAACAACAACAATAGTAGTACGACCAACAATAACAACAATAACCCGACGGTAAGCAAAAGTCTGTCAGCCACCGGCGCTCATCAACACAGAAAACTCATCGAAATCGAGATTGGAAGCGTTCGAAATCTAACGCGCCCGGAGCCGTTACCTTTGCAGCATCCACATGCAGCACTGTTGCATCATCATCCGCATTTGCTGCAGAGTTCACAGTTTCTTGCACACCCCGTTGGATTCACATTTAAAACGGTGCAAGCATCAAACCACAATCACTCGCAATCACAATCGCCGCCGTCAACCCTATCAGCAGTGTCTCCGTCAAGTGGAGCGCATCAATCACCATCACCACCATCACAAACGCTGCCTCCTCCTCCTCCTCATCACCATCATCATCATAATCATCACCAACGCCATCAGCAGCAGGAGCAACAAATGTCATCGCCGTCTCATTCCAGTCAGCTTCAACAGCATCATCACCCACAAACGAGTCAATCGCAACAGTTGGCAGCGTCACCGTCCACATCTTCGGCTCTATCGACATCGGTGGGAGCCATCACGCTGTCAGTGGGGACAACAGCATCTTGCGCCACCATAAGCCCGTCCAATGATTTGGATATTGAAAGGATTAAGTTGGCAGCGGCCACGGCTACAGTCAATGGTTCCCCGTCATCGTTGTCGTCGTCGGCATCTTCAGCAGGGCTCGGCACCTTGACAAATGGCAGGGATCTAAGCGATTATGGTTTTCGGATACAGCTTGGCGGTTTGGCAGCAGCGGCTGCGGCCGTCGCAGCAAACGCATCGTCGTCATCACATCAGCGGCAAAGTGCTGCCAATTATGCCAGAAGTGATACCAGTGAGGAGCTGATTGTTGATGGTAACGACGAGGAAAGCAATGATGGATCGAACGATACCCCGTCGGTAAGAAGCAGAATTGACATTATCATCAGTTTATAACAGTTACGAATAGTTCTGGGTGTTTTGTTTTCTATACTAGGTGGGCAAGATATAATCAGCTCTGATTGACACGATAACATAAAGACACTTATTTTACCAAAAGTGACACAAATTTACGATGTCCGTCTGTTTATTCCATTCACAAACTCTAGTACATACATAATATTATTGAATTGTGAATATTATTTATGGTAAAATTTGCCAAGAACTAGGATCCATTAAAAAATGAAATAGAAAGAAATAAGTATAGGGAATAATAATGGGATATATAAAACCCTAAATTTTATTTTATCATAACCTTCTTTCATCGAATGATATATATACCACAAATACAACAACAATTTTTGAGTTATGAATAACAGCGATATAATACATTTTAAGATTTAAAAAATGGGAAGTTGTAATTTTTCTAATCGCCATTTTTCAAGTCTCGTTTTTTTTATTTAATAAAACTTAAATTTCGTCTATAAGATTAGCCTTTTAGTACGCCGACGAATTAAAATTGCATCACACATGTAAATTATGTAAATATGGGTTAAGTTTCTAAAGTGGTCCAAAAATGTAAAAAGCTCCAAGGCGCAAATCGGCACACTAAACTGAAACGGCAACAGAAATTAAAGCCACTGTTTGGGTATAAGCAAATAGTTGTCTCAACAAACGGTAGTGGTCCAAGGTGCTATTCGTTTTTTCGTACTTTATTTTTGCAAACAAATAGAAGAAGAAGATCCAAAAGGCAAATCGAGAAACTTTTTCGTGACAGTAACCCCAGCAAGCTTTGTACACCCCCTCTCTGGATGCCTTGCACTGTCAGCACAAAACATAAATGCTGGTGTTCCTCAGGGCTCTGTTTTGTCACCGAAACTCTTTCTCTTATCTGTGACTTCTAATTCAATTCACTCTATCATCGCTGAAGACAGCACTTACAGCTTCTCGTAAAAGTTTGAGGAACGTCCCTCAGCTTCTCAAATCGAACTCAATCAACTATACGTATATTAAGAACGTTAAATTCTGACCTAGGCAGCATAATAGAATGGGGAGAAAACAATCGAGTAGAATTTAACCCAATGCCGCCTCATTTCGTCTAAGCGAATCCCTAACCACATGTCATTATCCTTGAATGGCAATTGCATCAAGGAAACTGAAAAACTCGCAGTTCTCGGTATGTACGTTAACGACAAGCTTCGTTGGAATGACCACGTATTTACCGGCGCCAAAAATGCTGCAAAATGTTTAGGTTTTCTAACCCGATGCAAGTTAAGTATTTCACTCCCTCTGACCTGGCTAATATCTACAAGGCTTATATTCACCCTAAACTTGAGTACAATTGGCATATCTGGTCTGGTGCGCCTAAAACTACCTTGCATCAGCTAGATAGAATATAAGACCGTGCGATAAAACTTATCGGTGACGAAAACATTACGAAATCATAGATTCGCTTGAACACCGTTTTTATGTTTCCTGCTTGTCACTGTTTTGTCGCTTCTTCAACCAGCGGTGTTCAATAAAAATAGTCAGCTGCATGCCACCTCTTATTGAATTCAACCGCAATACTCATGGCGCCCTAAATGCTCATCAATTTACCCTCAAGCCCATCTTCGGACGTACAGTTAAGTTCACGGATTCGTTCTTCAGCCGTACAACACGTATATGGAACGCTCTGCCAAGCTCTGTTTTTCAACATCACTATGATCACAGTGGCTCAGTGGATAAGAGCATTGCTCCTGAGCAGGAGGTTCGTGGTTCGAATCCTAGTAACACCAAAAGTATTTTTCACGGTGTCCCGCCTTTCGCAAAAGTCTGACAAACGTCCGAGAGTAATAAAACGGAAAGGTTCTTAATTCACCGTTCGGATCCGTCATTAGATTGTAGGTCCCCTCTATTTGTGTGCAAAAATAGACATGCTCAACACAAATGATTGCGAGAAGTTAGGCCTTGGACCGCAATGGTCTGTTGCACCGAATATTATTATTATTATATTATGATCCACAGGCATTTAAAACACAAGCTCCTAGACATCTCCCCTTTTCTCCTACTTTTCCTTTACGCCAACGTTGTTCCAAGCATATAGCCGAGCATTATAAGGGTGCGAACCCCTTGACGCGTACGCAAATTATAAAAAAAAATGGAAATGGGTATGTCCTTTCAGAAATTCTAAGAAGGTTTGATTAATATACCCTCTAGTACTAGATTGAAGTTCTATGATAGTAAGAAAACTACAGCGAACATTACAACTGTCCAATTACAGAGTCTTGCTAGAATTAACACAAGTGTTCTTGACTGATGACAATGAGAATAGGAATCAAATTCTATCATGCGAGGTACGCAAATTGTCACACAATAAAAATATATATTTGGAAAGCTCCTTTAAATTTTGTTGTCGATAATGATCCAAATGTGTCATATAAAATCATATAAAACAGTGTCATTTAAGAAAAAAAATCTGCCATAATGGCAACTCTGGCGAGAGTGTGACACTGATGCTAAATGCCTGTCTGTAGTGCACATTTTGTTATTGACAAAATATATCTCCCATTCTACTAGTAAATGGCTGGCTGATGAGAAGAAAAAAAACCATAAGCATAACACTCTCAACCGATTCAATTATTCTTCTTGACTATGTCCTAACTAAAACAGAATCGCCTAATAACATAATTACCTTTGTTTGTTTGTCTGTATGGAGAAAACGCTTTTATGTCGCCTCATCCCGCCTAAACCAATGGACGTATCGAAGCCATATTCACACCACATGATAAGTTAAAGCTATTTTTGGTTCATATTCAAACCATATGTTCGTTTGGTGCTCCGATAATTTTAAGCTTTTTTGACCTGTTAGGTGGCGCTGGAGTCGACATATTTACGAAAATTTGTGTTTTTGGTTGGATTCGGTTCATATTCACACTATATGTTCGTTTGGTGCTCCGATGAAAAATGATGAAATGGTTAGGTGGTAGAAAAAAGATTCCGGTTTTTTGACGGGTTCTCACCTAGACGTACTTAAGATTGATTTTCCTGTGGAATTTTTACACGCACAATGTCCCTCGGGAATGCCGCCACATATAATGAAATTCTCCCGACCCAGAGGGCTAACGGAAGATTGTGTTACCTAAATAAATAATAATCTTGGCCATATTCATAAATGGGCTCCTAGAAATTGCCTCCGACTTCAAGCAAAAACACAATGCCTGAGAATCGTCGTGAACATGCCCCTGGTCAGTGACCTACCTAGCATAATGCTCCATGATAATGCAATCCCATAGTGCATGAAAAATAAAAATCTTGTTATCATTATCGACAGTACTATGTCAGCTAATGAACGTACGAGAATAATTGAAAAAACACTGTTGCTGACAGAATACATGGTAGCCTTCACTACCTGTGGAAAAGTGCTGCATACACTCACTAGGATGTATTTAAAGCTGGTTCACAGACTTCTAAAACCACTCCTAGGACACTCTGAAAATATTTTCTTGTTCAGTTATAACATCGCGATCCTTAGTATTACGCTAAGAGACTATTTCATAATTAGAAACTGTATTTCATTTTAAAGTTAATATATATCTTAAAGCGTTGTTATTGGTCAGATCCGCAAACGTTTTATTTTTATTATTGTTACGTTCATAAGAAAAAAAATTAGCATGGGCAAGAAAAATGGAACAGTCATTGAAATTGGCTATCTAAAGACTCAAACAAGGTATCAACTTTATTTAAACGCAGTTACAAAGGCTAGTATTTCTTCTAAAAAACAAGTCATAGACGAAGTTTCTATCATTAGTATTAACAGAGCAATTTCCGTTGACATTGGTCAGGGTACACCAAAGTAAGCTTTTTCTTAAATCTCCGATAAATGATGTCAAAATTGGAGATAGACCCGTAATGTAAAACGATTTTTTCTAAGAATATATCCAAGAATAACTTTCCAAAATTTCTTTGATGAATTGTATTGTTTGTACTGCTAAAATAATGCACTTTCTTATTGTCCTTTTTTTATTTTGTGAAATTAGGCAATAAACAATTACAATACATATTTGTTTACTTTAAACGGGCCTATGCCCCATTTATTTGTCTTCAAATAATAAATTTATAATAATATTAATAAACCGCATTTTATCTTCTGCAGGTGTGTCCTGTGGATCTTACACGATCTGTTGCAACATCAACGCCAAACGAAAAAGAAGAAACCAAACGATTAGCCTTCTCAGTGGAAAACATTTTGGACCCGACAAAGTTTTTGGGGAAATATGCCACCACATCCGCCTGTGCCGCCGCCTCATCGAATTTGCACTTATTCAACCCATCGAGGCAATGGAGTTGTAGCAGTAGCAATTACGATCGGGACGATGATATGATGCACGATCGCCTCGACGATGATCAAAGTGAAATTATGTCCGGTAAGTTGCAGCGCTATCATGCAAACTTAAAAGTCAATAAAAATAAAATTTCCAATTTAAATTGCCAAGAAGAGGACGGTTTTTTTTGGCGATTTCTTACACATACGGACTCGTACCTATATTGAATTGCCGATTTACTTTACTCTCCATTAGGATATATTCACATGTGAATATATAGTGACCGTCAATCGATCGGCTGGTCACCAATCCTCTTTAGTTTATTCCTTTTAAGCTTCAATTATACCTATGCGAAGGGGGGAAATTCTCAATAACCCAACACTCACTAGAACCGCACCATCACCACATAGAGTACTGTACGAGTTGGTCGGTCCGCCGTTGGTCCAATTGGTCAGTTGCAGCAATTCCATTGTCCATTATAAAGTGGTTTCTTCATCAAATTCAAACGAGAGCGGTTTTTTTTCTGCAAAAAGTTTCTGTTATTTTTGTTGTTGTAAAAATTCTGCGGCATTATCCTTCGATTGGAATACCTATACCGTTTGATGATGGACAATCAATTTTGTTATTTTTTTGCACCCGCCGAACGAGTTCCCATTAATTTTTCTAAATGGCACAGAGCTTTTGGTTTGTTTCACGGTCGTCGTCGATGAGGATCCATTTTATGTTCGAAATGAGAAAATGCTTTCGCATCTACCTGCTACCACCATCTGCACAGACACCTCTCGTGTCCTTGTGATCGCTTGTATCATAAGAACGTGTATTTTTATTCCCGCCATAAGCTCCTTCTATTATGTTGGCTGATTGAATTTTTGCGGAATGTGATGTGTGTTGTAGGATACCAACCTGCATACGAGTGCACTGATGTGTTTGGTATCCTCGCGAGTTTTCCAATTTTGCAAATCAATTTGCTTCTATTCGAATTGAGTGGTATAAAAGTTGAGAACATCAATGGGGAGATCCTTTTTCTAATTTTTTTGACGAGTGGTTTCTGCACTGCTGGGTGTGAGAGTTATTATTTCGTTTGTGATTTCGTGCAGTAGAGTAAGACCAAAGCCATATATTATCTACGCCCACATTGGGGTTGTAGCGTTCGTAACATCCACATATATCGCAAGATGAATAAGTTTTCTGACGAATTCTAGTGTTGAGTTTTAATTAAAAATCAGATATGTATATGTGCAGGGCCGTCTTAAGGTATTCGGCGCCCATGGGCTACTAAAAATAATACGCCCCTCTTCAACTTAATATCCTTTTTAACCAACTTCCACACGACCTAGATGGCTGCAATTTTGTGAGCGGCTCAATGTCAGGGGCCAATTTTGATATCCCGCGTTTGACGCGTGTCTCGGTCGCATGTGGCACGTGTGAAGCATAGAATAAAGAAAATACTTTGACTCCAACCACATAAACGGATATTTTGGCGATTATTACCAAATAATAAACGACTGTTTGGAGTCTTTCGATGTATACATAAAAGTTTGTACCCGAAAAATTAAGTTGTTTTACATTTACTTTTTTTATAATTAGAGATTCAAGGGATTTACTTCCTAATAGTGCCTAAACACAGCGTGTGCTTGGAAATCTATATCAATTAAAAATGAAGTGCTGTTCGTTGGCAACGGCATCACTTGAGAACTGATGAACTGATTTGGCTCATTTTTATTTTAAAATATTCACCATAGTCTGAGTAAGGCTTACACGGAAAGAAAAATTGGAAAAGTTGCCCAAAAAATTGGAAAATTCGGGAAAAACTGAAAATACTCTTTTCCGTATGAACTCGCGACCATAACTTACGATTCGAACGATGGATTTGCGTAACTCCTTTTTTCTTTTTTTCGCTATGGTCCTGGGAAGGAAAGGAAATTACAAAGAAAAGTTGGTAATTTCGGACAAACTGCAAAAATCATAATTTTTTTATGCACTCTCGATCATAACTGACAGTTTTTGTTGATTTTTTTAAATTCTCTATATTAACTTCGCGTGCACGTGGCTGGCTGGCTGGCTGGCTGGTCAGATTTTCTGATCAATTTTTAGTCCACTTCCAATGGCCCGATTTTATTGAAATTTTGCCCCTCGGACCTCGGGTTCGGGGGGCTCCCATACAAATATTTTACAAAATTTACCCGATTTTCTTTAAATTGTGTACACATGTGTGTCTTCGATGGAAAACACTTTTTGTATAAATTTGGAGCGATTGGCCCCTTGGGGACCCCAATATACAATTTTTAAATATCGCTATATCGCATCAGATCACGGCAAAGTCTGAGCTCTGTGCTTTGTGAGCAGCGCTGTTCGCTGCCGCTGCGTCATTTGGTGTGTGTGTGTGTGTATCTCCGATTAGAGAATTTACAGAAAAAAATTTAATTTTTATGGGTTGTTTTTTTTTTGTTTTGTTCGTTTGCTAGCCATAAAGATTTTAGCAAAATAAAATTCGGGGAAAGTAGGAAAATTTGGAAATCATAAAACTCGATATTTTTTATGGAAATAGCTCGATGGAGTGTTTTCTGTAAAATGAAAAATATTAAAAAACGCATTCCAGCATAAATTACATTTTTACTTTAGTGTTTATTCGCAAACTGTCCAACGAATGTCGTTATTTTATTTCTATTCCAATAGATGACGCTACGTGCGCCAATGTCATTTGACAGGTGATTCATTAACAAGGTCTTTCCTTTGCGATCTGTCATCGCACGTATTTGATTCGGACAATACATTCAGCAATTTTTTCCAGTTAACGATTTACATTTATAGCTCTTTCGATTTGCAGAGTAGAGTTAAAATTTCTCTCTCGTGGTTTTGGTTTGGCATTCTATTTGCAAACTGTACCCGGGGTACGGTTTGATTTTGCAAGGTTTTGTAACCGACACAGTTACTTCGTTACCCGTCGGCAATCGACGGGTAATGTTTTGTTTACTCATCAATATGGCAAAGAGAAAGCAAGCAGGCTAATTTCTCGGTTTGTTGTTTTCTCAAATTTGGTTTCGGTTTGGCGTTCTATTTGAAAAGCACGAAAAAACTGATTATTAAGTCCTGGGAATCGTGCAACTTGCGTGATTATGCAAAAATATTGATCTGTGAGAAAAATGAAAATTTTACACAATAACTAATGTTAAGAATTATTTTAAAGTCACAAAAACCATCACTAAACTATTTCACTCCTACATACCCTGTCCATTATGTCCACAGACTAAATGCCATATTAAAAGCTCTAAAATATGTTCCTCGCACTAACTAACTCATTGCTCTTTACCGATTGAGTACTTCCGGCATAATTAGCGTACACTCGCATATCACACATCTGGCCACCGAACCGTAACAAAAGTTAACAATGTAAAATCCAAATATGTAATTAGAGTTGCGGCAGTTGTTATTTAGAAGTATGTTTGTGTGCTTGTGTTAGTGCTTGTCTATCTAACTATGTAGGTATAAGTTCGAAAAGCCAAAAGCTCCAATAGAAAATAAAGAATTCCTCTAACGGTGACCAAAACGCCATTTGCGGAAAATGGAGGTAACCGCGGACAACAACAACGTCTGCTACTGCGTGTTTATGTTAACACCTTCTGAACAAGCCACAACTCAATCGCAAAACTGAAATGCGCTTAATTATAGCAGAAGGACCGCTCGCTACATTCATTCGAACCAGTAAGAATGCCACTTACGGTGCGCGTGGGGCCCGCGATGAATATTTCAATGAGCCATTAGCAGAGCTGTCGTCCTCGCCAGCAGGAATCTAATTTGCATATGGGCTTAACAATCGATTCAGGTGGTTACCATAGCCACTCCTGTGCTCTTTCATAAACATTGGCATCATCATCGCTCTAGCATCCCTTACGAGAATCGTGTGTGCGGTGCGGTGCGGCGATGAAGAGGTCTATATAGTGGTGCTCCAATATGACATGCCAGCAGGACACCCTCATTAATTAGCAAGTCACTTAATTACCGCAAATTTATAAGCTCCAGTGGACCACCTCCAATTGTAGGCTCAGTTACTATCGGAAGATTTGTGGTAGGTGGCACATGGACTTCAAAATAGTTACGATTACGGACGCACTAACAATCGACATCGTCATTAGTGTTGGTGAAACGAATGCGAGAAGGACATTGAGCTGGTTATGAGCTTGTTATAATATACCATTTGATGGCAGTGGGGTTGGGATTGAGGTGCGCTGCTTTTCATCGTTACATTAACAAGACGCAGAATTCAAGATTTTGTGTCGTTGTCGTTTGTTGTCGATGCATCCTTAATAACAATTTACATTTTTAATAACTGGCAACGGGTGCAGCGAGTCTAGTCACCAGTAGATATGTTTTAAAACGGTTTCCATGGATCTCTCCACCTCTCTTTATGTATCTCTTGTTCTAGCGGTTTGTTGTCTGTGGTTTTTATTATTCACGCAGTCTCCTGTGCTCTTCACTATCGTGGAAATTGGTATTAAGTTTCCCCTTTTCAAGGGATGGTTATGAGATTTTTAGCTTCAGCTACGATTTTCATTTAGATATCAATTTCACGGAGAATGCTGAAACAAACAGTTATGTATATAAAAGGGTAACCACATATTATATTTGTTCTGTCACATGCTTCTTGAAGTGCACTAAGTTTATTCTCTTTAAGGAAAACTCAGTAATACTGTTTAGCAGGAAGATAAATTGCAGGCAATTGCTTACAAAATTGACAGAACCATGGAGCGCAAATTTGGAGTAACAATCTATAATCAATTGTAGTAGCTGACAACTATATGGAACCACAAATACCGAAAAGGCTATGCTTAACCTAACAAAGCCTTCCTTAGTCTGTCAATAATCTTTAAATCCAATGCTTACCAAAAAGCTCTCTGATCTCTTAGCCACCTTCGACAGGAAAGAAAGGATGACATCTATCAACGTTATCGTGATGTTTAGCATTAGAAATATTAACTGGGCACTTAATGCCAAAAGTAGTGTTGATGTCATATCTGATACAATCACAAACTTAATCCAGGAGGGTATGAGACAATGTATCTCTCCTAGGACTAAGTGTATCAAACCGAAAGAAAATGCTTGGTACGATTTAATGTGCAAAGAGGCTACTAGGAACAGGGAAGTATTCTTTCGTTTATGTAAAGAAAACCCCACTGTGGAAAACCGAACCAAATTTAGACGAGTCAGAAACGATTGCAATGCCTACCTTAGACGAGCCAAATTCGACTAAGACCAGAAACAGAGATAAAAAATACTTCAATGTCCAAAAGGAAGAAAAATTCTTGGTCATTCGTGAAACGAATTAAAAATACTGCCTCGTCTTAAGTTCCAACGCTCACTCACAATGGCATTCCAACTTTCAGCTTTATAGACAAGGCCAATCTGCCTGCTTCACATAAAAAATATAGAAACCTTTAAAGCAACAATCGAACATATGCTAATATCTTCAATTACCAAGAACCAAGCCAGCATCAGGTGTCAATATGGCTTCGATACATCCAGTGGTTTAGGCTGTACAAGGTTATATATATACGAGTATATTCAATCTATATATATGGGTACGAGGGTAGTTTGAAAAGTTTCCAACCTGAAAAGGAAGATGTCAGCACTCGTCAACAATAGTTAGAGAATGTGTTTGCGCATCTTTTGAAAGGTACTCACAAAAACTGCAGCCATTTTGGACGCGCCGTTGTTGTTTGACAACATTTTGAGTGAGTCGATGTGAGTGTTTTTGTGAAAATGGATCAAATCGGGTATGGAGCTGTCATTAAATATTTGCTTTTGAATGGCAATGCGCCTACGCAAATCAAAGACGAATTGAACGCTGTGTACCATCAACATCATCAACCCTGCACCATCATTTCCCACCATGAAATTTTGTGTAGCTGAATTTTAACGTGGCAGTACCTACTTGGGAGAAGATGACTGTTCGAGGCGTCCAAAAACTGCAACCACTGACGATAACATCGCTCTCAGGTTCACCAAATGGTACTAACCGATTGTCGAATTAAAGTGATAAAGATAGCAGAGGCTATTAATATGTCCAAAGAACGTGTTTGTTATATATTGCATAAAGAATTAGCCATGAAAAACCTGTCCGCGTGTCACGTCACGTTTGACCAAAAACGTGTTCGAATGATCATTTTTAACGCTCTGTTGTCGCAGTTCAGGTTTAATAGCTCAGAATATTGGCACCGATTAATTACTGTGAATGAAACTACGATACACCATTACCCAGAAACCAAAATACCGTCAAAACAGTGAACTGCAAAGGGTTAATCGGTTCCAAAAAAAGCAATGGCTAGGAAAGTGATGGCGACTGTTTTTCGGGATAGTCATGGAGTTATCTTAATCGATTATCTTCAAAAAGGAAAAACCATTACAGGAGCATATCGTCACTTGGCAAACAAAAGGCAGAAATTGCGGAAAAATGGCCACATTTGCAAAATAACATTTTTTTGTTTCACCTAGAGACAATGCGCCACCTCACACCTCAGCGGTTGCCATGAGAATATCCATGAATTACGGGTTGAACTTCTTGACCACCCTCCTTACTAATCCGATCTAGCGCCAAGTGACTTTTTTCTGTTCTTTAAGCTAAAAGTTGCAACAGAGAATTTTGTCAAATGAGAAGGCCATCACCTTTGTAAACAACTATTTTGCAGAGAAAGACGCCGAGTACTACTTAGACTCCGCTTTCTTCTTTTTTGCAAGAAGCGTTTTTTTAGATTCTAAATTTTACATAAAGATTACAGGCGTTACATTCAACCAAATTTCCGCTCTCTAGGTCATGTGGAAGGTGGTTAAAAAGGACCTCAAAAAAGTCGAAACAAATTTTAACCCATCACACGCGATACGCGTCATACGCGGAATATAAAAAATGCTATACTTATTTAAGCAATGTGTACAACAAATATTATGAAAATTAGATATAAAAAAATAGCCAGCCAATTAAATAAATAAGTTTGTAATTTCTAATTTATTTGCCAATCACCAAACCAAACAAACCTTTGGCCACTCTATAGCACCAAGTCTCTAGTATTGAGCATTTTGTGAGTGAGATACGTCAGCGGCAAAAGTCGAACCTTCACGCACTTCACGAACTTCAGTTGTGTACAATTATGTGCTTCTGATTTAGTAGAGAGCATCTAGTCCACATACCATCAAGTCACTCCGACTCGCGCCAACTACACTCCAATATATAAAAAGAAGTTCCTTGGCGATGCACATGCACAGTGCACACAGCTAAACGACTCACCGCAAAGACGCAAACGCTTGCTGGATGGTAAATAGGTGATGTAAAATGTTATTGTATGTTTTCTGTTCTATATGCCAATTACTGTCGGATAGATGATAGTGCCTGCGGTTCCCTGTGTCGTTGTGTGTATTCTATGTACGAGTATATTAGTATTTGTATTTGGTTTGTGCCCCACGGTACTTGGCCGTGGTGGACAATGGCGGATTTTCTCATTTCCCCATTTTCCCATCTCAACGACGATAACGTCTTTCTCTTTCTCTCACACTTTCTCAGTGGCCAGATTTTGATTTTGTCCTCAAGTATACAAGTACTGGAATTCTCCTGGTTTATGTCAACAGGAAGTTAGGTATGCGCTGGGCTGTATGCTGTAGGAAGACGCGAACATGCAAGATAAACTTTTTAAATGTCCTCGAAGCAAATGCGGTGGTGTAGCACCGCAGCTATTAAAAGTTTAGCTTGTTTTTGAGTTTTTTCACATTTGAACAATCGCCAGAATTTATAGGTTGTTTCATTCGCACACATCAACACCACCAGGATATTGGGGGCTGTTTTGTATACCAAACGACACCAGCACCAGTAACTCAGCATCCCTTATGATAGCTGATGGCAAGAGAGCCGCAAACTGCGAACAAGGAAATAGTACGTATTAAGGATTTTCTTTATTACATGACAAAAGTATGGTTTATATGTGTATATGTGTATATTTGTGTATGTACCTTTTATTATTATGAAAATGGGAAAATGAGACGACAAATACTCCCCGGGGGGCACTTTCGTGAAATGGGAACATGCCATTATAATGATGATGATGATGGCGGCGAGGTCGGATGCTCCAACAGGACTCATCCATTTATCCTTTCCTTATCCCTTGTGTTCCTTTTCAAGCTTTCTGCCATTATGTGCTGTGGCTGCTGTTATGTGAATGGTAATGGTAATTAACACTCTGATTTCATAATTAAGTTTATGACTTCAAAATGGGAGAGTCATATAATTTGAATGGCATTGTGGTACTCTGGGGTGTCCTGTTGAAATGTGTGTGCGTATGGTGCGTGCATGTATGTGATACGTTCCTTTTTCTTTGGCATCCTGGCAACGATGATGTTGATGGTGTTACGATGATAATAATAACCTTTTTTTGCATAATAACAGTTTGTTTATGGTTTCTGGTTTAACTATACGAGTATATAACTGTGCTGCAAACTCAAACGATACAACAATCCACGAAGTAATTATTTTAAAATGTTAATTGGGTTTATGGAGCAACGTAGGGCATATGAGTTCCTACTCATGGAGAATCCTTCCTCATACATCCACGAGTACAATTTTATACTAAAGATGCAAGATAGCGCATTTATTTTTACTGTAAAATTTTTTTAGTTAATTTATAATTAAATGTTTGAATTTTTTGAATGGTATGTTTACAGGTATTTGGCGTAAGCCTTCATGTAGTAGTAGTAGATCTTGGTGGTAGTAGCAATTGATTATGATGATGATAAATAGAGTGTCTTGTAGTAGCACTGCGACACCCATGCGGTTCTATTGACTTGAAGTTTAGGAATAGTGCATGCCCGTCCTTACAGATCCCTCTTCATACCAATGTCTTTTATGAACTTAATGACATAGAGAGGATTCAGTGAATGTCGCGCAAGCTCCGAGATTACGTGGGTTTGCACGTCTCTTTGATTCTTAATTTACTTCACCTTGGTCCCAATATCAAGCTACACCTCTTTGCGTTAAAGATTTGCTTTCCGTCCTAGGAGAATTTCCCATCTGTATCTGCTGCGGCTGCGGCTACTGTATCTATTCTGCACATCACTTCCAGCATTATACCGTAAACTATGCCACTAAATAATTTCGGTCCTACTAGCGGAGTTTTTGTCCCTTTATTCGCAAACCTATCCGCTGCTTCATTACCTTTCGTGCCAGTGTATCCCGGCACCCAGTATAGACATACCTTGTTGACTTCACCAAATCTATTTAGCTACGCCCTCACTCCTCCACCAGTCATGTACTTCAGCCTGAAATATCTTCGGGTGCTGACCCATTGCTTCAGAGTACTTAGTGCATGGACCATGGACTCATAGACCCGTAACTTTTGCTTTATTTGATGCATTCGTAAAAAAAACTTTATGGCTCCTGGATGTATCCTGTATTAAAATTTCAGATATGAATTAGTTCTTGGTGCTTATTCTGACTTTAAAGTGCTTCTTGAACTCAAGCTTCTGCACCATGCTTTCATGTGGCATGATTCCTAAAGGAGTCTGCTTGGCAAGTGATTTCACTACTCATCTTGCTCTGCCGACCGTGAACCAGTCTACCTTGCTCAGACATAACTTAGCTTCCTGGGATTTGCTTTTTACCACTGCCACTAACACTTCTACTATGTGTGGTGGTAGTAGTCTTCATACCCGCTGTGGAGTAGGATCTCAGTGCTCCGTAATTAAAACACAGTTCAACATCCCTACTTTTTCCAAATTCTCATAGTGTTTAGCTTGTTCCTATTCGCCCTTGACACTGCTCCGTAGGTAAGCATTGGAATAACTATTATGGTGTACATCCAGTGATTATTCTGGGACTAACTCCAAAAGACTTGCCTTCCACCCTTCTGCACACCATAAGCGCTCCTTTTAATTTTGGTACTATACTGCTTTTTGCTGTTTGTTCTAAAGCAGTCTACTAGAAATATCAGTACAATGTACTTGAGCGCTTAGTAGAAATTGTGGATCCAATCTTGCATCTAATAGTTGTCACTGAAAACGACGTTGACCGAAAGAAAAATTCATAACTTATTATTGAGTCGCATTGAGTCTACATAAATAAAAATGAAAGGCTGTTTAGAAAGTGGGTTAAAAATTGATCGCAAAATTCCACGACAGACAGAAAAACAGACAGACAGACAAACGAATTTAATATAGATATTGGGCATTCAATACAACGCTAATAAATAACAAGAGCAACACAGCTCCCACAATCAACTCGCTATCAACTTTGATCACAGTCGCTACCAATGCGGTTCATGCGAAAAACACACTACCTTAAATTTGTCCGAGAACAGCAGGGAATTCGCATCCAAGCGAGTATCGTAAATTATTTCGCAACCACCAAATCAATTATGCATCATTTGCAGTTCTTTGCATTGTCCATTTCGGTTGTATGCGTCGTATTCCTTATTCAACCATCGCATCGAGTGAAATAATTATCTCTGTCGAACTGTTAATTCATAGAAAATTGCGGGTGCAAATCCTACTGGTTTGACACCATGGTAACGGTATATGCTACCTTTCCCAATGGTCCGCGCGCACTGGTCAAGGTTGACATGGCAAGTCATATATCAATGGATATATGCGTGTTTGTGCGAACACACTAGGATATCCTTTAGAATGGCAAATATGCAGTAGACTGTCTGACCATACACGAGAGTTTATAATGAGTAGGCACGCACGAAATTGCAAATTAATTTGCTATCCTGCAACGATAAGCCCAACTACCCGTTTTATAGCTCCACCAACCAACCAACCAAACAACCGACTGACAACCGCAGAAACAGCGGCGTTGTTAATGAAAATACTTGGCACATAATATTGTTACCACACCAGCGGCACAGGCTGAACCAATAAAAATAACAACAACAACAGCAGCAGCAGCAGAAACATGACCATAACCAGCAGCAAGCAACGCCCCAACGGCAACGGCCAAAACAGAAAATGGTTCCAGTTCGATTCGCGCACGTCGACCGCAAAATCAAATTAAATGCGGCACGAAATTAGTCGACAAACAGAGAATTCCAGCCGGCTGAAAGGACATGCGGTTCAGCAAAAGGATTCTCTGTCTGGATACACACACAGACACAAACAATTCAACACTGCGTTAAAGGGGGAGCGAGTGTTGCAGTCTAGAGATGCCATCCGCGAATGCCCACGGAGGATAATTGCGCGCCAGCAATGTTGTTTGTCCGGATGTCTGCCGCCTGTGTATGTGTCCTTCTACTCTGCTCCACCTGCTGGCGTAGTGTGGTTGGTAATCGAAGTGCGCGCCTTGACTACCAATGCTGCAATGCAGCATCAGTTGAGAGTTGATAGATGGATGAATGGACCTCAGTTGGCTAAATATTAAATGAAGCGTCGATGTTAATTATGTGATTAATTACCGCCACCACATGATCATCAACATCATTATTATGCGCCGGAGGAAGGACTCTTGCAAGTGAGTGAGTGCGTGCAATTACATATAGGTACTCCTGTATGATTGCAATCGAGCAAGTGCATCGCTCACCTAATTACTTATACATGGGTAATTAAATGATTGTTTATGCAAGCAAAGCTCTTCAAAAGTTTGTCATTGCTAAATATTGTGTGCACTATCGTGTCGTGTATCGATGTATCTTCTATATTGTATTTGTGAGCGTGCGTGAGCTCATCAGACAGGAAGTAGTTACAATGCGGTTGTCTGCCATACCAAACACTGCACCGACCGACTACCGCCGTCTCTCAGCATTGTGTAAACATAAATAAATTAACTCATCGATAATAAATGAATGATGCGAACATCATCATAGTCGAGCACATGTTACCCTATTAGAGAAGGGGACACGCTGTAAAGTCCTAGTTACGGATTCTACTTACAAGCGTTCTAAATTAAACCGAAACAAGTATAGAGATTTTGTTCACGACAGTTTTCACACCATTCCTACGAGGGTTCGATATCCACTCAGTTTCGGATTGATTCCCCCCAAATCGTTTGTCTAGTAACGTCACAAAACAACGCTTGAGTGAACTTTTAAGTTTGGAAATTGAGAAAAGGGTTAAAAGGATTTACCTACTTGTCTCCAGATACTGGGGGTAGATTGAACGAAAATTGTCAAACACAGCCGTTTTGCAGTTAATTTGTTAACAAGGAAACTTTCTAAAGGATCTTCATCATCACAGGGATTTGGAAGGTTTATACGAAGACTGTGATGGAGGGAAAGCAAAGTTTCGCATTAACAGAAGGCTTAACATTTCGGGAAAAGCGGTTTATGGGATTGTGATTTCGCATATCAATGACAGTCGACGATTGTAAGCAGGCTTTTGGGGAAACACCAAAATAATGTCTAGATTATTGAAAGGATAATCAAACTAAAACGGATCTTAAATAATAATCTTTTTTCTTTCTTAATATAATTTTAATGTCACAGTCACCGAGTCAAAATAATTACAAAGTTACCATTCAAATGGCTAATATTTTGAGACTTTACTCTGCGAGTTAATTGACCAGATTTGTCGGTTCTTTAGTTACTGATTCAGTTCAATTCAATCAATTCAGTTGGATGGCTCAAGAGATACTAGTTATCATCAAGAAACCCAATTGCTATATACGGGAGATTCGTGAACAAAAAGCGGATCTAGTGGGCGGTAAACGACTTTGAGCCTTAAAATATGCCGGCCTAGTCTGAATAATTCCTGCTGAAGTTCAGATTATCTCGATGATTATTATCCCTTGGTTGGCAGTAATTTTCACAGGGTGTCTAAAGCTGACAGATATTTCTAGAAAGTGATAGGAAGTCAAGGTAGTTTTTATGCCAAAAGTGGGTAAAAGCTCCAATGGCTATTGTTACGGTGCGAGGTTCTCCCACTAGTAAGTACGTCGCAATACGGTTGCACGGCCTATCTCGTCGGACGAATAGTCCTTTTCACTTACCGGTGACACTTTTTTTATATAATTAGGGCACGTTTCAAGGGGTTTGCACCCTTCTTATGTCTAGGCACAGCGTGTATTTTGGAATAAATGAAGGAAGTAAGGTTGTATATGTACTGAAGCCTCAGAATTCCTTGAGGAAGTGGTCGTTCTAACTGAGTTTCAGTCAGGCATGTCATCTTACCGGAACCTCGGATACTTCAATGGAAATGTCTCTACATGGAGCACTCGACTATAATAAAATCGGTTAAGCAAGAGCTGATGAATATTGATTACATTATACCCGTATTATGCTTCGGTAAGGGTTTGAAGATAACAATCCCCTCCAAAGAATACAGAGAAGAGTTGATCCGCACCGAATATTGAGGCTGTGCAGTTTTTCATGGACTGCTCCAAGCTAGATGGTAGAATAGGAGCTGTAGCATTCTATCTCCTTGATTAGTGCAGCAAACGCCAGGTTTCAATAATAGCAATGGAGGAGGTCGTCAATTGGTCGAAGCATAATGTAATATTTTAAAAAGACATCATCATATATGTGGACAGCCAGGAGTCAATCTAATCACTGGAAGTAGTCTCGCTGACATCTAAGGTGGCAATGACCTACCACTCCTCTCTTAACTAGATTGCTGTAAAGATGTTTCCTCTTCTTCTAGTGATTCTTAGTATTTGGCGGTAATTTTGTTTGGTCTTGCAATTTGTAGATAAGTATAGTAACTAATTCTACAAATGTATATATGGACATTCAATATTATTTCTGTTTGGTTTCCATTATATGGTTGGCCATATTGTAAGCGTTGGTCTCTTCTTTCTATTCAAGAACCATTTTGTTGCAGTCCTTCGTCCATTTAAATTCCATTCTCTTTGACCATAAACCCGACCGATTGCGTAAAAGTCAACCATGAACAACCATCAGCCATTGATAAGCCTGCAGGTATATCGATTTCTCATCAAAGTAATGAATAGATTGATAGATAGATAGATAGATAGAAATGTAATAATTTCCATAATTGAATTCTGATTGGAGATTGATATTGGTACGCGAGCATTGTCCCAATTACAATTCTACAATGCACGTTTCTACGTTTGACACCTTCCTAGTTCATTCTATTGTCCATATTCAATTAATTTTGCAATCGTGATGGATGGCGTTTATTGAGGAATCTGTCTGATTCTCTGATTGATATCCGATTACTATTCCTTCAGCTCTTCGATTATAAATGTGCTTGATTGATTGATGGCATCAATGGTAATTTTCCGATTTTTAATTATCTTTCTCTGTTTTTCTCCTGCAGCTCAAGACCTCAACGACATGGATCAGGATGATATGTGCGATGACGGCATTAGCAGTGATATCGACGACCCAGCAAGTGAAACAGACTCAAAAAAAGGTGGCAGTCGTAATTCTCAAGGATCGGGCGATGGCAAGGGTCAAGGTGGTGGCTCTGGCGGTGGAGGAGGCGGTGGCGGTTCGAAACCAAGACGTGCGCGAACTGCCTTCACATACGAGCAACTCGTATCGCTGGAGAATAAATTCAAGACGACAAGATATCTTAGCGTTTGCGAGAGGTTAAACTTGGCACTAAGCTTAAGCCTTACCGAGACACAGGTAATTGTCGGCAGGTCTTAAAGCCACTTATGCTCTCGATTCTCAACATGCATTTTGCTTCTTCCCATTTCTCTTACGTCACAGGTAAAAATCTGGTTCCAGAATCGTCGCACCAAGTGGAAGAAACAAAATCCTGGTCTGGACGTGAACAGCCCGACTATTCCGCCACCACAATCAGGATCATTTGGACCCGGCGCTTACGCGAGCAGCCTTCTCTACTCACATGCCGTTCCATATCCACCATATGGCACGTACTTCCATCCTCTAGGTGCACACCATCTCAGTCATTCACATTCATAAGAGTGCGGCTTGCGGCGGCGTTCGTTGCAAGAGGTCCTGCTGCGAAGCAACAGATGAAAAATTCTGCCAATGCCAAAGCGAGCAAAATATTGTGATGAATTTGTGCAGGAGGTGGAAAACCTCCCACAATTGGCCGGGCCAGTGCAAAATTTTATATTTAAAGGAGATTTGTCAATTAGTCAGTCGACCTAAAGCCAAACTCACTTTCAACCAAAAAGAAGAACGAAATAACGTCGTCCTGGTAGCGTGCCGCTTTAGATCAAAATGAAATATCGCTTCTTCTCACCACCTGGACACACTGGGCTTATTATGCAATTATTCTTATTATAGATGAATAACTTTATTTTGAAACTGCATATTGTAAATATTAATAAGATGACACAATTTTATTTTATTTATGTAATAAAGTTCTTAAAAATTATAATTCGGTTATTAATATAGATAATAGTTAGTAAGATTGAGAGTAATTTCAAATAAAACTAAGAATGTAATATAACATAAATTTGTTTTTTTTTTATTCAACGGAAGTGCATTGCGTTTACCATCACCGCACCAAAATGAACCGCAAAATATGATATGAGTCAACCGTTTCCCCACTGTGTGTGCGCGTGTACGCGCCATGTGTGATTTTAAATTGAAAAGCGCCACCAATTAGATGAATCTCTTCGTAGGGCTCTTTGTCGGCAAAACATACGATTTCTCAAAGGAGTTTATTTCCCAGCGCTAAAAGGGACCAATTAGCGAAATTAATATTTCGTCAGTTCATCAAAAAGGAGAGAACAAAAAAACAAACTTTTCTCATGCATCACTTTGATGTATGTAAGCGGCATCATATTAAAGATACGCTCGATCAATCTTTACCTTTATATAAAAGTTTGTTGCTTGGATGAAAAAAGAATCAATCATCACACTATTAAAAAATAAAAAATAGTGTGGTTCGACAAACACAAACGTTTTAATCAAATTTAAATAATCTGAGGAACAGCTTAACGAGAAATTGCTTGGTACTTGGAGCTTTAAAAATCAAAAAATCCAGAAAAAGCAATCAACAAAATGACAAAATAATAAAGCTAAGAAACCAGATGAGATTACTGATGTTGAGCTATGAAAGCAACTTGATGCGGACCAAGATGTTAAAAAGCATCCACATTAATAAAATGCCTAACAACCGGGAGATAGTTAGAGAGGACAGGAAAGCTTTACTATACCATTCAATAAGAACAAAGGCGTCGTTCAGGTTTGTGAAAGCTTTACGGGGGGGTCCAAAAACGATTATATGACAGTTGTAGGCAGAGTACTTGCTGCATAGACCCTGATCTACGATTTACCTAACGACTGATTGGTGATTAGCGTTGCCTATACTTGAAACGGAGGAATTCGATGGACTCTTACATCTCAACTCAACCATCTGTAAGACGCTCAAGACGTTTGTTTACTTTTTCGCAGGATTAAAGATATGCACCAACTGACAGCAAGTGTTGAGATGAAGCCAAATATCATGGGGTTTAAGATTAACACTAACTGCCAAAACCAAAGTCATGAACCTACTAACTTATTAACTCAAGTTAGCATTGCTGGACAACCGGTAGAGAGAGTTTCCAATATATTGAGAGTATGCCTCAACTAAAGGTGGAACCGAACAGGATATTGTCAACCGAATCGGCAAAGCAAAGTCTCCGGTTGAAATGATGTCCATTATATGGCGAGACAATGCAATCTGCTTAAACACAAAGCTACGACTGTTCCGTTCATGTGTTGAGTACGTGCAGTTCATAAAAAGAATACAAACGATCGTTAGTAGTTGGCTACGAAACCTCTTAAGGGTTTTCGGGCTTAATCGTATATTTAGCGAACGGGTCAGGAACCAGCAGGCACAGCTATTCAACGACGGAAGTGGTAGTGGATTGGAAAAGGTCGCAGTTCCATTGAAATCTACGCGATAAAATGGAATCCGTTATCAAAGGATGCTAGATGAATGTATCGACAAAGAAATACATCGTGCAAAACAGTTGAGCAAGAGACACTACAGTTGGAGAAGAGTTGGACAAAGCTGGATCTCATTGCCAGGAACCGTACACGATAGCGCGTATGCGTAGTATAGGCCCTAGAACCCTTTAGTGGAAGCAGCACATAAGTATGTAGTAGTGCGGCTAACTCGCACGATAAACTCCACTTTCCTCGCTCGTTATGTAATATACTATTTTATATGACTTTTTAGATCTCAAATGGATTCTATACAATCCTAGCATAGATTCAAGCAAGTCCACGTTACCCATGTATTTATTATACATTTCTACTGCTTGTGGAGCAGGGATTTCTTTGTATTGCCGGTTTTTTCTAATATAAAGAGATTTAGTTGTAACTGGTTCACTGCCAACATAATTATCGCTATTTTCTATATTTCTTTAGTTCTTTTTCTGATGGCAGTTTTGAATTGGAAACTCGGTTTAAGCTCACTGTACCTAAAGGTATTCGTCCATTTTTGAAAATATAAACTTGAAGATTTTGGCTATTGAACCAATTATCAAAGAAATTTTATGATTCATATGTTTAACTGCTGTTCAGGTGCACCTTCAGTAAAAGTGCTGCTCTGATCACCAGCAAACATGTAAAAATCGTAGCTGAACCAGGAGGCACCACTTAGGTTCAGATTTTTATAACCCCACTTATGAGGTTGACTGGGTTGTATTGTTTGAGTTCATGTCGGCACTTAGTTGGTATTATTTGCTCATCACTTGCTAGCAACTCCTCCTTTGGATTCAACAACAAATGTTCCATTATTTTGTTTAGAAATGATCTTACCTTGAAAAGCTTGTCGTGTCCTGCTGAACAAAAGGGCTTGAAATCATTGTTCTCATTGATATACAGGAACCTATTTATCGTTTCCGATCTGTTGCAGGTCATTGCCTAATAAATTTCACTCTGGCCTACAAATTTACTCTAGTAGTGTCTTGACTAAGGATAAGAAGATTATCATGCCTTGCTTGCTTGCATGCTTGCATTCTTGTTTATGTTGTCCTGAACTAATTTTTTGTTCGATTCTTCTACTAAAAAATCGTAATGTGTCTTCAAGGTTTTTACAAATGGTGGAAGATCAGCACGTCCTTTGAATTCATCGTATGGTTCCAAATTTTTCATTCTCCAGATAACGTTTTTTTTTACCTAAGTTTTTTGGTTTCGAGATCGATGCAACATTCTCATTTTCAGGTTCAGATACTGTATAAGTTTCCAAAACTGTTAGGCAGTCACTATAAGACTCCTGATGGTTTTGCGAAGTTCTTCATTGCTCAAATTTCCATCTCCAGTAATAAACTGAGTACTTCTAAGTTTACCATAAAAACTCTTCCGATCCATTTCTGTAACAAAAAACACGAGTGCAAACATATTTGGTTAATGTATATTTGTACTCGCGTAAAGAAAAACTACCTTTATGCATACGAAGCCATATATAACATTAGTTATTAAACTAATCAAACGAGTATTAGCAATAGTATTTTAACTACATAAATACATTAATGTTATAGAAAATTGTATTTTAAGCAAAATTTATTTTTAAATTTATTTTACTTACCAATTGAACCAAATTATTTGCACTTGTAATTACGGCTTCGTATGCGGTATAGGGTTAATTTGCAACTACCCAATAATGAAACAAACGCAGTCCAAGGTGTGTTGTGTGTTACAATGTCTACTTTGACTCTAATTTCTAAATACAAATCAAGTCCTCTTAAGCCTCCTTGACTTAAGAGGGCAAATTTTAAGACATCGAATTCATAAAACTACCAAAAGTACTATTTCTTATAAATTATAAGTAAATTATAAACGAGATTACGTCAACATTAGATTGAAAGGATACTTAATTAGTATTTTCAAAAAATACATCCTAATTGATCAAAAATAACCATAAATATCTTTTTTTGGGGTAAGTGCTCAAGAACTTTGCTCCAAATCACTGGCCTGGAAATATGAGCTATATTTTTTTAAGATTTGCACTAAATCGACAAATATACTGACAGAATAAGCATATATTTAAATACACATTTACATATACATTTAAGTCTATTATTGTGTATTACTGAGTATGAGAGTGTATATTATTTGTAATTAAAATATTGCAGCCATTTACATCGCTCTCCACTACAGGAAAAATGAAAAAGAGGGAACAACCACACCTTCATGGCTCGCATCTGACAATTAGTATGCAAATAAATTCAGAAGTTATTTCGATATACTTGTGTGCGTCAATGTAAATGCGATGGTGTGTACTGATCAGATAGCAGGTCGCTCGAAACAAAAGGAATCGTCATCGCCCGCCATGCTGCAACTGATGGAAGATAGAACTGAATACCACCACGTACGAGCTTTCCTTTGTGGCCAAGTCATCATGCACCACAGTGAGTGTTGTTGTGATAATGAAATAAAATATAAAAAAAAAATAATTCTTGTCGACAGTCAGAAAGTGTGGATAAATTTCGCCTTTCATCAAAATAAACGAGGTATGCGTATCAGCAAATCGGATTAGGAAATCCGTTCGTTCTCTTTCACATAATTGAATGTTTTTGTTGTCAAAGTGAGGAGCAAATTTAAAATTTTACACTTGACTTAGTTTTGTTGTCGTCGAGTGTCAGGCGTTTGTCGCAGAGGGCATATTGGTGGTAGTGGTGCAAATGATATGACGTGGTGCACTGATACACCGGCAAAGTATTATTGCTCACATTGAAGAAGAGACAAATTATGGATAGCATTTATATACTACAGTACAGTACACAATCAGTCGGTGCATAGGAGTAGAAGAGTGGTAATGTGAGTGCAATTTACTGTGGAATGATATGAGGTATTATCGCCTCAAATTTTTTTCGGAAGAACAAAAAATTATGGAGAAGTTTTGATCTTCTTTGCAGATTTTTTCTTCTAAATTTTTCAAACACGAAAATTAATGAATCTCATGGACTTAAATCCTTTCCCAAATGAAGACTTAATTGTTGAAGTAAGTCTTTTCGCAGGCGGTCAACCATCAGCAGAATAGGGCGAATAACACAGAATGCTCTAAAATTGCAGATGGCCGTAACTATCTCTGACTGGGGGAAGTGATATCAAACCTCGACATGGTGGCCGCTAGTAATTTTCCTCTAATACAGAAAAAGCGAAATGAACGGGCTAGTGCCTTTAAAGTAAGATTTAAAAACCATTGCTTAGGCTTAAACGTTCACGCACCTACAGAAAAATCCCCAGTCGAACAGGAACTCCATGCCTGTCCTCAGACTGATTTACAAATCATTCTGGGGATATGAATGCCAAAATAGGTAAAAATAGGTAGGGAGCCAGTATTTAAGCAGTACATTTGCACCCATAGCCACCCATGATAATGGATAACGAGTCATAGAGATGGTAGCAAGCAATAATTTCGTCGTTGCTAGTACAAAGTTTGCACGTAAAACTATCCACAAAGCCACTTGGGTATCCCCTGATGGAGCCACTCGCAACCAGCTAGACCACGTGTTGGTAGACCGCTACCACAACCCTAAGTTGATGACGGTATTAACGTACCGCGGTTCCAACGTCAACTCGGACCACTATCTTGTTGGTATGGTACTCCGAGCGCGTATTGCATCATCACAAAAGACTGCATCCGCGAATCAGATTCGACTCACGAAGATACCAGAAACAACTACGGTCAAACGATAGGACTCGCCCTATGGGCGTAGAAGAGAAATGGACACGCCTTAAGAATACTGTCATTAGTATTGCTGACTCCATATTTGGCAGTAGTCGTAGAGATCGGAACGACTGGTTCGATGACGAATGTACGCTAGCGACTGAACGTTGCGTACCTAGGAATGCAACAATCTCATAGAACGGTGGGCACGCAAAGTCGAATATAAAGAGCTCAGAAGATATAGGTACAGCGAGGAAAGAAAGCAGCCTGGGAGAAAAATCTCGTCCATGAAGTAGAACAGTACATAGAGCGAGGACCGCACCAAGTGTAGAAGTTCTACCAAAGAGTCCGCGGTATGACGCAATATACACCGCGATGCACATACTGTAAACACATAAAGGGTAATCTGATCGACGATCTCAAAGGCATCTAAGAGCGATGGGAAGAACACATTAATAAGTTGCTAAATGCCCAGCTAACTGAGGAATTGGAGACTCCACCAATGACCGAAGACCACACCATGCTGCCGCCACCAAGCATAGACGAAGTTAGGAGAGCAGAGCTCAAAAATAATACGGCCCCGGTATCAGATGTTATCCAAGCGGAGTTGTTTAAGTCAGGAGGATCCGCAATACACCAAGCAATTCATGAACTAATAGTGCAACTATGGGAGGAAGAAGCAATGCCAGATGACTGGCGAAGAGGCATGCTGTGCCCCATACATAAAAAAGCAGATATCACAACATACAGCAATTATCGTGGATAGCCCCATACCCTAAAGTCATCATTTGTGCATACCAGTGTGGCTTAATCACGGGCAAATTAACAAATGATCAGATTTACACCCTTTAGCAGGTGATGGATGACGGTTGCTCAAATCCAACAAAGCCTACGCTAGTTTGTAAGGACTATTCAAATTCAGAAATTTAATTATAACATCCAAGCTACTGGTATATACGACAATGGTCATACCAGTACTTACATATGAATCCGAGACTTGGGTGTTAGCAAAAATCATTCTGACCTCTTAGCCGCGTTCGATCGAAAAGTCTTACGGAGAATTGTTGGCCCCGTATGTGAGGAAGGACGATTCCGGAGACTCTTTAATGATACGATTGTCGACATCGTTACTGCGGAAAAGTTTAGGGATGCCAAACTGGATGACATCGGCTAGTAATCGGGACCGGTCATTGCGGAAAGCCAGGACCGGACACCGGTTTTAGAGCCAAATATGATGATGAAGTCTTCTCGCAAGGTGTCTTATTTTCTAGCTCTTTCGTCGAAAAAAATCTAATTTGGTTCCCAAGGACAATTTTTATTTTGATTTTGTTTTAAAAATTAGTATAATCAACTTTGATGATTTCACTGACTTAGTTAAGATGGCGGCAGATAAGTCAATAATTCTAATATAACTATCTTCATTTCAGAAGGGTTTATATGACAAAACTAAAATATTTACATATTTTCATTCAAAGATCTTGTTAGATGCTTCCATCACATACTCGTGGATACTTTTGTACCATGCTACGAGAATAACATGTGCAAGAGAAACGGCAGCAAACAGGGTTTAGCGAGCGTTTCTCAATTCAGATATGCGACTTAGGGTTTGATGTGCGGAAAAGACGGATAGACATAATTCGCCATATAAAATACACACGATACGAATTCCGAATTACAATTAAATATCTGACTACTCTCGTAAAGCGCCCATCAGAGATTTCAAAAGAGCTTGCGCTCAGATTCTCTGCATGACTGCATCGCGCATCTCCCATAAGGGATGAATTTGTGTCGCTCAGGGCAGAGTTTAAATCGGATGGCAAATTTGTTTCTTTTTAATGACAGAAAAAAGTACACTGCTCCTGATACGATAATTGAAGAGGTGGAATAATTTATTCAAATTACAAATTTACGATTTTCCGATTCAAACGAAGAATGTCGACGACGACAATCCACTCACACTACCGCCGCACAATTAAGTTGTTTACTGTACTCGACGACCGGCGAGTGCTTCGCCTTCTTTTATATCCTTCTTTTTATGGAGTGAGATTACGATCAGGGACACGTTTTATCTGCACCATTGACTCACACATATATGTATGTCATGACTTGGCATCATTATCGGTGTGTCAACCGATTTGGTATGACGGCCAAAGAGGCCAAGGGATATTATGTGAAGCGCGCATCCGAATGATTTGCTTTCTGTTATCAGACAGATTTATCCGTGAGTTTTTGTGTTTGTTTAATTGAATTTTGGTTGTCTCTGCGATGCAATGTTGGTTGGCTGATTGGGTGGTATCGGTTGGTGATGCCCTTAGCTTATCTTTTTTAAGGAGCAAATTATTTGAATGGAAAAAAATGTGTGAATCGACCTCTTTTTAATGTTTTTATATTCCTGAGTTTGATTAGCTTAAGTTCTATTTGGTTATTTTAACTCCACATGATAGAGTTATTTGACAAACTTGTTACAATGTTGTTAACAAACGACTACAATTCTTATCTCTAAGCCTACACTTTTATATAAAACTTCTTATTGTAAGTAAAAAGCCACTACGCTTTTAAACCAATTAATCTGATTGAATTCAATTACCGATACTGATCTCGATGAAAATGTTACCAAATTGCAAAGCAATTTTCGGTAGATTCTCACTCGAGTTATTGTACTGTAGATGTTTCTATTCCCTACTCTACTGTTCTACTAGTGTAGTCCATAATAGGCCGAATTCTCTAATAACATATTTGAACGAATTATCATCATCATACTTGGCTATACAACGCGTGTCCGGTCCTCTCTCCGTCGGTTCCAATTTCGAGCCGATGTCGTTCTTAGGGATCTCTTGGCATCCTGGTCTATGCCATTCTTCCAGCGTAGGCTTTGACGTTCAAAGCAGGATGGTCTTCATTCATGCGAGCTCGGTGTCCTGCCTGCCGGAGCCTATCGAGCTTAATTCCCTTCACGATGTCGACATCGCGGTAACGCTCGTAGATCTCAACATTATAGTCTCCGGACTCACATACGGAGCCAACAATTCTCCGCAAGACTTTTATTTCAAACGCAGCTAAGAGGTCAGAATGCTTTATGCTAAGCACCCAAGTCTCGGATCCATATGTAAGTACTGGTATGACCATTGTCTTATATACCAGCAGCTTGGATGTTATAAAGTTAAATTCCTGGGTTTGAGGAGTCTTGGCAGACTAAAGTAGGCTTGGTTGGATTTGAGCAACCGTGCGCGTATTTACCATACCATAGTTAAAGGATTGCACCACTTTAAATTCTCGCTCCACTATTTTAATTCAAGGACCAATGTTGGATCTTATACTCGCAGGCGTAGCCACCATGTACTTTGTTTTGCTCTTATTTATGGGTAGCCCCAGATTTCATGCCGCCTCCTCCATCTTGATGAAAGCTTCCAGTACAGCTCTTGGGTTTCTACCAACGATGTCAATATCATCTGCGTAAGCCAGTTTCTGAATGGATTTATAGAGGATTGTTCCTCTCGCCGTTACGTCAGAGTCTCAGATCACTTTATAGATGTTGAATGGGCTTGATAGTGATCCGGATATTTTTACTTGGCTTATAACAACCGAGATAGTCGTGTCAGTTTATTTGGGATGCCGAATTCTTAACAAGGTTATACCACGATAATTGCTGCATGCTGTGATATCTCCTTTCTTATATATGCCTCTTCGCCAGTCTTCTGGCATGCTTCTTCCTCCTCCAGTCGTTCCGATCTCTACGACTACTGCCAAAGATGGAGTCAGCAGTACCAATGACAGTATTCTTAAGTCGTGTTCATTTTCTCTTCTACGCCCAATATCTCAGCCACAAGGCTTACTTTTCTTTTTCATTATCTGGGGATTCCTCTGTAGGTGCGTGAACGTTTATGTTTTTAAATCTGCCCCGCACGCGAAAGTGCATAGCCGTTCATTTACTGCTTTAAAGCCGATATTTAGCTTTATATTTAGCCCGATCATTTAGCTTTTCCTGTATTGGAGGAAAATTACCGGCGGCCACCACGTGAAGGTTTTATCGCACTTCCACCAGTCAGAGATAGTTTCCGCCACTTGCAATTCTAAAGCATACTGTGTTATTCGCCCTATTCTGCTGATGGATGACCGCCTTTTAACGACTTAACGACATTTAAAATACATACAAAATAAACGTTGATCGACAATGAAAACAGCATTTGACTTCATTATAAAAAAACAAATGCTTTTTATTACTCTCTATTTAAAATATTAATAGGCCGTAACAAGTGATTTCAAAAATAGATTATATCGAATTGTAGCGCGTGCTTATACATGGTGGTCCTGTAATCTACATAGAATAAAATGATACATTTACAATCTAATATGCGTTATGTAATTTAATACACAGATGTCACCATTATCACACTCACCCCTTATCTTTGCAAACAATTGCTGGTAGTACAGAACGCACATCCCTTTTATGCAAGGATAACCCATCAAGTTGAAAAATGGCCTTTAAGTAACATTGGCCATAATCAAAAAGTAATTCATCGCAGTGAGTCTTTCTGTAGGTTTGTCTCTCTGCCTTTTGAAATCGAAAACGGTTCTTTATGAAAAAATACCAGTCCGATGTGATGATTCGGATCGCATATGCATTCAAGTTGCATCCTTTATTGTGAATATTTTTTCTCTTGGTTTCGTCTCCTCGGTCTCCCAAGAGTCCGTCCTCGATGATGACACTCTACCCTATTAAAACGTTCGTTTATGAACTGCGGTCTTTTATTGTTCTGCGAAATATTAGTCATTCTCCGTTGCTGTCGTTGTAAACCGCTCATCATCGATCTTAGACTGTTCGAACGAACGACGGAGCGACCAACCAACCGACCAAAGCGTAATCGAGATGGGAAATCTGTCATAAAAATGGATTCAAGAACGTATATTATAGCAGGCTACGTAATGTGAACACTCCAGGCCACTTCAATTTGGCGAGAAGGACATTCAAGTGAAATTACAAAAGGACACTTGGGACCTGGTTTATGTCAACTTTTTAACTCTGTTTGCCTTTGTTCTGAGTATTGCAATCTGCACCCCGCCCGATTTAATTTAATGCGTGGGCGCATTTTTGTCCCTTAATCGAATTTCCTTTCAAATGCAAATAATTAGAGTGGTAAACTGAAGCAAATTTGTTCTCTGGAGGACTCATACGATCTGTCACACAAATTGACAGATCGTATTGAGTCGATTTAGTATTATAATTTCTTTTGATGCATATTTAGCCGTTGACATGAGACCATGAGGGTAGTGATTTCGTTTATTTATTATTTATTGCTAATGATATTTAATTCAAAAGGGAACAGTGCAATTATTCAATGAGTATAATATGTTACTATCAAAATGGCTTACTTTAGCACTAATGGGGGACCTTGCAAGTACAACGAGGTTCACCACTCTACCTACCTCTATAGTATGTTACAGATTTTTAAAGAACTTCATGTTGAAAGTTTATTAAAGTAACGATTTTGTCAGAAAAACAGTATCATCTTAGTATCAGAGCGTACTTTTAAAAAAATCATAAAGATAAGCACAGTATTGAGACGCCGTCACAGTAAAATTGAATTTTAAATAACTTGTTTTTTTTTTTTTGAAATATTTTGCTTTAATATTTAAAGATGATAAGCGATCTCCAGGGGAAGCGGCCGTATAACATTAAAAATAACACAGAAATAATCGATTGATGGTGGTTGGAGGAAAAAATTAATTAGTTATTCTACCTACCTACCTCTACAAGTTATAGCTGAACGGAACACTAGAAGAGTAGTGAGTAACCGTCTAACTCTACAAATATTTCGCACAGATGAGCCAACATTCATATCTGCTAGCTACGACTTACATAGGAAAACATAGGTCAATTTAGACCGACAATTCTATTAGCGCATCCCAAGCTGCTACAAAATTTAGATATACAATTTTAGAAACATTGTGCTATATATTATATTAATTATAACGAAATCTAATAACAACAAAAGATAAACTAAAAAATTGTTGGATTCTGACACTAAAATTATAACTGATGAATGGGAATGTAATGAATTTAATCATTTTCTTATTCCCCTTTAAATAACAACATTTATTTAATCCTCCTATTATATTGCTAACCCTCATTTTTGTTTTCACCCATGCGGTAGAAATAAAATGTACAATGCGATCCTTATGCTTAAAAACAAACATTCTATTGGCGATGATATATTATATGCTTTTCTTATAAAAAAATAAATTATTAAATTTGCTATATCTTAGCTTTAATTTTCAACCTAAGCATTTGTACAGGTATCCCGGATAAGCTAAAAACAGCGGTCACAGTTGCCCTTCATAAAAGGACTCTACCTTAGATACAAAGATACATTTGCCTTTCCCAGAAATTTTTGAATTACTTTTTAAAAGCCGATAAAATATAAAATGTAGATAAATTCAAGTTTTAAGTCATAAACAAGCTGAGCTGTATCTCTGCTCTGTCTACCGACAAGTTCTAGATAAATTTGATACATATATTAACTCAAATCTCAATTGTAATAATAAAGTCGCAGCCTTATTCATTGACATAACCAAAGCCTCTGATACTGTGGATCATAAAATCTTACTTTGTAAACTAGAGAGTATTGGATTACGTGGTCTGTTATAACAGTTTATGAGTTACTTAGGAAAAAGGTAGCCAAAAGTTGAGATCAAAAATTCTTACGGTTTTTTAAGGTCTCGTGTACACTGGTGTACCTCAAGGTTTAATTCTCGTTCCGCTATTGTTTTTGATTTATGTCAACTCAAATTTTTCTCTTGATACCCATGGGGAATTAATAACTTTCGCAGACGATACAGCGGTTTTGTATTCGTGTACAAATATTCTACAGGTTAAGAAAGACATACATGATTGTGCAATATTTTGTAAATGGTTCGACGCACACCACATTGTACTAAGGTAAATACAAATTGATGTTCCTTGACTTAAACAAAGAAACCTAAATAATTCGCTGCATTCTTAGCTATGACGAATATGTGGTTATTCCAACGAAACTTGTTGTTGACGCACAAACCTAGTATTCCAAGTTTTCCAGTTTCTTTGATGCAAGACCCATTTAGTGATAAATATTGGGGGTTTAAATTACGCATAGATGACAGAAGACCGTATTGGGTTATTAAAATCTACTCTATGGTCAACTTACTAGGCTGTAAGGTCAGAATTTACCATGCTTAACATACGTTCATGTTGAAGTTCCACTTGTTATGAAGAGAGGGTTACAGAAAGCGTGAAATCGTCTGAAGAGCTAAGAGTGCTGTCATCAGTGAAAGAATGAATTTGATTAGAAGTTGCCGGTAGGAGATCATTAACCAAAGCAACGACGAAACAGATTTTTGGTGAACACCGGCGTTTATGCATTGAACATTGGATGTGAAACTGTCAACTACGACCTCGATTTAACGGTCAGAAAGGCAGTTATTACTCCAGGCAACCTTATCAATTTCTTAGGCACTAATTTTCGTCATAAGAGCTTGATGCCAGACTCTGGTAAATGTCTTGGAAATATCGACTGCAACAACTTTGCTTTCACCAAATTTGTAAACAGATTGGTTCCACTTTTCTGTGATTTTAGATTCAGATCAGATCACCTGTAGAATGTGGCCTTCAAAAGCCATACTCCTGGTCGTTAGGGATTTTCTGTTCTATGGGTCGGTACGAGGAAACAGATAATGAGGAAAGAGATGAAAGAGATGAGTTCGCCTTTTTTAGGGACAGGCTGTTTAAAGGCTGTTTTCCAACTGCTTGGGTAGACTTCAGAAGAATAAGAGAAAAAAGCATTGCCAGATTTGAAGAACACGTCTTCAAAACTATTACGGCAATACCATCAGGCCAAGCATATTTATGAATATATAGATCATTTTATACTCTAGCTACTTGACGAGTATGAAAGTAAATCTGTCGCGTAGAGGATTCAACTCTTGAATGTACAGCAGACTGCAACGCGCAATCTGGTATCGTTGAGCTAGCTGCCAAATGTGAAGCAAGCAGATTTGTCTGTCTATATACAGCTTACGGTTGAAATATCAATATGCATGAGCGTTGGAATTGATGACGAGTTAGTTTTTTTAATTCGTTTCACGAGCGACCAAAACTTCTTTCTTCCTTTGGGATATTGGAGTATGTTTTGTCGCAGTTTCTGATCATTATCGAATTTGACTCATCTAAAGTTGGAACGGTTTTCCACAGTGGTTTTTTTTTTATTAAACCGAAGGCATACCTCCCGATTTCTAGCAGCTTCTTTGCAGCTTAAATCACACCAACCACTTTCCTTTGGTTTGATGCACTCGGTCATGGAGGGGACAAATTCATTCACACCCTATTGGATTATGATCTTATCATAAAAGACATTCTCACAGCTATTTGCATTATATGTCTTGTCGTAATATTGACAAACATTTTAGCTTTAAGGATTGTTTCCATTATCACTTTCCTTAGGAGTAACAGCCGGACTGAAGAACAGCCCTTATAAGTCTAACAGGGCTAGTAATTTTCTTTCCCCAACTAGTACACTAGTACATACATTTTAACTCGACAGCAATAACATGTGCAAATATTATTTCCGTTTAGCCAAATGAAGCAGCGACAATACAAAAGTTGATACCGTTTCCGAGCGTTATATCTTAACCATTGATTTAGTCGAAATACTCGCACCGCCCGTAATAACTAACTTAGTACTAGCTATAAATATTTGATTTAACCAAACAAAACCAAAGAGCAACGTGCATTCAAAATACGAAACAATTTTCATCTCATTTTGCCGGGTTACTGATTAAGGTGCGATGATTAGTTGATTTTACTGTACATAACGCAACTATAGTGAATTATCAATGTTCCTCATTGGTTTCCTCGCACACACGATAAACCACCATTCTGGTAGCCATTCGTCATAGAATATGGTGATGTTACGATTTGTGTGTCCATTTTTTGGGAAGAAATAACTTCCACTGTTATTTTGAGCTATTAATAAATCTTTCGATATAGTGGACTGGATTTCACAGCAAGTGTAAATAAGGAACAGTCATTTGCTGAAACCCTTATAAGAAATTATTTTCCTATTAAAAGCAATGCGTATATTGAAGCGTTCTGAAGTCCTTCCAAAAGGTTTTATGAATTTTTCTATCCGTAATTTTATATTGAGTACCTCAAGGCTTTATCGCAACTTACAGTCTAAATGTCTATAATTAAAAAGTTATCCAAAAAGTATGAAGCTCTTTGTAAACTCACTTCTTGACTGATCACCCATCGGCCTACAGATAAGGAATTTAACCAGTCCACCAGTGCAAACCTAAAGCGAGATTGATACAGGCTTATCGAGATGCACATATTCTTGTATCTGTTTGCTTAATCGAGAAGCGTGTTACGCTGCAACGTAATACTAATCGCACTTGACAAGAAATGCGATTAGAATTGTTCTGTCATCTATTTTGCGAAAAAATCAAAACAAGGACTTTTGCAGGGGTAGTTTGACACTCCCAAAAGGAAGAACCCCACAATATTACGCTGGTAATCACCGTGCGGTTAGTGTGTCCTATCACCCCCAGTACGCAGCTCGACACCCACCGTCCGGCGTCTGGACAAACTGACAAAAGTTCCAACTCAATTCAAACGCATTTTACCGCATAATTGGCGCACGTGGCGTTCACGTGCCATATCATTGTTATTGCGTGTGCACTTTATACATCACATGCGGTATTTGCGGCACCAACCGGTGCGGTACAGTGGCGGACACTGATTCAACTGGTTTCACATGATAATCGTATGCCGGGATAGTCATAATTCCATTAATTTCGCCCTTTTGCCCGCACGCACTTTTACTTCGGGTACGGATAAATGTTTTCTCACCAAATAAAGCATCGTGATGGCGGCTGTTGCCGTTCCGTTTGCTAATACCGGTGCGTTGTTGTATGCGTGCGCAACCGTTTAACTGATTGATTTTTCACGGATTTCACTTTTACCACTGGTATTACTCAAAACCCATCCCCAGCCATCATACGAGGATTCATTCGTTTCTTAGTGCGCGTAATTTAAATTTAAATTCTGCAGCAGTTGGCAAAATACACTACGAGGTTGCTAATGATGCGGAGGATTGCTACGTTAATGGAATTGGAGAAGCGTTGGTTACCCGTCTAAGCAGAAAACTGGATAAAGTAGTTACACACAATATGCCCTTTGATCGCTAGATGGGATTTGCGCTCTAACTGTAGAAAATTGTTGGAATTAAGAATTTGACTTTTGCTTGGGTAAGTCAGTAGCTATTTACTCGTATAAGTTTGGCATATATGTTAATTGATCTAAATATTTATGTAATAGGCATCGTATTTGGTATTCAATTCCTATACATTAACGCCCGTCCTGTGCCTAGGATTATAAGCGTTTAAACCCCTTTTTTAAAAAAGGCCTAATGTGTATTATACGGTTATGCCACTGAAAGCGCTTTACTATGTTCTCGATAGACCGAAAAGCTTAAGATGCGACGGTTTCTTTACTTGAAGATATTCAATGACTTTTTTTCTATTTCTGAAATCTTTAATGTCTATTAGTGGCTTTTAGGGAATTTTTCTATTACCTTATTGTTTTAATTACCAGCTGCAGATATGAGGTAAAAAGGTAAAGGTTATAAACAGGGGTGTGTACCAACCAGTGTGCAGTCAGTCCGTAATATGTGGGTTTCTGAACTGCACAAGAGTAAGAGTTTTTCACAGAAAATAAGCTCTGAAGTTTCTGACTTAAATCGAGACAATTATGTTGACAACAAAAAAGGTCTCAGAGGCAGAACAAGCGATAGGCCCCAGCCTCAGTTAACTCACCTGCACATTGGCGCCTGCAAGTTCACTATGTTCTACTCTAAATTCCATATTCATCCAATCGGTATACCAGATTTCTTCATTTAAAAGCCTGGTTACGTAAACTTGATGAGATCGGCTCGAAATCGGGACCTGTGGAAAGACGGAGAAAGGCCAGGACGAGACTCATGTTGCAGAGCCTGTTCACTATTGGACCAAGAATCGAGGTACAATCTTTTTATCCCAAATAACCTACAGAAAAAAAATTATCTGGTCATACTTTCAGAGGGAGAGTCTGTTTCTGAGATTAGGTTAAGGATCCTCAAGTTATTTTCTTAGTTTCCTGATATCTACTTACTCTCCAACCTTTATAAGGATGTGCCTAAATATAAGCATCTCAAAAATTGTTTCTGTGGCGGTCATTTGGCAGGTATGTACTATGTCTTGGTTATATCATTAAAATAGTAATGTAAGTAATTCTTTCTATTCTCCTTTTCAACGATCCGGCCTGTCTTGGCCTGCTTTTGAACTGTCTTTAAATGTTTCTGGATTTCCACACCATAATTATTATTATTATTTATTGTTAGTGGTCTGAGAAGCCTTGTGCATTGCGACCTTGAGATCTATTATGCATCCCAGATATTTACCATAATATGTGGCGGCTTAGTTCCTTTATGAATGCCACCATATATGCCAGATCGATCGGGGTGACATTTTGACATGGAATTGTGTGAGCCTTGAGGTATTGAAATCTTTTTTTGGGTAGGACGTCACATATGAAGAGTATGTGTTCTGGCGTTTATTTTGCCGCGGCAGCGATCCTTTTGGAATTTTCCCATTTTTATTAAGTGGCCGTTCAATGGGCCGTGTCCTGTCATATACCAGACAAGAGATTTGAGTGCATGGCGGTTTAACTTAACTGCTTTGTTTATCTTTTATGTTGTCTTTGAGAAGCATTTTAATTTGTTCATTCCATTTGATGATTCCCATTCTGCTTCGATTGCGATATTTACCCACTCGTTTATTTTTTCTTGAGGTGGCTTGTCGAATCGGCAAGGCTTGCTTCGGTGTCGGTGAACATTTCTTCTGTGCTTTCTCTTGCACAGCGATCTGCTGCCTCGTTCCCTTCTATGCCTGAATGACCGGGAAACCACATTAGGGTGATCTTGTTGATTATAGCCATTTAGGTTAGGTGGAAGTAGTTGCTCCACGTTGTTTTGGAGTTGAAAACTGGGCCTTTTAAAGCTAGCAATGCGGCCTGGCTGTCGGAGATCATGTAGATCTCGGTCCTTCTAAGTCTTCTTTTGATGCATTCGATGGTGCAGGCTTCTATGGCTGTTGTTTCTGCCTGGAAGACGGTTGGGGATTTTCCTAGGGGTATTCGTATTATGGTTCTAGGCCCGAAAACTCCTGCAACCGTCCCTGTTCCTGTTTTAGATCCATCTGTGTACCAGATAGATGCATGATGGGGAAGGTTGTTTATGATATTTTCAACTTGATTCTTATTTGAAGTTCCTTGGAAATTAGTTGTTTTTATCATTGAGTCTGATCGAATCACAATACCTCTATCTATGTTGATTTTGTTAGTGATGGTTGTATGTTCTGGCTTATTAGCTTTAATTTGGTTTGTTATTTTAAGTGTTGTGACTCTCTTTCCAGCCTCGCTTTTGATGTATAATTGAAGTGGCGGATGTCCCAGGAGCTTTTCAAGAGATGACGTTGGACAAGTTCTTATCGCACCTGTGCACTTAGGCAGATTAGTCTCTGAGTTTTATTTAGTTTTGAGCGTGTCGAAGATTGCTCTGTTTTTGGCCACCATATCAAGGCTGCGTATGAGAGCCTGGGTCTGATGATGCTTTGGTATAGCCATAGAGTCATTTGAGGGTTTATTCCCCACGTTTTGCTGAACATGCGTTGGCAAGTAAAGTAAGCTTTATGAGCTTTGTTGGTGATGTATGACATAACATGAGATTTCCATGTAAGTTTTTGGTTGAACATGACTTCCAGGTTTTTGACTTCTGGCATTGTTTGGAGATTTTTACCTTTTGCCTTGGAAGAATTATATTCTTCCTTTTTGTGAAGACGGTGCATACTATTTTGACTGGGTTAACACTTAGGTCAACCTCTCTACACCATTCGTTTATGCGTTCTGCTATCATACTCTCGAGTTATTTTTCCGTGCCCTTCTTAATAATTTGTAACATTCCTATCTATGAATTTTTTCTTCCTTTTCCCGCCATTTCCAACACTAAAAGGCATTAATTTTCGTTTTGTTAAACATCGTTCTAAAGCTTTGTAAAACACAAACAACAGCAAAAACAAAGTCAAAGTGAATGCTCCTTGTTGTTCTTCTTATTGCTCGAAGCTTAGGTTGCCAGCAACTGCAGGAATGAAAAACAAATTAAGTCATTTATTAACATTTACAAGCATCTTACCTGCGGCTAGTATACACGGTGCGACTCATATCTAAGGATAACGAACGAAAAACTCATCAGCCTTGCAACAGCCATTCTATATCCACCACCATTCATCCATCTACTGGTGCCACCGCAATCTCAATTACCAGTGCCAAACAAATTATCCTTCTTAACAAAAAGGATGTTGAGCAATTAAAGCAATCTGTTCTACGACCGACCGCGAATTTGCAATTAATACGTTCTTCTGCGGAAACACCTCAAGGTACTTACCGCATAGTTTTTTAGCCCAGGATTAGACTAGCAGCGAGTTGTAGGTATAAGGAAACTAGAAAGCCAAAAGAGACTCGGATTAATGGTTGAATTTGTAGTGGGAAGACTACCTTGTTCATGTACAGAGTCCTTCTGTAGACGGCTGTTGTGATGATGACATAATCCAACGACGGAGTTTCGTTCGGTTCGCAAATCTGGCAAAGGCGATTTCTTCTGAAGGAACTTAGAGCAACCAGTGGACGGAAACGAATTGAAACCTTCGCATTCTTCTTCGTAAGTACCAGGGAGTGGGCAAACAACGCAGACGAATCTCATTTCGAAACAAAGAAGCAATTCTCAATTTCATTAAACACAACGCTGCCTTGGTCCTTTGCAATGGAGTAATGCGGAAGGAGTGGATTTTAGATTGTTGCGGTGCACACAGCCGCACATCTCCTGTTTCATTATTCGGTTTTGCGATCTGCTGCTAAATTTTTTCTCATTATTGTAAGAATGAAGGCAAGCAATTCTCGTGGGACCGTTTTTGTTTAAACAGAAACCGCACAAACTTTGTCTTTTTCATTTCGATACACTAGATAGTTATGCTTTTCCAGAGCGTATGATATTTTATCGTTAATGCTTCACTTCACTTCAATCGTTCAAAGTCAAACTTTAACTTTTACAACAACTATACGTGAATGTCACCTTCGCTGGAGCTTGGAGCAGGATAAAAGTAGTTGGAACAAGCCAATTAAATAGAGGTCGTCAATGCGTTTTTAAATTTTCACATCTTAATCGCACTTACTACCTGTTACCAAGGACAGTTAGTTGTAATCAGATCAGATCAACTCAACATTCATAATTTAGAACCAAATCGATGGCATTTTGATCGATGCGAGTCACATTGTGTTGAATGTTACAACTCAGCAACCATATTCCAGGCAGATTCGTTGGCAATAGAAGCTGGTACAATAGAATTTATTTAAAGACGGCACAGGAAAATCGAGATCTACATGATATCTGATAGCCAGGGTGCACTGCTAGCCTTAAAAGGCCTAGTCTTCTATACCAAGACAACGTAGAAAAGAAGTGGCTACTGCCACTTAAAAAATTGGGAAAAAACAACAAAATTATCTTAATGTTGTCACCCTGTCAGTCAGGTATTACAGGAAACTAGAAGAAAAGGGGCAGAAAGAAGTCCAGCACTGCCTATTTCAAAAACCACCTAAATAGAAAGGCCATTGAGTGGGATAATAATGTCATCGAAGAAGAATGGGAATCATCGCCCGAGATGATACAAGCCATAAAGCTTTTCAATTACCACATAATTAATCTAGACGGAGCATTAAATTTGAATCTAACTAAAGAGAGATCCCTGGTATGGTACATGAGACGACTCGGTCATGTCCTATGGTCTATAAACATTTGGTAAAAATGGGGAAATGCCAAACGGGCCGCTAGAGATTCTGCAACGAGGCGAATGCAATGTATGCAATGCCCTCACAGTGTCAATGCTAAAATACCTCAAGGTCCACAGGTGGTCAGGTCAGGTCATTTGGTGAAATATCTCATTGAAAAGTGAATTCATTTCCGACCGTTCAATACAGGTCATATTGGATTGTTTCAAATCCAATGTTCACCACATAAACGTTGGTGTTCCCAAGGCTCCGTTTTGTCTCCGTCAATCTTTCTTATTTTCATTAATGATCTCCTGTCCGATATTTCTAGTCCAATTCATACTTTTGATGACGACACTCTTAGCTTTTCATATGATTTTACGCTTTCTACACGCCCCTCTCCAAATACGCGGTTTGTGTGTCAACAATAAATAGTTGGAACGATTGGATATTCGCCATCGCTAAGAATGGTGCGAAATGCTTAGGTTTTTTTTTAAATGGTGCAAGATGTACTTCACTCTCTAAGATCTTGCTATTATTTACAAGGTATATATTCGCCCTAAACTTGAATATAAGGTGTTGTCTGGGCAGGTGCCCCAAAAACCACATAGCATATACTGGACCGACTTACGCCATGGCAATTAGGTGGACTAAGCCCTTTAGTAAAATTTAAAAAAGGAGGAATATTAATTACATTATACGTATACTTTATAAAAAAACCAACCCATCAAAATTCAAATTTATGTAAATTCTCCAATCAGAGATACTCATAACACGTGTGTGCAATGTTTGAATTAAATCGGGTTAATATTAAAATATGTAGATGGGAGCCCTTCGGCCCTGGTGTCCGATCCGATACAAAAAGTAAATAAAATAACATAAATTATTGTCATCGGAGACTTACATGAGTTCAAAGCTTTTATTAAATCGGGCTTTGGGAAGTGGGTTAAAAATTGATATCATTGTTTGGCCAGCCAGCCAGCCACAAACAAAAAAAACTTACAAGACCGCGAAGTTAATAAAGAGAACTTAAAAACAGTTTTCTAGACGATTGATTTAGTTGATATTGTAGCATTCATTTAAGAACTAAGCCCTCGCTTTTTATGGTAAGCCAGCTGAGTTGAGCTCACGGAGTTCTTTTTGTCGGTTTACTATTAAAAAAGTGACTGTAAAATGTCGACCATCAAAATGGCGCACGATCAAAAAAGCGCGCCATAAAAAGGACGACCAACAAATAGACCCCCTTTTAGAAGGTCGCTTTTTTATGGTCGCATTTTGGATTGTCGATTTTTTAAACGCGACATTTTGATGGTCGATATTTTAAAGCCGCTTTTTTAATAGGATACTCATTCAGCCCACCACCAATAATGAATACTAATATTAATAATAATAGGTGTATTCTTCTTACTTGATCACATTTTTTCTAATTGATTGTGACCTTGTCTTCTATTTATGAGTTCTATTAGTTTGTCTAATAGCAACCGATAAGGACGGTAGGCCCAAATCGGAATTTCTAGTTGGCCTTAAGAGCAAACAGCGCATCGGCAATTAATTGTTTTTTTTAAATAAAAGTTTAAAAAAAATTGTTTAATAAAGCTATGCTTAACTTTTGCCGCAATGTCCCCAGAGACTACGCCTGCCTTCAGAACTTAGAATGATTTTATGGATGTGGATTTGAAGTTTTTCTAATTGCTAAACAACGCACCTTATAAAATGATAGTGACTCATTTAAACTTTCGTCGAGAAATGATTGTCCACAACCTTAGCGCGATTCATTTGTTTACTCAATCCTCTATCCTAAAAGAAGTACAAGCTGGTATATACTCGTAATACAAGTCACTATAATAAAAACAAAACTTCTCATCAATAAATTAATCAGCAATTAGTCGTAGTAACCAAAAATTAAACCACAGACCGAAAAGCTACTTCAGCAACAGCAACTTATGAATGTGAATTACAAAATTTTCGTTACTATAAGCTACGACTGTGGTAGAAATAATTGCAAAATCGGTCGTCATATCGTCATACGCGAGTGTGGATGCGGAAGAAATTTCTATAAACTTTACAGATTCACAGATACCACATCACCTGGATATACTCTCGTGTCTTATATATAGCACAATAACGGGGTACATTCGATTTCGTTCAACCGAGGACGCAATCTCTGATGCTACACTTTGTTTATTGTTGCAGAAGTTTCGATTGGAAAGGTCGTTGTACGCGTACGCAACGAATAAATTGGATCTCCTGTAGCAATGATTGAACTTTTGCGTGTTGTGCAGCTGTATAGTTCGCGGAATCATCCGAAGCTTGGGTTAATAGACAACGGACAGGTTGAGGGGTTAAGACTGCATACAACATTAAGGTTGATAGTATTTACGTCTGCCAGCAGTTAATATTAATACCTTGTCGTCGTTGAATCATTGGTGCTGCTCACTTGATGCGGAAACGTTTAATTATGAGATTATTTGTGTGTTGTGTTTGATGTAATGGCGAAAAAGGCCAATTTCGATGAAAAGCTTAAGAATCTAGGTACATTAGAACTACAGTACGTTTATTTTAAATAAAATGTAACATTAGTTTAGCAATGATCGCTATACGTTAATTGTTATATTGGCAATATGAGAACTATCGAAACTTCAGGATATAACCACATTGTGTCAATGATGTAAATAATCAAGGCACTCTTTATTTTTCTTCATTTTCTGTAATGCTCGTATTTCAAACGATCCTATAAAATCAGCTTTTTCTGTATTTGCCCCAAATAAAACCAAACGACTCTACAGAGCGAGCTACAGCCTAGAATACATTCCAAGGTGCTGGGGAGTTATGCGGGTGCTCTTTTTTTAAAAGCAGTAATCAGATTCCCCAAAGATACCAGGTCTTACCCCAGCCTATTAGCCTCACATCCTTTGTCCCTAAAGTCGTGGAGAAAATATTAGATAACTTGATAATACACTCCAACTAAAACCTCTTACCCCAGCCAACACTCACACCAGACTAATAAGTCAACAGAAAAACCATTACACGAGCTTACAATTGAGATCGAAGACGCATTTCAAGGCAAAGATATGCTTCGAAGTGTGTGCGCCATCATCGAAATACAAGGCGCTTTTGACAGCACTAACTTCGAAGAAATTCAAATAAAAGCTAGATCTAGGGGAATTGACTCCTCTATCCTAGGATGGGTCATAAGCATGCTAAAGAGTAGAAAAATCCAGGCCTTGTTTGCTGACGATTAGCAGCAACCAGGGGCTGCTCAAAAGAAGGCGTATTGATGGACCAGCTTCTCGTTAGGCTAAGGAACAACCGCATCACAAATGGTTCGTACGAAATTCGAGTGCAATATAGCAGAACGCATGTAATTAACTCTGAAACTAGAAAAAGACTGGTAGGAGGTCGACCTAAGAGTTAAACCTAACAAAATAGTCTGCGCTTTATTCAAGAAATAGAAAAGAATAATGCTTCTTGTACGGTTCCACGGTAAAATCCTTTAAATAGCGCTGGTAGTCAAATATCTTGGGCTCATATTTGATGAAAAACTTACATGGAACTCTAACATGTGATATATTACTAACGAAACTTTCTTCACCTGCCAACGTATGTTTAGCAAAACGTGGGGAAAAAATCGCAAAGGACTTAATGGCAATACCCAAGCATAATTAGACCCAGCATCGTATACGTGGCCCTGATTTGTTGGTCAAATTGCAACAGGTGCTGTAAAGACTGCAAAACGCCAGCTCTAGGAAATCTTCTGGGCCTTCCATCGCTGCACTTACATATCAAAATGGAGGCTGGTTCAAAAGCCATCAAAATAAAGATCGCTAACCAAATAAAAGAAGAAGAAAACAGACCATCAGAACACACCAGCATCTTAACAAAAATAAATTTGGAAAACGTAACTGTCCAGCCGTCAGACTTAATGATAAAAACAGCTAACTTCCAAAGGAACAGAATGAAATTAAGTTGAAATTACCCCAATATGCAGACATCTGGTATGCACATGGATTAAAAACTATCACAGGAATCGTAGCAGGAGTATTGAAAGCTAGAGTCACATTTCGAATACCCCTAGGAAAATCTCCAACCGTATTCCAGCCAATAGAAGCCTGTCCCTTAAAATGTATCAAGAGAAGTTACAGAAGAACTGAGATATAGACGATCTCCAACAGTCAGGCAGCACTGCTAGCATTGAGAGGCTCAGTCTTTTATTCCTTAATAACGTGGAACTGCTACTGACACTTGAAATAATTGGCCAATCCAACAAAATCACCCTAATTGGTCTCCTGGTCACTCAGGCATCGCAGTAAACGAGGCTGTGCGAGAGAAGGCGCAAAATGAATTTTCACTGGCCCCGAACAAAGCATTTCCCACTCCAAAAGACATATCAACAACAAGATCAAAGAGTGGGAAAACAATGTTATCGAAGAGGAATGGAAGTCATTGACTGGGATAAGATAAACCAACAAGCTTCTTAAGTATAACATAAATCATATGGTCAAAGCACTTAAACTGGACCGCCATGCACTAAGAACTCTGACCTAGTATATGATGGAACATAACCCATTTTATGGGTTATTATTAAAAATGGAAAAATTCCAAATGGACCATTGGCGATTCTGCAATGAGGCAAAAGAAACGCCAGAACATATACTTTTCATTTGTGAAGCCTTCACCCAGAAAAGAATAAAACACCTAAAGGCTCACACAGTTCTCTGGCGGAACGCCTAACCAATCGACTTAGTAGATATTGTGGAACTAATCAATCAATTAATGTGGTAAAACATCTGGATTGCACAATAGATTTTAAGGTCACAGTGCACAATGCTGCTGAGCCCACCACTAATTATAATAATAATAGACCCACCTTAAAAATAATGCAGCGAATTTGACTTTATCCATCAGCAATGGCATTTAGGGTCTTAAAAACATCTTCAAAAATTTCAAAAGATTGACACCATAGTTTTGATTTATGACCATAGCTACCGAACAACTTAACATCTGTTAGTCAGTGTCAATTTGCAATAATTAAAACGAGAACTGTCAAAATAATTCTATTATGTCAAGCAGAAGCATGCCTTTGTTGACCACTACGCAAGCAATGGCATCTGCACTCTTTAAACATCAACCGGCAAAGCGTTGACATATTTGGAGTCAATCCCAAAATAATTTGGCAACTCATTGAACAAACAAACAAACAATCGAAAGCCAGACAGACATAAGCAAATAAACATTTAAGGAATCAAAGAATAACGCAATTGCGGGATGACGATTGATTTACTTATGGATGGGTCTTCCTGCATTTCGGCGGCACATGTTAGGGTTCCATATATATCGTCGCGACAAAAATTCTACCTCCTCTTCTCGTACTCGTAACAATTGAGCCGGTGAGTGAGTGTATACGGATTTAGAAGGAAAAACTACACGAAAAGTCAGCACTAGGCCAGGGATTGTAACGCAAACCACCCCTTGAGTTAACCGACTATACATTATAGTACATATTTCTGAAAGACATTGCGATGTTTCCTCATGCAATGTGCCAATGTGTATACTCGTTGTATACACAGTTGTAAATATATACATAAATATTTCAGCAGCTATTTAATCCGATCGAAGTTAAGTACCTACTTAATGTTTTGAACACAAAAAACAATTCGATGAAGACCCTTCAAACAGGAACAAAAATAAAAAAGGGACACTCGCATAGAAATCATCATTGTCCTCATTCTCGTTTTCCTCGACTCGAGCTCATTTCATCCTATTTGACACTCTCACAATCACAATCGAACTTTGAGTACCTAATAAGTAGCTAACACGGAAGGAAGGTATAATAAGAGGTAGTAGAGCGGAGCACAGCGGGAAATATACAGAATAAGTAGCTCCTGTGGTATTTGGTGTTCAGATCCTGTTTGGAAACATACTGATGTATTTTTTTCAGTCGGCTCGTGCGGAGGTGTGGAGGGATTTGTGTGTGGAGGTGAACTTCTTGCGTTAAGACATCGAAAGAACGGTTTAGTTCGTAGAGTAATAAACACGTCGGATTGCTTAGGTGGCTCCGAAGAAGATTTTTAAGAAATGTGGTGTGGGTGGATACAAAGTATTCGATTCATCCATATGCAATCGATTTTTTTAAAACATCCTTTGATTGACTTGTCATATCACAACAATATTGCCAGATATTGTGGAATTTTAATATATCTTGAATTCTGCTATGATTACATCGCCTCTCAACTATTCCATTCAATACTGACTGATCTTCGAGACATAATCCTTTATTCAATTAAACAGCGCGTGAAGGAGTTTAAGTTATCAATAGTTTACTTAACATTTTTCGTTTTTGTTATTAGTTCTCATGAACCTCGCTACTTTGTCTTTTAGTTCTCATGAACCTCGCTACTTTGTCTGTCTGTTTCAACTTGTTTAAGCTCGCTTTTAACTAACTTTCACACGTACTAAAGATCTTAAATTTTGTTAGTAGCTCAATCTCAGGGGTCACTTTTGAGATCCCGTTTGTAGCGCATGTAACGCATACAGTGTATAGCGTTTGCCGTGTACACCTGTGATGTGTATAAAAGTGGGATTTTCAGTTTTTTTGAGCACCTTTTTGGCCAACTTTCACAGGTCTTAGACAGATAAAATTTTGTGCGCAGATTAGTATCATGGCCCGCCTGTGACGCGTATAAAAGTTGTTTGATTTTTTTTCAACTTATTTGGGGTCCTTTTTAACCAACTTTTACACATTCTAGAGCTTTGTAATGTAGCATCGCAGTCTCATGGCACCTGTTTGAGTGACCGCGTGTTACGCGTGTGACGTACGGCTTGTAGCGTGTGGCGTGTATCGTGTGACGCATGTGACGCGTATGAAAGTTAGGATTTCCAACTTCTTTATGGTGCTTTTTGACCAGCTTTCCTTTGTGAACAGCTCAGTCTCATTGTCTATTTCTGAGTGCCCGGGTATGAAGTGTGTGGCGTGTGAAAGTTGGCTTTTCCAACTGCTTTCATGTCCTTTTTACCTACATTTCACACGTATAGATAAAAAGTTGTACCTGTACGAAAGCTAAGTTTTGTTTTCATTTGCCTGTTGGTTTTGAAAGTTGTTAACAAAACACTAATAAGAGAACAGTTTCTATCTATTCTGCAAAAAGAGCAACAAATGGCATAAAATGCCCAAGAAATTTTAACTTCTTATTTAACGTAGTTGGAAAAATTCTAAATTTCTTACAAAAAAAATAATCCAGTACACAATCTCTTGCATTTGGCATTTCTCTGGGTTCAATAAAGAGAGCATAGTTTTTCTAACTTATCTTAAGATGTTGTATTTTATAAGTTTGTCGTTCACTACAAAATATATAGATGTCGGCATAATACTGTGCATTTTAACATGAATTAGGTTGTTTATGAGTTTATGATTGTATAGGTTGCAAAATTACTTGCAGCTTATTATGTAAACACTGTGTAAATGCAAAAACCGAGAATTTTTGAAAAAAAAAGGAACGGCTCAGTGAGAAACTAAATAAAAAGAATTAGCTCAGAATCGAACCCGAGACTTCTAGACCTTACTCCTTCTTCTACCCAGCACAACAAAGCATTATTGTCATTCTTCTTATGCTCATGCCCCTCTGCAAATGGACAAAAAAAATTAAAATACTAAAAAGTCTCAATACAGATTCAAACTCAAAACCATGTCCATGGAACAACTTGAATTTGGCGTCTAAATTCTTGAATTCTGCTTCTCGTTGGTTTTGCTCAGTAAAACAGGGACGTATAGTAGATATATATAAGCGCCGTGGCTCTAGTGGTTAGTGCTTTGTAATTCTGAGCGAGAGGTTTGAATCCCAGAAAACACACAAAAAATCCTTTTCGCGGTCCCATCCACCTTTCGCGAATGTCTGACAAACTAAAACTAAACTGAGAGTAATAACTTGTCACAGAGAGCTTCTCAACTCGCCTTTCGGATAAGGCATCCTTCCACGTGTGTGCAAAAATATGACACGCACAAGACCAATGGTCGCGATAAACTAGGCCTTGCTTGAAATTTTGACAGCTCGTCAGACTGATATTTCGCGGCATGAAACAATTATGCTTTCGCTTGAGGAGCGATTCAAAATATTAATTTTCAAAATAAGTGTTGTGTAGCCGAAACCGTACGAATTTTGAAAAGAAATATGGGTCGCGCAAGAGCCCCAAGCGGATCAACTGTAGTGAAATTGGAGAAGAAAGTTCGTGAGAAAGGCTTGCTATTGAACAGAAGTGGTTCCAGAGCTAGGACAGTGCGCACGCGCGATAATATTGCGACTATGGCCCATGGGACAGAATCCATCGTCCTCAACTCGACGCCGATCGCAGCTAGCCATTACTCGTACCAACCTGAGCGAAATACTTCAAAAAGACCTCGGATTATTCGCCTAGGAGTTGAAATCAAATGACCGTCCCATTCGATATCAGTTATCTGCATGGGCTCTAGACCAGCTTGATTATGACGTCAATTTTGGTCGAAAAATCATATCTTCAGGCAAAGCGCATTTCCATCTCGGATTGTAGTTTGGAACAGCCACACGTAATCGTAGAGATGCCACCCCACCAAGAGTTACATTTTAGTGTGGATTTTGTAATGGTGGCACAATGTGCCCATTTTTCTTCAAAAACGCTGTTACTGTCAATGGCGACCGATACAATTCTGACCAACTTTTTATGACCTCAAATCGACACTATGAATTTGGACGACCTTTGGCTTCAACGAGATGGTGTCAAATGCCATACAAGCCGATTGACAGTCGACCTCTTGCGCGCCAAATTTGGCAACCGAATAATCAGCCGTTTTGGTCAATTTTCCTCCGCGGAGCTTCGATTTGATGCCGATGGACTTTTTTCTACGGGGTATCGTTAGGGATAGCTGTTATGCGGATAATACAGAAACAATTCCAGCTTTAAAATATAACTTTGCGACTGTTTTTCGCTATATAGATGCGAAATCCTCGAAAAAGTTCTTGAAAACTGGACTCACTTACTTTAAGGCCAGCAGAGGCCTTATGCTCTCTTCATAGCGTTTTTAAACTTTTATATTCCTTAACATCTACAACCCACTTACGGATTGGAAACATGGGTACAAAAATAAAAGCACCTTAAATCATTAATTGCTCATGAAGTTTGGAAGTGGGTAACAAATTTTCGGCACTCTTTAAAAATGATACTTACCGGTCATATATTGCAAAAAAATGTTGGTAGCTAAGCTAAGCTTGGAAATCTTCGCACCAAAAAATTTGAATTAAAAATCTGACTCCGGTTTTGGTAGCTATCCCTATCGAAGTAAGAAAATCAAATATTGCCACTAAATGCAAAGTGAATACTCTGAATTTTATCGATAATTCCGTTGCTGTTTTAAAACATAATAATATGTGAAAATATTTGCTTGGCAACAATGGCAGTAAAATCAACTTGACGAATCATTAACGCATCAAACATCTTATTGTCATCTCAGCGCTAACGTTGATAACATTTTTTGACAATTTATCTAAGCCTGAAGCTAGAGCATCATAATAAGAAAGAAATTTGCTCTTTTTCTATTTTGTTTCTTTTTTCTTGTTGGTTTTAGTTCCACGACAATGTTGCGATTGCGCCCAGTTTAGTAACGACGTATCGTAAGTAGAGTTTGGGAACTATGCCATGTGTACACGGATAATATGGATGCGAACGGAACCCATCTTAGAGTAATGTATTTTTTGCCATTTCTTCATGAAGCGAGAGGGTGGGTGATATGAGACTGTAAAATAAAATAAAAATTAAGAGATTTTTTTGACGTTCTTTTTTTCTCGCAGCACCCTGCTAAAACCTCAACCACCAAGCCCCCCAACACAACTGTTCATGTTGTCGAAACTTCTATCTGCACTCTGCTACCATATTTTCCAGTTGAGCAAATTATTCGCCATTGAACCATTGTGTATCACAATGGGAAAGGAATTATCCTCAGGCAGTAGGGTTGATGTGCAGAAGAACTTTAATGTGTTACTGTAATGGAAGTGCGCTCTTGTGGTGTAACGACACCAGTCGAGCAGTTAAGTAGCCGCTTATGGGCTGCAAGTTTTTGCAAGTGGTGCGTGCACGTGCGTGCTCACTCCCTGTGATATTGTCCTAGTCGGTGTCCTTTTTGATGGCATTTCACAGGTGCTTTATAAGGATTAATATACCTAATGCTGGAACGATATTTTTGACTGACAACTGCGTGCAGGTTGTCACACAATTAATGGGCATAAAATCTCAGTTCAAACTAAGCTGCATTTCTTGCTCTTTTTTTGGGTCTTCGCAAGAGATTTAAAATTTAATTGCTATCAAATTAATTGCTTTAGTTCCGAATTACAATTCCCCCTAGCTTAGCTAGGCAAAAATTACAATCTCATTTCAGGAATACAGAGCAAGTAGCAGATTTAAAAACAAGATCAAGAACTTGCGATAGCTGCATACGTATATTGTACTTGCCTTCATTTTTTTTAATTCTGTGTAAAGCAACAATAGTTTTTACACAATAACATACTTGGCCTTGTAAGCAATCCGTGTTCAAAGTCGGAGGTAGAATCGCTTTTGTGTCGTAATAATTGCGCCTTAGACAATTTTTTACAAGTACCCTATTTGGTCCGATGTCGACAACTGACGTCGTATTAAGTATAAATGCTTTTTTAAATTCTCTATATTATTTATTTGGCGGTCAGCCATCATCAGAATAGGGTGAATAACTATATCTGACTGGTGAAAGTTCGATCAAACCTCCACGTGGTGGCCGCCGGTAATATTTCTCCAATTCTGGAAAAGTTGAATGATTCGGCTGCTTCCTTCAATATAATGTTGACGCTAGGACGATAACATCGCCCGTAAAAAAATCAATTAATAATATTCGGCGCGACATACCATTGCGGCATTGCGACCATTTGTCTTGTGCACAAATGGAAAGGACCTACAATTTAAGGCCTGTTACGATCGGCGAATTGAGAAGCTTTCCGTTACAAGTTTTTACTCTCGGAACGTTTGTCAGACATTCGCTAGAGTTGGTACACCCCGTGAAAAATACTTTTGGTGATACTGGCATTCGAACCACGAACCTCCTGCTCAATAGCCATGTGCATTGTCCACTGAGCCACGACGCCCCAAATCACCACGGCAACGAAAACGGCTAAACGATTTATGAATTTTTTCATGGAACGTACGCTCACTCTACAGAACTCGAGCTGTACCGATACCCTGTCCAAATATAATGCAGACATAACAAAAAAGCAGATGATGCGGTGTCCGGGGAACGGTGTCTCACAAAATATTACATATATTATAGCTGTCATCAGAGACATAATGTTCACGCAACTATAGAGGAATTATTTTAAAACAGTCGAACGGGAAAACCATGCCTGCCCTCTGTATGATGTAAAAATTATTCTGGGGGATATGAACGCCAAAATAGTAATCAGGCAGTACATTGTCACCTATAGTTACCACGAGAACACTAATGACAATGGACAGAGTTATAGAGATGGCAACAAGCAATAATTTGGTCGTTGCGTGTACACATTTTGCGCGTAAAAATATCTACGAAGCCACCTTGGTATCTCCTGATGAAGCCACTCGCAACCAGATAGACCGCATGTTGATAGACCGCCGACACAACCCGAACCTGATAACGGTACGAATGTACCGTGGTGCCTACGTCGTCGACGAATCAGGTATCAGATCTCAAAGGCATCCTAGAGCGATGAGTTTCATGAGTTGCTAAATGGCCAACTAGCTGAGGAATTGGGGGCTCTACAAATGACCGAAGACCATACTATGCCGTCGCCACCAAGCATAGACAAAGTAAGCAGAACGATATATCGGCTGAAAAATAATAAGGATTAAAATAGGAGGCTCCACAATACAACAAGCAATTCATGAAATTCAAGTATGTAAGGAAGAAGCGATGCTAAAAGACTGGCGAAGAGGCATCCTGTGCCACACACATAAGAAGGAGATATCGTAATATGCAGCAATTATCGCGGCATAACGATGCTGAATACAGCGTATAAGATTTACTCGTCTATCCTGCAAGATAGGACAGGCCCATACGCCATATCATCATATGTCATACCAGTGTGGCTTCATCCCAGGCAAATCAACAACTGATCAGATTTACACCCTTAGGCAGGTGATAAAAAAATGTCTAGAGTTTCAAAAGTCACTACACCATATTTTTTTAGACTTTAAAGCTTCTGAACAATCCTCTATAAGTCCATTCAGATACTGGATTACGCAGACAAAATTGGCATCGTTTGTAGAAACCCAAGAGCTGTACAGGAAACTTCCATCCAGATCGACAGGGCGGCCATGTGCATTGTCCACTGAGCCATGGCGCCCACCCATATAACATATACCATTGCACGCGCAATAATACACCAATGAATCTAAGTCGTGTTAGTTTTCCAAAAAGTAAATCATCGTTAAAAAACTTATTTACTACAAAGAAAATAAAAAAAGAAAATTAAAATAAAACTGACCCTTTTGCAGTTTTGCAAAATAAAATTAGCCTGTGTCCAGTGTGTCCACTACATATATCGATATTTAAGAAACCCATTATGTACAGAAACACAGCAACCATTGAATCAATTACCCATGCCATAATATATCCCTACTTAAGTAGAATTAATTAGTGTCCGACAATCCATGCCAGCTGAAAAAAGATTTGCATTTCGACTGTGACAAGCGAAATGTTTCGAAACTGTCCCCAGAACTGAAAAAAAGGGATTGAAGTATACATCAATGGTTTTTTTTCCGACCAGTCGAACAAATGATATTCCTGCCATTAATCTGACTCGTACAAATCCCACTCAGGTCAACGCTCTTCAAGGAGGATTTCATCACTTAGCGAAATAATAAAAAAAATTAGCTGCTGTATTCAGCCAGACAGAACAGAAAAAAAGAAACATGAATTTAATTTCGCTTGAAAAACTTTCTCCTTGTAACCTGTGCTCAACCATATCGCCTGAGAAAGGACCCTGATCGTTCTGTTTTCCTTTCAACTCGCAACTAAAGACGAAACGTATGCCAGCCAACTTGTAGCCCAAAGGGATAACGACATTCTGAAATTCTCGAGACATGAAGGCGCAGTAAAAGGAGAACTACTAACTTGTAGCACGAACTGGACAAAGATTTAAGCAGCCTGAAAATGTATGAAAGCATTAGAGTGCGTGTGCAAGTGCAGATATGACAAAAGGAAAAAAATTAGGTCGAAAAAAAGCCCCAGGAAATCATGAAAGCTACCAAAAATAATTGCAATTTTTGTACACCCGACTTGAAAGGGTAAATGCTTGTGAAGAGTGGTTAGAGCTTGCCACTTATCGTCCAGCAACATCAGTCAGCACCGAAATGCGATTGCACCTAGAAAAGCTCATTTCAACTTCAATTCTGAAAGAGAATTGCAAAATTACTGAAGAGCTGCACCGCAGCCGACCGTGACCAAATCACACAGTCGCCCTGTTCGCCTCGCCATTGGTGGAGTACTTGCACAGAATACGTCTACCAGGCAAACTTCTTGAAATTCACTACTACAACAGATTCCATGATGTTGATGCACGGGTCGCATGGGTGGTTGCCTCGCTTTGTGCTTAGAAACGAAAATGGCTTCCAGTGTTTAAATCGATCTCATTTTCTTATTTACATTAAAATCTGTTTGCATTCACTTAAAAGGATAAGCAATGTCCTTTTAATGGGTTTTAAATTGAATAAAGGATTAAGTTGTTAGTTTAAAATTGGATGCTATGCGAATGAATATACATCCAAGAGCATTCCTATAGCTAAGTGGATTGGGAAGGAAAAGGCAAAAACGTCTCTAGGAAGGGGACTGACTTAATTGAATGTTATTCTTCTATCGAACTGTCTTCAATATTAAAGCCTGGTATCGTTGTAAGTGCAGGTAATCACAGAGGTCACAACGGTACATAAACCATATAGCAACTGCTCTTAGGATTATATATAATTTTATGAAGCTCCATGGAGTGTTTCTTTGAAGATTGCTATTAGTTCTTACTTGAGGCACATCTTTAATGAGGAGTTAATGGCAAATTAATGACCTGCTTTTCATCTGTTTCATCCGGCGAAAAGAACAAATTTGTAGAAACTATAATCGGAAAAAAGACAAAGGCCTAGTTTACAATAAAAGATGACTTCGAAAAATTTACATAAACTTGTAAGGTGTCTATTTTTAGAGGAAAAGACGCCCACCGTAAGTTAGTATATCACTTATGAAAATATGCTTTACATTTTATTCTGAGCACATGCAAGTGTATCTCCCTTATGAATTGAAATGTCTTTATGGCTTACTGGTTGAAAGCAAAATAGTTTTTAAAAACTTCATCTATATACTCGTTTATAAAAATGAAATGCTGCTTGTTGGTAACCGCAACACTTGAAAACGGCTTAACCGATTTGGCTCATTTTTATTTTAAAATATTCGTAATAGTTAGAATTAGGTTCTGAATGAGAAAAGTTGTCCGGAAAATTTAAAAATTTGGGGAAATACTGAGAGTGCTGATTATTGTATTGGAATTACAAAGGAAAGTCAAAAAATTCGGACAAGCAGCAAAAATCATAATATTTTATCCACCATAACTCATAACTGACGTTAGGAACGACATATTTGGTTGATCTATTTTTATGCTGTTCGTTATGCTCCCGGAGAAATGCTAGCAAAAGAAAATTCTGGAAAAATTCAGACGAGAGAAGGAAATTGAGGAATTGACTCAATTGAATGTTTCCGGTAAATTAACAAATCTGGAAAAATGCACACCAGCCTAAATTTAAAAAAAAATAAATTTGTTTTTACTTTTGTGTTGATTCTCGATCTGTCCAGCAAAAGTCGTTATTTTATTTCTATTCCAATAGATTCCAATAGTTGGTGCTATGTGCGCATATGTCGTTCGACAGCTGATCCATTTGCACGATCTTTCTTTTGTGATCTGGCAACGCATCCCAATAGGCGCGATCGAGATGCGGAGGGCTCCGTATACTTCGTGTCCTCAGTTACTCGAACACAATTGCTTGCTGAGGAATCGGAGAATTATCTCCAATTTTCTGAGACAAAATTATTTTGGATTCGCTCTCTCACTTCACATTGGTAGTCGACTTTTAAAAGTTTTTGTTGCTGAGCTGACAGATAGCGGAGAATTTTGCTCGAGGAGAAAGAGAAAATCTCTGAGCCCTTAGCTACCTCGAACGCGCCTAATGATTCCGACTTACATGCCATTAGACTTTAAGCGCTTGCCGTTTCGGGTGCAGTTTGCATTCGCAACTACAATAAACAAATCAGTGTTTGCGGCATAAACCTTGAAAATCCATGCTTCTCGCATGGTCAATTGTATGTCGCCTGTTCCAGCGTTCGAAAACTATCAGCGTTGTTTGCTTACGCGCCAGACAACAACACAGATAAAAAACAGTGTGTGCAATTTATACGTGCAGTTGAAGTGAAACTTCTTTGATGTTGTGAGCAAAAATACCTCGAAAAGACCCAAAAAACCATCAATAGACCCCAAGAACCCCAAAAGAATTATAAAAGGATCTCCTTAAGACCCTCCAAATATCACAAAATACCCTCAAAAGACCACCAGAAGACACCCAAAAGACTCTCAAAAGACCCTCAAAAGAACTCCAGAATACCACCAGAAGACACCCAAAAGAACCCCAAAATACCCTTAAAAGATTCCCAAAAGATTCACAAAAGATCACCAAAAGATCCCAAAAAGACCCCCAAAAGACCCCCAAAAGAATCATAAAAGACCCTCAAAAAATTATTTAAGATTCCGCAAAAGATCCTGATCCTCAAAAGACCTTCAAAATATCCTCAAAATACTTCAAAAAAGACCCAAAAAAGACCACCAAAAGACACAAAAAAACCAAAAGAACCTAAAAAGATCTCAAAAGACCCCAAAAATACCCTCAAAACACTCCCCAAAGATACCCCAATGGAAGTTTTACATGTGATTTTTAGCGGGCGCATTATTTCAAGAAATATAAAAGAAACAGTTGTACCAAAGTCATGGAAATTTAAAAACTTCTGTTTTCATTAAAGAGAGCACTAAACGCTCAAGCGCAGCGGTTGAGCCACTCACTCGGTGCCCTCTCGTGTAGCTAGTATAATATACTAAACGGTTATTTTATCTAAAAAAAAATGCCACCCATAACGATTTTTTAAGTGCTCTAGTTTCAGAAACCTAAACCCACGATACTGCCTAACAAACTAATAATTTTCTCACTTTATTCCTGTGCTGTGTATTTTCGGTGCCTTTGCATCTTTTCGGTTATTAAGACCGCAAAAAGTAGTAATGAGAAGTCGCCTGTAATGTTGAACTGTTTCCGCCAACATTTCTTAGCGCCACATTATCCTAATATGATGACAGCAGCAGCTTCATTACTTTTTACACCGTAATTCGTCCTGGTTGTAATTAATTTCACACTTTTTTCTTTCACTTTGGTAATCGTTACGCAAAGAAACCCTCATCACACTTTAGAATAAGAAGTGACATAAATGAGAGTCTGCTTGCAGTTTTTGTCGCATTATGAAGTAATTTGAGTCCGCTTTTACAATATCCTGGCGCAGTTTTAAAATTAAAACAGATTACAACTCATATTTCAGTAGTTAATAAAGGAACATAATTAAATATAGATAGTACGACAGTGCGAAACTAATTTGAAAACCCCTCTCAGTTTACAGGACATTCTTCTATTTTCATGCTTTCCCCTTCAATTCCAATTAGGAGTGTGTGAGCGTGCGACCGAACTGAAAGATATTCCAGATGTGATGGCGCAAACTAAGAAAGACATATATGTAGGAGTATAAATTTTATTTTCGCTTAATAACCTCGTCAGTCGCGCCTGAAGGTGTTACACTTATCCGCAGACAAAATCTTTATTTTGCTCCGATTTCTTTCACGAAGTTTCAAATTTTTACCTTTTCTTGTCTGTACTCCAATCGCAAGTGGCAACATTTTATGCAAACCTTTTAAAAATTTGAAATACCCGCATCCACACACCAAATGCAAATGCAACTCAATTTATTCACATCCTACTCACCTATCTACATTTCTACGTGTATATGACAATGATTGCTTGTCATATATATCTGAGCGAACCATCATTTCAAATAAACGAATAGCAATTTCGATGCTTTTGGCTGTGTAAACACAAATCGCTTATCGTGCATCCGCCAGATGCAGATATCTATGGCCAAAAGAGGTTGCCGGTCCCACACAAGTGGCAATCAAACCAACGACTACCAGCTCCGCCCTTTGATGCCCACCAGGGCAGCCCTTACCCATTCACTCTGTCACTGTACTCTGCAAGAATCTGAATAAATAATGAATTCCATTGTTTGCGGTTGTCATAGATACATTCAGCACAAAATCCAAAAAGTTTACCACCAAATCATACTCAGACACAGATATCCCCATCAGGACATCGCGCATATCACTTGGTTATGTACATACCCATTCTGTTTGCTTCATTCCACGCAAAGCTTCTGCATTTTCGGTGGAGCAGCGGTAGACTTGTGCGCATTGCACCAATACTCCAATAATCACCGTGAATTAAATTGCTGCGAGTATGCGATGCAAAGCAGACAGGAGAAATAGACAGCTGATGGGATGAGTGTGGAATATTCCTGAGAACGGAGGACTTAAGGGCGAGTCCACAGGATGAGAATTATCATGTTCCATTATCGGATTTTGGAAGGTTTTTCGGGTATGTAGCCGGCGATTCTACATAACTCGCACCTCTACACTCGTATAACTAAATTTTGGTGGATTGGTGATGCAGTTCATACACGTGGGTGCAAACACATGTGCGAGTGTGTGCTTAACGATTGTGAAATGCTGCAGCTGATTGAACTTTTCTTTCCATATAAATGAATATCGATTTAATTATTAATAGCGAACTAGAAATAGATTTTTATAAAAATAAAATGGATGTACATGTAATGTGTCTTAACAAGGTGGTCGAATTAATTATGTGTAGATATCTTCATTCCACACATATTGAAAAAGCATGTGAGTCTTTCAGTAACTACTAACCTTTCGTATCAATTGGTAGCGTAGGAAGATCATAATCTAATCTAATTTTCAGTTGGTTTTCTAACAATCTCTTGAAGTGTCCCAACAAAAACTTTAATTCTTCTTACAGGACGATTGCTTCGCGGTCTTTACATAACCTGATCTTAAATAAAAAATAGCAACGCTATGTAGGAAACATCAACTTGCCTATGTGCGTATAATGCTATAATTTGCGGCGCCACTTGCCTCGTTATAAATCCCAAAATGATTGATTTATTAGCCGAGACAAAAGTTACGAAAAGAAAACAAAAGTCAACAAATTAACGCAGACAATATCACTTTCCCTTCGAAAACATTTTAATTAACTTGACACGTCATCTTTGTGCGCCATCAAATAAAACGCGATGATGGATCCTGCCTGGGGCGTACCCTCGGCCATCATCGCAGAACAGGGCTTATAATGCTATACTGTTTCTGAGAAGTGGCACACTTCAGCCTGTATAGCGCCTCTTATGAGAAGAATAAAGTTGTTGATGCCTTAATGGGCATTAACGCTGTTACTATTTTCCAACCTCGAGCAGAAACGCACAATTACCTAACCATGGCGTTGTATATTAACGTCCGTTTCTTCAATGGAAGGAAATGAATTTCGACAGACTTTTTATTCGATAAATTAATTAAGTGCGAATTTTCTGGGTGATGATTTTAATGAAGCGCACTACAAGAGAATGCCAACCAGCCAGGTTAACTGTTGGTATACAGAAATCTTATCCATATCTACCGATTGTCGGCGGGACTATGGCACTTAAGTAACTCGTGAAGTCACACATTTGTGAGGGAGCTAAAATTGTTTAGAATTTTTTTTATACTGAGCAAGTACTCGTAGATATTAAGTTGGCATAAAATATTTATGTGTTACTGTCCACTTGTGGTACCTGCGTAATACGGTAAACTTGTACATTTGGATTAGTAATAATTGTACATTCAATTGGACAGTTGTGAAAAATAAAAGTTTTTTAATCTATGTCGCATTAAGCTTATTTTAAGAAACATTTTGTGTTTTTATATTCGTATGACAATCACGAATTTAAAATTCACAACATTGGAATTTTATTATAAACTTGCGGTGTGGGGATGCTTTAAGCGCTTCTACTAACTTACTACACCGCACAGAATAAAACATTCATTGAGTTATTTGTTTAAAATACTCTCTAGGAAGTCGGTTTAGTTAAATCATTTATACTTACGGTGAACATTTTAGTGAAAGGAAATTAGACTAAAATATTAAATTCAAAATAAAAATAACAAAAAAATGAATTATGTTTTTTTAATATTATTAATTCCTTCGGCCCCTACAAATCCTCAGGAGGAGACGGAATATACCCGATACTCCTACAACGTGGCTTGCACCTATTAGAATCTCTACTCGTAAAACTCTATAAATCCAGCTATAGCGTAGAATATGTACCAAGGTGCTGGAGAGATGTACGAGTGATTTTCTTACCAAAGGTAGGGAAGAAATGCCCCGAGGATACAAGGTCATACAGGCCTTACATAATTTATTCTCAAATCCATGGAAAAAATCTTAGGTCTACGTAAGATCTAATATACTCCAATCAAATCCACTTAACCCCAGCCAACACGCATATCAATCTGGAAAATAAACAGAAACAGCACTCAACGAGCTGACAACTGAAATCGAAGACACACTCCGAAGCAAAGAGATGTTACTATGCGCCTTCATCGACATCGAAGGCGCTTTCGACAACACAAACTTCGAAGTAATTCAAGCACAAGCTAGAACAAGGAGAATAGATTCCTCTATCATAGGATGCATGCTAAGGTGTAGGAAAATTCGGGCCTCATTTGGTGACGAAACCATCACAATAGCGGAAACAAGAGGCTGCCCACAAGGAGGCGTTTTATCATCACTCTTGTGGCTACTGGTGATGGATCAGTTGCTCGACAGGCTTAAGAATAATCTTATCAAAAACATTGGCTATGCGGATGATCTAGCTCTCAAAATAGTAAACGAATGGTGCGGGGAGGTAGACCTAAGTGTCAACCCAGATAAAATAGTATGCACCGTTTTCACAAAAAGAAGGAGAACAACTCTTCCCGCCCTAAGATTCCAAGTCAAAATACTCCTAATAATGCCTGAAGCAAAATACCTGGGGGTAATGTTTGACCATAAACTAACATGGAACTCTCATATATCATACATCACCAACAAAGCTAACAAAGCTTACTTCACTTGCCAACGCATGTTCAGTAAAACGTGGGGAGCAAACCCGCAAGTTACTCTATGGCTATATCAAATCATTATCAGACCCAGGCTCAATTACGCAGCCCTGATATGGTGGCCAAAAACAGAGCAGTGGAAAACACGCTCAAAACTCAGTAAAATTCAAACATTAATATGTCTTAATGCAACAGGAGCTATCAAGACTTGCCCAACAGCAGCACTAGAAAAACTACTAGGACTCACACCTCTTCACTTACACATCCATCAAAAGTGAAACGGGAGCAAGAGCCATTTCACTCAAGGTAACCAAACCAAAGTCAATAGACCAGGACATACAAGCATCATCACCAAAATCAATTTGGGAAGCGAATTTGTCCTCCAATCAGATTCAATTATAAAAACAACTAATTTCCAAAGGAACTTCACAGTAAAAGTACCGGACCGTAATCAAGTTGAAAATATCATAAATAACCTCCACAATTATGCACCTATCTGGTACACAGATGGATCCAAAACAAACTCAGGAACAGGGGCAGGGGTTTCTGACCCAGACTCAAATAACGCATACCCCTAGGAAAACCCCCAACCGTTTTCCAGGCAGGAACAACAGCATTAAAAGCCTGCACACTAGAATTCATAAAGAGAAAATATAGATTAACCGAGATCTATATGATCTCCGATAGTCAGGCCGCTTAATTCTTGATTCTAAAAGGCCCGGTTTACAATTCAAAAACAACGTGGGGCTGCTACTGCCACCTAAACGAACTGGCAAAAACCAACAAGGTCAACCTGATGTGGTCCCCAGGCCATTTAGGCATATATAAGAACGAGACAGCAGACCTCTGCGCAAGAGCAGGCGCGGAAGAGACCTTTACTGGTCCCAAGCCAAGCATAACCTTTTAGCAAGAGCCACCTAAAAAATAAAATAGAGCAGTTGGCAAACAACGCCATCGAGGCTGAATGGGAAGCATCAACTACGATGAAACAAATCAAAAAACTTCTCAACTACAACATTAAAAATATAAACAAAGCAATCAAGCTTAACCGACAAACACTGAGATCCTTTGTCTGGTACATGACAGGACATGGTCCATATAATGGCCACTTAACAAATCGCTACCGCTTTTGTGGCGAGGCAGAGGAGACGCCAGAACACATACTATTTATATGTGATGCCCTCACCCGGAAAAGACTTCAATACCTCAAGACTCACACAGTTCTATGCCAGAACTATCGACTTGGCGGATATATTGGTATTCATAAGAGGACTAGGCCACCACATAATGTGGTAGACATCTGGGACGCACAATAGACCTTAAGGTCGCAGTGCACAAGGCTTTTCAGCCTAGGCTCCATATGGCAACAAATTAAAAACAACAACAATGTTTGGATAAAGTTCGCATCGTGAAAATAAGCGAGTCAAAAGATCGGATCCGAAAATTAATTTGCTTGCACTGTCATTTTTATTAAGCGGTATCACGTACAAAAACTGATGATTCAATCTATGTGAGGATGTATACCATAAAATAATACTTCCCGAGCCATTTTTATGATGTCAAGTTATGCATTAAGTGGATATCATCTTTGTAGCAACGTTTGTAGTAAAACGAAAGGACATTGTAAATTGTTATGTTCTTCAGTTCTTCTACCCATCCAAGTGTTTTTCATTAATCCATTTGGTCATTCAATATCAATGTCTTGTGTCCCTGACAAAAACATAAACCCTTTGATAAACTTAATTTGGAATAAAGATTTGTTATTTGCGAGGTTTCTTTGTAAAGTTGTGTTCTTGTTTGTTAGAAAACAAAAGTTGGAGTCTTTGAACTTTGCACCTCAAGTGATTTCTACGCCAACATGTCAAGGGATTATTTTACTTCCAATTGTACACTGCACTGAAGAAAGCACTCTGGACAAAGCAATCAATGGTATGTTAAAAGACAAATCTATGTTATCATTTTGCAATTTTATTTTTTAGTAAAAAAATACGGATAGAATAGCAACGTCACATGGAAAGAAAATTGCAACAGCAAATTTTAAAAAAAAAGATAATAGCCAGTGACAAATCTACAAGCATCGCGTCTACTATGTATGTCCTTTCCTCATACTGACTGACCGGTGATGGTAATAAATCAAGTCAAGTAACTCCCTGGCGACCGAGTCATGATTTGTTCGCACATCTCCCATAGGTGTGGAAAAATGCTACTTGTAATTGATACTAAAAAGCCCTTAATTGGCATCTTTTCCTCGATATCCTTAGGGGTGAATTAATTGAATCGAATCGAAACAGAATATATTTTACGATGGATGTGGCGATCTATATGTCAACGTGAGCAACCATGTGTGTATATGTATAAGGCACTCCTAGCACTCACGTTATGTGTGCTGCTCAAGAACATTTGTACCGCACAGCATAAAGCACGGCAGGGGGTTCCACAACGCGCGCTTGACTCGGGATACGTATGTATATCCCTGATAAATGCTATCTAATCCGAACGCGAAGCTATTTTCCGCCGGCTGTATCTTTGGTCAAGAGGGAATTTTCGAGGAGTAATCGAATAATGCGACAATGACGGGCGACACATCCATTGGGGCGGCGGGCGCAGGTCGGTCTACAACACATCTACTCGTACCTACATCCCCTGCGGTTTTGTTTGACATGTTGTTGTTTGTAATGTTAATACACCTAAATCTATAACGTTGAACATGGGCGAATAATTGGAACTGAAGAAGCTGTCTCCGACTGGGGTGTAGAAGTCGTTTGTAGTCGTTTCATTTACCAATTGTCATTCAATATGGGTACCGATACATCCGTCCGCGCGACCCAAAATCAATTATGTATAAAATTTCACTTTTTGATGAATTCGGGTGGCGAAATTAATTTGTTTAAATGACCTCGAGGGTTCTATAGATATCACTTCTCACGCATGGACGCACAGATCACTGCAATGGCTTTCATCATTGCAATATCTTACGTAACTTTCCTTCTTCGTAACATATACTCGCATATTGACGGTGTAATGTTGATTTTACGATTTGCCTTTATTTAAACGTGAAAAATTGAAGGATTTTCCACAATTATTGGATACTAATATGGGTTAATTACGAAGGTTTACAGTTCAATGATTATTACCCCTTATGTACTTGACAATAACAATGCGAACAATAAAAACTACTACTTTTCTGCAGATAATATAAGTTGTACTTATGCAAAAATTTTGACAAACAATAAATGCCTGTGCAGTGATGCTGCCATTAGGATATCCGGCCTTGGAATTAACTCTTCTTTGCAGTAATTGAAGAACTCATCGTATTGTAGCATATTTTGATTGTGGCTTTTACGTAAGACCTAAAATCAATAAGAAAAAATTTAGTTTACATTATGAGTGTATTGCTCATATTTACAATTTTTTTTGGTTTTTTGAAGCAGTCTTTAAAAATAAACAACATCGTCTTAGGGTTTAAACAAGGCGGCGCAACATGCCATATACAGCTCAAAAGCTTTTTTCGGCATATTTCAAATGAGAATGTAGCTATTAACAAAACTTCTACAGGAACTACAGGTCTGGACCAAGCTGCATCCGAAACGCTCCAAGTGTTTGATCTCTCAAAAAAAAATTGCTAATCGACGTTATTATAGGTGTCATCACTGGACATTGTCTCAAAGGCAAACATAGAGAAAGGCTTAGCGTCTTCTCGAACGACTTCTGCAGAAGCTGTATGGACGAGAAGGAAGAGTAGACCATTCTCCATCTTCTCTGTACGTTCCCAGCCACGTGGTATCTAAAAGACCAGTACTGGTCTAAGTGTGTTGGCCTTTCGACCGACATTCACTTCCAGCATGGGTGAACTCTACATGATTTGCGTCTTAACATCTCCATGATTATGATGGTGACACCGGCAGCCTGAGTAGAGGATTAAGAACCACCTTTAAATTATGTGGTTTCAGTTCAGGATGCACCACTTAAAAATATGAAGTTCTTTAATAGGTGCTTGAAAACCAAAGTCCTTCGCTGACATATAATAAGCATTATTAAATTATTGTCCTCGACAGTTAATGGGTATTCACTTGGTTCCAGGAGTGCAGGAAAAGCAAACCACCTCGTCTTTCGATAATTCAATATGAGTTCTTTATTCAATCTGTCAATTTTAAATGCTAAAGTGTTATTTACAATAACACAATATTCACAATTTGTGTCTTCAATATCTAACAACAGTCCACTCCTAAATTTATTAAGATTTGCCAAATTTATTGTGCCAAAAATGAAGACATGAGTGTGTCTGTGAGAATGAATTCCTCAAAAAATTCCTTTATATTATCACAGGATGAAAGATATGTAGTATATGGTCGCTTCAAGTATGTTGTTGGTACGGTCGTTCAGTCTGGCGCCGTGGTTGCTCCATAGCGGTTTTATTTGTTTTTTATTATTTTAGTAAAGCCAACTGATGATGTCCTATGGTGAGGCTTTCACTACTCCAGTGCATAATCTGCTTCAAACGGACTTGCGCGGAAGGACCTAACTTTTGAGTGGAGATATGATCATGATTGTGGTTATTTAATATCCACTCACAAAATTATGTCCTTCTGGGCAAGTCCTTTTGAAGCAGATTATGCACTGTAGTGAAGTGCTAAGAGTGCAACCGTGTGTAATTTTGTTGCACTGTTGCTACGGGAACACTGAGACGGCATGCAACTCTTCTTAAACAGCCCGTACTATCTCGCTTTTGTTGACCGTATCCAGAAATATTGTGCCATAGATTTGTAGGAAATTAAAACACTGAGGCGGCATGCAACTGTATCTCAGCTTGTACCATCTCGCTTTTGTTGATCGAATGCACAAACATGCACATCCATAATGCCATGGATTGTAGGAAATTGAATAAGCTCTAATACTGCATTTGTCAAAAAATAATTATCCGAGAGGATTTTTCGAAATAATCGTGTTTGTAAATTCAGTTTAAAGAAATGTTTTTTTTTGAATTTGATGGCTTTTATATCGGTGTCACTAAAATAATTTAAAAAGTGTACATTGTTTTATCTAATAATTTTATTTTCTTTCAAAAAAGATCAACATTGACATTGTAGCTGGAGGCGTTCAAGAGTTAAAGGGTGTGAAGTCATGTAAGGTCTAAAGTACGTTTTTCTTCATTTAAAGAACTTTCAATTTTAACCCTGCTCCTGTTGGCCGAATACATAATTATTGTGAAATGGATTTGTAGAAAATTTAATAAGCTTTCATAATGCATTTGTCAAAAAAAAAATCATCCGAGATTATTTTTCAAAATAATAAAAGATTTAGTGTTCTTATTTCTTTCAAAAAAGATCAACAGTCGCCTTGTAGCAAGAAGCGTTCAAGAGTTATAGGGTGTGAAGTGATGTAGGGTTAAAAGTACGTCTCTTCGCATTAAAACGGTACGTATGTGGTAGTGCGTATTCAGCCCACGGTAGAACGTACAAGTGAGTCCCTTGCGGTCGATGGGCGCTTTTTATCCACTCACAATGAAATTGCGCCAAGACCGAAGATTGTCTTGCGCATTCTTTCTCGTGAAAATTGGAAACACTTCCGCCTGATGAGTTCGAGGCAATCAGGCAGTCGAAATTCCTCAGGTTATTATTGCGGACTAGAGCGAAATAAATAACGCAATTTCTATTGCGATGAATTGTAGAACGAGGAAGATGGAAACGAATAACATTTGCAAAAGCTGCACGACAAATTATATCGAAACGATTTTTTTTGTTGCAGCTCCGTTAGCCTTTAATCAACTTTGGTTTGTCTTATTCAGAATAATAATTCTACGTTTAAGAATTTCATTCTATAATTTAATTTATACAAAACTGATAAGCGATTTGCTCAGCAACGCACTGTACTTGTTTCTACTCTTTTCGATTCTAATGACGTTTTTGTAATGCCAACTAGTGATAGTATGCGTACTATTTCGATAGTTCGACGATAGGAGGTACGCTGGTGCTACCCCTTTTAAGTATTTGAAACCTAAACGGATACACAGGATACAGGATCCTGTACATATACAAAAAAAAACATAATTTTCCTCGAACCCTGATGAAAATACATTTTAAGACCACCGGTCGCCTTCGAGCTTGTTTGATATTCTGTGGCCCTACGCGGCCGCTAAGTCCGCTTAACACCAATGACACTGGGTGGTCAGACACACGGAGAAAACTAAAAAAACTAAGGTAACGAGAAAAGGCTAGAATGAAGAACATGTTTAGTTGCGAATGAGCAGATCTATTTCTAATTACCAAATAGACTTCCTATAAGTCACTATAGTACTCCATGCTATTATTTATATTGCATAAGCACAGTTTATAACGAAAAATGAGGAAAGAGCTTGTAAGTATTTTTTAAGTAGTCCTTCACGAGTTTTATGATCCAAACTTTGCAAACGGCAGCATACATGACAGATAATTTTTAAAATTTCCTATATTTATTAGACGTATCGTTCACCATCGTTTAACAAATCGAAAAAAATTACATTATGCTGTAACTGATTTACACTCTACATTAACTGGCTGCAAATTATTCCATAGCAGGCATAAATTATCGAAAGCGCATTACGCTTCAATTCACACGACACCCTGGTCATACATAAATCTTGAAATTTTTAAAATTATCCCAATCATTGCCATCGGCGAAAAGAATTGTTGCAACTAGTATTTTAATAAACCAGCGTATGCGCCTGACTCTCTTACCTATTCTAAAAGCGTTTCCGTAGGGGCAGCGACAAGCAAATTGGGTAATTTATCAAACTAATTACCAGTGATTAATCATAATTCCGATGAACGAAAAGTACCAACTGATGACACCTTACGTGATGTATGGACATTTGTTCGGTTTAAAACTCAAATATCATCGGAAAATTCAGATCGCTCCTGCTCCGGTCTCTTTTACGCTACGCTTCACATTCCCAGAATAGAATCAATAAGCGTGGTGCCACATTTTTTAATTATATTCTCTTTCTGTGCAGTGATCATTCAACAGATTGCCTTTATTTAATAATCAATCGGGGATAGTTCACATGTCCTTTTCTTCTCAAGCTGTCAGAAGGATAGAATGAAATTTCACACACTTTGGAGGGCGTGAACAAAAAAGTGTCAAAAATTGCTTCTTTCTTTCTGCCGTCACCGCAAAGCAACCAGAAATTAAATTTGTAATTGAATACCAAGTCAGTTGTATCGTTAGTCATGCTGACGCTCTAATTAAGGATGATATCGGTTTGCCAGAAGGTTGACCAAATTTTGGCAGTATACTCGTAATGCTTTCACGCTGGATTTGGTAAAATAGAAGCTACATATTTTCCCCCTTCATGGGTAATTTTAAAATTTTATCATTTGTTTTAGGAAATAATTTATAACTTCGGGCTTAGAATAAGAGCGAGAGATAACCATTACGTAACTTGTGTTTATTGTACCGCACAGATGGAACTGTACAAATTCAATTTTCGCGATCTCAACGGAGTTACATGCTAGGAAGGTTTTAATAATCAGGAATCTAAACGAAGTAGTTTTGCCAACAAAGTATGGTTCTTCACTTTACACGTACAACCATAATATAAAATGCATCACAAATAGCTAAAAGAAAAGAACTATTTCAATGTTTATATAAATAATATTCGGCACGACATACCATTGCGGTCCAAGGCCTAGCTCCTGGCAACCATTTATGTTGAGCATGTATATTTTTGCACACAAATGGAGGGGACCTACAATTTAATGCCGTCGCTGAACGGCGAATTGAGAATTTTTCCATGAAAAGTTATTACTCTCGGACGTTTGTCAATCTTTCGCGAGAGGTGGGACACCGTGAAAAATACATTTGGTGTTAATGGGATTCGAACCATGAACCTCCTGCTTAGCAGCCATGTATACTTCCACTGAGCCACGGCGCCCACGCCCAGAGATAATAGAAGCGTCAATTCTTTCCAAATAAAAACATTATTTATTTTGTAATCTTAATATATGATTACTATATTTTCATTAAAATAGAATTGTAATTAAGATATATTATTAATATTGTAATAAAAATAAAGTTTATCTTTTCGTGACGTGTCTTTGTTACATAAATCATTTCAACAAGGTCCAACAATCAACACTTTCATGCATGTACCTACATAAAAAAAATCCTTTTCTTTGGAAAAATTTAAATATCCTGTCGTTATCGTGTAAATTCCATCAAAAAATAACTCAACGACATTGGTATTACTATTTAAGCGAATTAAAATCAAATTATGCCATATGCGCTCAAACGGTTCAATATACTGGCGAGTATTTGTAAACACGAGCGCAATCACGTCGCCAAACAAACGTAATATAATTATGTTTATGTGTAAATGTTGTGGGGTAAATGCAGAACACAAAAAACTTGTATTGACATCAATTAAAAAAAGGAGTCGACAGTTAACAAACACAATAACGCAGCTCACCACCTCCCCTACGGCGATGCAGACGGATGAACTGACAGCTCAGCATACATTATACGTACACTTATCATCGTCGAATCGACCCTCTTGCCGCAATTTACTGTTTACCATGGAAAACCTATATCCCTGGGCGACAAAGGTACAAATGCGCTCCTGTTAAAGACACAGATTCTACGTGTAGAGTAATATTGCAACTGAGCATATGAACGCAATGCATAAGGGTTGCTTCTCTTCTGATTTTCCGAAATCTATCGCTACTGATGATCTGTATCGTGATGACCAAGAACTAAAGCGACCGACACGATACAGCACAGCAAAAAAGGCAAATTAGCTAACCAGCCTCGTAATTTGAGATGCGGAATTGCGCTGATGTTCATCTGATGTCCCTTGACAATTCAATTTGGCATAGAAACAAGGGTGATAATGTTATACCGCTTCATGCCACGCAACACAAGGACACAATACAACAATGCACATATGCACCTTTTTTCCTAATTTAATAATTTATCATTCCAGTCAGCCTAACCCCACAGGCATCGTACCAAATTCGTGCATAAATGTGCACTTAATGTTGCCTATTCTGTGCTCATTGGTGATAATTTAAACTTTATACTTTTTGACTATAAACATTACGAGGAAAACGACTTTACCCAAACATCCTTGTAAATGCGCACGCATAATCGCACCGAACATCAATAAATCGTCCATGCGCGTCCCTATGGAAATCCGCATTTCCGCTGACTTTTAAATTAAATGAGGTGAGCTAGATTCAAATTTTTCAAAAATTCACAATTAATTGGCGCATCTAACACGAAGGACAAATAATATATCATAACATTATGTAATGGATGAGACGTGGAAATTTTGTTTATTTTTTTAAATTGTAAAATTTTGAATTCGAATCGATTATGTCAACGTGTCCGACGCCTGTGATATGGGAGTATCACTCAGTTACATGGAAAACCCTTCGGAATTTTCCACTTCTCGCTGAAAGGGTAAACGTAGCGCAATGCAAATAGCTCTAAGAGTATATTAGACGTGAATTATTTTTTTTTGGCTTCCACCAATTCAATTCAAGTGCGAAAATTGTTGACATTGATTGGTGTGGCGCAATAATCAATAACGAAATCGAATCCTTTCATAAAGAACACTTTCCGTGAAATCGGAATTTGTGTGTGGCTTTCTATTATACAAACGCCACATGTTTGTAAATATTTATTCAGGTTAAATTTAAATTGAAGAACATGTGGCTGGTTTTTTTTTTAGAGGAAAACCCTTTTTACACATTACGACTTCAAGGGCTGAAATAGATTGAGTTTTCAGATTTGTGAAAATTATAGGCAAATATACTACAAGCAAATAAGTTAGCTTTCGGTTGGCCAAAAGTATTTACTTACGAAATAGAGTTAGGACAACCGCACAAACTCACCAACTAGAGACCTTGTAGTTGTTGATTTATCGGCTTTGACCAAAGATGTATCCTCACAAAAAAAATTATCCAGTGTGGTCAAATCACACGATCTTGGAAGCCAATTCAATGGTCGATTTCTGGAGATAATGTTCTCGTTAAAATGTCTCCTCAACAAATCAATGGTATTTTTTGTAGTTTACACACGCTCAAGGGATGCCTTATACACAGCATGAGCGTTAGGAAACTAAGGAGTGGAAAAGATGAGATTTCTATGCATATGTGTCTTAAACGACTTTAGATCATACAAATGCGAAAGCACAGAATCGGAGAATGTATTTCACATAATTGTTTTGCGGCTAAAGAAGGAATTGGTTAGTACGTCTGAAGATAGGCTTAATGGTTAACCCGTGAGCTAAAGTTTAGACACTCTATTGTGAAAACCCCACCTTGTTATGCTGTCAAGGTCAGAATTCAACGTGCTTAACATTGTTCGAGCTCCACTTGCAATGAAGTGGGGCGTACAGAAAGTGCGAAATCATATGGAAAGCTTAAAGTGCTGTTGACAGCCAAAGAACGAATTGGATTAGAAGTAGCGGATAGAAGATCATTAATGAAAATGAAAAAAGGGTGACGCAGACAAAACAGGAGCTGGTGGCATTTATGCGGCTGCGGCTGCCATCCAATTCGACCTGGATTGAACGGTCAGAAAGTTATAGTTACTAGTCCAATCAAGCAGAGTCTTATCAATTCCAGAGGCATTCATTTTCTATAAAAGAGCTTGATGCCAAACTGTGTCAAATGCCTTGGAAATATCGAGTGCAACAAATTTGCTTTCACCAAATTTGTGAATAGACTAGTTCCACTTTTCAGTAAGATATACCATCAGATCCCCTGTGGAATGTTGCCTTCGAAAACCATTTTGCTGTTTGATTACGAGTAATCAGCGTTTCTATGAACTTATAAGATTCGCATGTTAGCGCTATTAGTCGCTACATAGAAAGAGATGACGATTCGCCTTTTTTTAGGAACAGGTTGGATAAAGGTTGTTTTCCAACTCCTAGGATAGATTCCACTGCACACTCTCTCGACATTTTCAGCAGGCAATTAGCTGCTAGCTCGGCATTTCGCCTCAAGTCTATCTCCCAATGAACTAGAATTGAAATCAATCACTCCTCTATCCAGAATTCAGTCAGGATTCCAGACAACATAGACTACACCACTCCCCAGCTCCATTTAAATAAAAACTTCCAGGTCACCTTTCCCTCCAGATAATTCTGGGAGGAAGGCGCATACCAGGAGTTGGCCTTCCTAATCCATGTAGTGTTTTCCAGGCTGAAATTTTAGCGATCAGTGAAGCCTTATCCTGGCTGAAGAGTAACGTCGTATCCTCTATCGGATAGCCAAGCCGCGCTAAAAAAACCGTGGGATCATTCTCTTCAAATTCAATCTTAGCCCTTAACTGCCGATCATCTCTTAGGGATATGGCGGAGCAGTTTAATATCCACCTGTGCTGGGTGCCGGTGTTTTGAGATATTCTGGGAAACTGTGTGGCTGACGAACTCGCCAAACACGGAACTACACTAGCCATCTCACCAAAATATGGTTCCCTAGGCATACCATTAGCTACATTCAAACTCATGTTAAAGCGGGATGCTATTGATAAAACCAATCGTAGGTGGTCAAACGGTACAACTTGCATAGCGACAAAGCAGATCTAGCCCAAGCTGGATCCGAAACGCTCCAAGTGTTTGATCTATCAAAAAAAATCGCACATCGGTTCTATTGTAGGTGTCATTACGAAACAGTGTCTCATAGGCAAGCATGCAGCAAAACTAAAAGTCTTCTCGAATGACTTCTGCAGAAGCTTTGTGGATGAGGAGAAAGAGGAGACCATTATCCATCTTCTCTGTACTTGTCCAGCCCTTTCCCAGAAACGTAAACTCCATATGGGAGCTTTCTTCTACAACAACATGATAAGATCAAGACTGATATCAGCAGTCTTCTTCCCTGCATACGAAGCATGGAACCACATATATTTTACACACTTCTACTTTGACTCAGAGTATCACATGTGGTTATGTGGACGCCGTGGTTCAGTGGTTAAGTAAATGGATTTCATTGATTGTTCAACTTTTCGGTTTCACATACGTATTTACAATTTAATTAAAAAAATATTTTATTAATTTCAGTCGGTGTTGCACTTTGATTCTGAAAGTGCGTTGCACTCTTATGCCTCGTGGTATTGCAGCTGCTGATATTGTATTTTGATTCTTGAAAAATCATATTTGCTTGATTCCCATTAATCATCGGCGGATATTTGTTGAGATCTAACCAGTGTCACACTCACAGATACTTGCTTTGATTTATAATAAACATGAAAATAAAAGCTTTCATAATTGCTATTTAATTTGAAGCAAAGTTCGAATTTCCATCTTTTGACGTGACAACGTCTCACTCCAAGGTTTAAGAGGGTACATGTTCAAAAACTCAAATGTTAAATGTCACTATTTAACAGCTGTTAAGTTACGTTTTTAACAGATGTTAAGTAACGATTTTTTAAAAGATGTTAAGTTACGTTTTTAACAGATGTTAAGTAACGATTTTTTAACAGATGTTAAGTTACGTTTTTAACAGATTTTAAGTAACGTTTTTTAATATCCAATGGGATTTGGTCATGAGGAACTAGAGTTTTTGAACAAAGCAATTTATCAAGCGATTCGCATGAAATTCGGAATGTAGGACTAATATGTGGACTATAGGACTTGTTCCTATGGAAATTCTGGGACCTGGCCAATAGGGTCTGGGATTTTTGGAACCAAGCCATTTCTCAAGGGATTCGTATGAAACTCGTAATGTAGGACTAATATGTGACTATAAGACTTGTTCCTATGGAAATTCTGGGATCTGGCCAATTGGGTCTGGGATTTTTGGAACCAAGCCATTTCTCAAGGGATTCGTATGAAACTCGGAATGTAGGACTAATATGTGACTATAAGACTTGTTCCTATGGAAATTCTGGGATCTGGCCAATTGGGTCTGGGATTTTTGGAACCAAGCCATTTCTCAAGGGATTCGTATGAAACTCGGAATGTAGGACTAATATGTGACTATAGGACTTGTTCCTATGGAAATTCTGGGATCTGGCCAATAGGGTCTGGGATTTTTGGAACCAAGCCATTTCTCTAGGGATTCGTATGAAACTCGGAATGTAGGACTAATATGTGACTATAAGACTTGTTCCTATGGAAATTCTAGGATCTGGCCAATAGGGTCTGGGATTTTTGGAACCAAGCCATTTTTCAAGGGATTCGTATGAAACTCGTAATGTAGGACTAATATGTGACTATAAGACTTGTTCCTATGGAAATTCTGGGATCTGGCCAATAGGGTCTGGGATTTTTGGAACCAAGCCATTTCTCTAGGGATTCGTATGAAACTCGGAATGTAGGACTAATATGTGACTATAAGACTTGTTCCTATGGAAATTTTGGAATATGATCATTATTGTCTGGAATTTCTGGAATAAAGCAATTTCTCAAGCGATTCGCATGAAATTCGAAATGTAGGACTAAGATGTGACTATAAGATTTCTTCCTATGGAAATTCTGGGATCTGGCCAATAGGGTCTGGGATTTTTGGAACCAAGCCATTTCTCTAGGGATTCGTATGAAACTCGGAATGTAGGACTAATATGTGACTATAAGACTTGTTCCTATGGAAATTCTGGGATCTGGCCAATAGGGTCTGGGATTTTTGGAACCAAGCCATTTCTCTAGGGATTCGTATGAAACTCGGAATGTAGGACTAATATGTGACTATAAGACTTGTTCCTATGGAAATTTTGGAATATGATCATTATTGTCTGGAATTTCTGGAATAAAGCAATTTTTCAAGCGATTCGCATTAAATTCGAAATTTAGGACTAAGATGTGACTATAAGATTTCTTCCTATGGAAATTCTGGGATCTGGCCAATAGGGTCTGGGATTTTTGGAACCAAGCCATTTTTCAAGGGATTCGTATGAAACTCGTAATGTAGGACTAATATGTGACTATAAGACTTGTTCCTATGGAAATTCTGGGATCTGGCCAATAGGGTCTTGGATTTTTGGAACCAAGCCATTTCTCTAGGGATTCGTATGAAACTCGGAATGTAGGACTAATATGTGACTATAAGACTTGTTCCTATGGAAATTTTGGAATATGATCATTATTGTCTGGAATTTCTGGAATAAAGCAATTTCTCAAGCGATTCGCATGAAATTCGAAATGTAGGACTAAGATGTGACTATAAGATTTCTTCCTATGGAAATTCTGGAATATGATCACTATTGTCTGGAATTTCTGGAATAAAGCAATTTCTCAAGCGATTGAAATGAAATTCGGAATGCAGGACTAATATGCGGCTATAAGACTTCTTCCTATGGGAATTCTGGAGAATGATCATTATGGTCTGGAATTTCGGGAACTAAGCAATTTCTCAAGCGACTCGTGCCTTTTAATTTAATCGTAATATTGGCCACAACGTCAAAGAATTTCACTCCAACCGCGCGTAAAGATTACACGCACATATTTTTTTAAAAGCTCTTACTACTGCATTACTATGTTTGTGCAGTGATATGATACATTTAATATGTACCCACCTCACAATAAATTGTTATGAACATTTAAATCAGCTTATAAATTATTTATTCGTTGTATGTGATGTGATTGATGATCATGTATGTGGTTTCAATAACATACAATCAAGCAGAGCAGAACGAAACAAACATATGCAGTAGTAGGCTGCGGTCAAGAATTCAGCCGCTGCGCAGTTTATGCTGCATGTTGGTTAAAAATTCACTTTTCATGCATTAAAGAAAAATCGACTGCGCAGTTTACGCAGCTACTTAAAATGGGATGCAAATAGCAAAATGTAAATGTCAAATTGTCGCCCTACAAGCAGACTGTAAGTCGGTTCAAAATATAGCAGCAATTTCGTGCATACTGACTGCCTGCCATTTTTTTGTGCAGCACAAGCTGCGAAGCTACTTAATTCTTTACCACAGCCGTAGTGATAGTATAGTCTCTGTTCCTTTTCCTATCAGTGCTCTGCTCTGCTCTTTATATCAACATTGTGAGTGAGTGCTTTCGTGTTTGGTCGTGTAACAGAAAACAATACTACTATAAGTTACAGAAATAAGAGAACAATGCAAAAGAAATTTAATGAGAAATAATTGGCCTGCATGTTTGAAAAGCGACAATCTTACCATACCATTTCGAAGTATGGGCAGCATTACTCAGTACTTACTACACTCCTCTTCTAATTTAATTTAAAACTACTCAAATTTTTTATGAGTTAAAACCAAAAGCTGCATTACTGTGTTTGGGCAGTAATATGTAATATGCAGCAACTTCACAGTTAGTGGTTATGAACATTTAAATCAGCTTATAAATTATTTATTCTGTTGTATGTGATGTGATTGATGATCATGTATGTGGTTCCAATAACAAACAATCAAGCAGAGCAGAACGAAACAAACATATGCAGTAGTAGGCTGCGGTCAAGAATTCAGCCGCTGCGCAGTTTATGCTGCATGTTGGTCAAAAATTCACTTTTCAGCCAATGCATTAAAGAAAAATCGACTGCGCAGTTTACGCAGCTACTTAAAATGGGATGCAAATAGCAAAATGTAAATGTCAAATTGTCGCCCTACAAGCAGACTGTAAGTCGGTTCAAAATATAGCAGAAATTTCGTGCATACTCCTATCAGTGCTCTGCTCGCTCTTTCTATTAACATTGTGAGTGAATGCTCTCGTGTTTGGTAACAGAAAACAATACTACTATAAGTTACAGAAATAAGAGAACAATGCAAAAGAAATTTAATGAGAAATAATTGGCCTGCATGTTTGAAAGCGACAATCTTTCCATACCATTTCGAAGTATGGGCAGCATTACTCAGTACTCACTACATTTCTCTTCTAATTTCATTTAAAACTACTCAAATTTTTTATGAGTTGAAACCAAAAGCTGCATTACTGTGTTTTTGGCAGTAATATTCAATATGCAGCAACTTCACAGTTAGTGGTTATGAACATTAAAATTCGCTTATAAATAATTTATATATAATGTGATGTGATGATGATGTATGTGATGAGCTACGGTGCAAGTCGTAGGACTTGTATTTAGTATAGAAATTTTTAACGTGACAACGTCTCACTACAAGGGGTGCATGTTCAAAAAGTCAAATGTTAAATGTCCACTGTTGTGATCAACAGAATGCTCACAGCTCACACTGTTGTGCTCACTGTTAATGTTTTATTATCAAGAAGGCGTACCGTACTTGAAAATTTGAGAATCGCCTAGAGAAGACTATATTTAGAAATATTCATTTCAGTGTCGTTTGGCATTTTGTGCATAAAAGTTTCAATGGTTTTTGCATTTTTTAATTATTATAAAAAGTATTACAGTAATTTATTTTTTGTTATTTACATTAAACAATATTTCCTTGTATTGCAGATATTAGCTTTAATATATTTAAGTAATAATCTTCTACAAAAAATCATTTTAAACACAGATTTTCACAAAACGAAATCCCATCTTTCCGAATTATAATCGTTTAATTCATATTATCTATATATATTAACTATAAACATCCCTTTTTACTGATAGTTTACTATATATAAATAAGGAAAAAAAATATAAAAGATAATTTTTAACAGCTCTTACTTCTCCTACTACTATCGACGCAACTGCATTACTATGTTTGTGCAGTGATATGATATATTTAATATGTACCCACCTCACAATAAATTGTTATGAACATTTAAATCAGCTTATAAATTATTTATTCTGTTGTATTTGATGTGATTGATGATCATGTATGTGGTTTCAATAACATAAAATCAAGCAGAGCAGAACGAAACAAACATATGCAGTAGTAGGCTGCGGTCAAGAATTCAGCCGCTGTGCAGTTTATGCTGCATTTTGGTCAAAAATTCAATTATCAGCCAATGCATTAAAGAAAAATCGACTGCGCAGTTACTTAAAATTGGATGCAAATAGCAAAATGTAAATGTCAAATTGTCGCCCTACAAGCAGACTGTTATTCGGTTCAAAATATAGCCGCAATTTCGTGCATACCGACTGCCTGCCATTTTTTGTGCAGCACAAGCTGCGAAGCTACTTAATTCTTTACCGCAGCCGTAGTGATAGTATAGTCTCTGTTCATTTTCTATCAGAGCTCTGCTCTGCGTACCGTACTTGAAAATTTGAGAATCGCCTAGAGAAGACTATATTTAGAAATTTTCATTTCAGTGTCGTTTGGCATTTTGTGCATAAAAGTTTGAATGGTTTTTGCATTTTTTAATTATTATAAAAAGTATTACAGTAATTTATTTTTTGTTATTTACATTAAACAATATTTCCTTGTATTGCAGATATTAGCTTTAATATATTTTAGTAATAATCTTCTACAAAAAATCATTTTAAACACAGATTTTTTTTATATAAAAATGAAGCTAAATTTAACATTATAAAAATGCCAGTCTCTCAGTCAAAGAAGAGATGTTCGATCGTAAGTTGGATGTCTGCCACTGAACAATGAATCTACCATCGACCATTGAGTAAACCATCAAATATCATACATGGCATTAAGCATCGGTTCAAAGTAATTATTCGATCATTTACAGAAATAAGAGAACAATGCAAAAGAAATTTAATAAGAAATAATTGGCCTGCGTGTTTCAAAGTGACATTCTTACCATACCATTTCGAAGCATGGGCAGCACTTCTCACCACTTTTCTCTTCTAATTTAATTTAAAACTACTCAAATTTTTTATGAGTTGAAGCCAAAAGCTCCATTACTGTGTTTGGGCAGTAATATGCAATATGCAGCAACTTCAAAGTTAGTGGTTATGAACATTAAAATTAGCTTATAAATAATTTATATATAATGTGATGTGATGATGATGTATGTGATGAGCTACGCTGCAAGTCGTAGGACTTGTTTTTAGTATAGAAAAAATATATTTTTAATATATCCGTCCGTGTTTATGTCCTACAGACAATAAGATATTTGTTTTCTTTTATTTCGTCCCGGACAGACGTTGTCACGCTCAAAACCCACGGCCGTGTCTTCGACACAGCCTACCCCGCTCTTTTTAATTGTTTACCAGTGATTCAATGATTTCCAGGTGATAAGTACAATAAGTAACTTTGAAAAATATTTTGGTATGATTAAAAGTACAACCCTTATGTGAATTAAAAGGATGTGTTTTCTTCAAGCATTCATTATTGACGTAATTTCGAACAATAAGCTACAGTGTCCTTTTAAGATACTTCGCAAATCACATATCTCTATTAAAACACTTAATTTTTATGCTTTTCCTTCCTTTCTTAAGCGGTTTAAAAAATAAATGGGTGCTAAGTCGCTCCTGTAGTCCTTTCAGCTTCAATTGAAACTTCCCATTGCAAAGTAGCAATTACCTCTCTTCGACTTTTCGTTTTTCTGTCTCTTATTCCCATTTTATAATTAGCAAATTCATTAAAAATTCACTCAACCATTTCAAATTCCAATTAAAAATTTGTGCTTAGTTATTTATCCAATTGAGTTTGACCCTCCGACTCTACATTGCTCGCCACTTTTACCCAAGAGCGCTCATCCAGTTGATCTTTAAATAAGAAAACCTTTTTTTCTCAAAGTATATAAATGGATAAAGATGTGGATAATTGGTAAATCGTTTTAGGAAACCATGGTATCTAAGCGATACTACCCTACCCCACAATTTGAGAAGAAAAAAAATTTATTATTGCGTCAATGCAGTGAATCTGAAAGCCATTCAGGGAGAAGAAGAAGTTCAAAATCGAATTGTTGTTTATCCTTGGAAGAATTCTTATAATTCTTAAGTTTAAGAATAAAGAAAATAAAAAGAATTCATGTGATTTGCTTTTCTCACTTCTCCTTTTACCAGAAAAAAAGCAAGAACGAAAATTAAGTCATCTGCTTGCGTACTTCAGCTGAGCTTGTGTCCCAAATCACCGAACGAATTTATCTGGCAATATCCTTCGTTTAGGCGATTAGTTCACTTCTTAGGAGTCGTACTACTGCTTTAGCATGCTATAACAAACTACTTCTCGCTTCTTGATTTTGATGTAGGGCAAGTATACGGTGATCGGTCTTGTCATATCGTATCGTGTCACCCTAACTGTTACACCCTTATAAAACGCAAAAACTAAGTCACTTCATGAATGCTTCCTAAACTCAGTTAGAAAAGAAAACCTACATAAAAATACTGTTGTATGTTAACAAATAGCATAACAAGTTTTGCACAGAGGCGCGATGAATTGGATGGCATAATCTGGTAACATCACCCTACAACGACATCTTTCCATTCCAGCAGCTACTACGTATTAACACGACAATTTCTTGTTAAGTAAAGCGAAGAATTCGGCATCGGCTGGTTGATGCCCGGGTGTGTCTGCTGGGAGTTCTGATGCGATTGTGTTTTTGGTGTGTCCTGGAAATTGTCCTCTGAATGTTTCAATTACACGCCTTCTTAAGCACACCATACTCGTATCTTTTAAATTGGTCTCCGTTCGATACTGTGAACATAGTGTACAATGTACATAGTATACTCCTATACAGCCAAGATAATCGCCGAAAGAGAAGCGATGTGGAATCATGATTGGAGTAGCTATGTCTTTTCAGTATGCCCTTATATTTTGTATTTGTATATGTGTTTTGTGATTCCCTGCTTCTTCTTAAGACAGATAGTTGGGTGAGTGAAAATGCCCAGACCCACCCGTTTCAAAGGAGAACCAAACGAACAGACAATTCTGGGCTTCTGGTGGAAGGGTTTTTCTCACACATCCCACTACATCACAATGCGCCAATATACAAAGTGCTTTACCTAAAAGAGGGTTAAATAGGATAACAACTATGGGATAAAATCGAATTTGGTTTATTTGCCGAAAAAAAGAAGAGGAAGAAAGTATTTATATGGAGATTAGAATAACTACGAGTATAGTCGCCGTCGTAGTTGGAGTTTATGTGCCTTTGATTTAACACTGTTTGAGTACCGAAATGGACTGCTACTCTCACACTATCTATGTAACGATATCAAATTGAATGATTAAGTTGCTTAATAGAAACAAAAACGATCATAAAATTTACGCCATTTCATTTTATGCTGGCTAATCTCGAATAACAATTAAGATCGAGGAGATAGGTGAAATTTTCTATAAAACTACTGATACGCCAATAAGTAACAAGGATTGGCAGTGTGGTGTTTTTTGCTGACATGGAACTAGACCGACCATTATATAAACTACTGACATACTTATTTCCTGTGACCCGTATTGAGGCTTAGAGCGATAACAAGGTCTGCACTTCAGATTCCTCTTCAATATTCTACGCCACGTTTGCTCTGGGCGATACACTCGTCTGCCAATTTGGGTAATTGGGTTATTTTGCATGGCATGTTCTATTACCAATTTCTTCGTCCGACCCGCTCTAGAAAAACGTTATTCTTTCCATATGTGGCTATTCGTCTGACTACTCTAGAAAAAAGTTGTTCATTTGATTTACGGCTATGCCAAAAATCCTAAGAATAATATCTGACATCTACTTACAAAAGATTGCAGTCTACAAATGACAATGGTGAACTCCCAAGTACTATCACCATACTTTGAAAGAGAATAGCCACAGCTTAATTTTAGTGTTGTAATCATTGCTCTACCCGCATTTCCAAAGCAGCTTTGACGTTTCCGATCCTGCTGCCCACAATAAGTCTGGTGGGCTGAAATGACGGCAGTGTAGTCTAGTCGAATAATAACGCTGATGACCACCAAAAACAGTAGCCTTAAGCACACCACTCTGGACTAAAAAATCATTTCACACATTGCTATGAGTTTCCAGAAAGCCTCTCATACGTAAGGCACATCAAATCAAATCGCTGTTTAGGGAATGAAAAGCCTTTACAAAGTCAATAAGCAAAAGTTGATGCTGAGAACTCTACTCAACGCATTGTTCCATGATGATCTACTCCTTACGAAATCAAAAGCCTTCTCGAAGTCGATAACAAAAAGTGAAGGGGACACTCAACGCATAATGATCCGCAAGAACCTGTAGAACCAGGGCGGACATCGTGACCGAGAGATTTTTTAATTCGATCCAACACTATTTTTGTTATTATTTTGTAGAACCTCGGGACGAACGGAAATGCTTCTCCGCAGATGCCGCACTCTGTTGAGTTTCACTAGCTAAGAGTTGGATTCATTCATTCATTCATTCAAAAATTGTTCTTTCCCAAGCACTCCTTTTTTAGGGCTCAGGTGTTTACCGATGCGCTTGACGATGCTTGGAAAACCTCAGCAGGAATATGTCAACGCTTTGATTGCGGTTTGGTTCTCCATGCTGCTGGGAGAGTTGAGGCAAATTCGGGAAATGGTTGCTTCGGATATAGCTCATTTAAATACGGATCAGATATTCTATCGTCAAGCCAGTTAGCGAAATGCTACTTCCACCTACTGAACTGGTCGTCATACGATGTTGTCTAAACTGCAAACGTGATGTAATTTGGAAATCTCACAAACTATCCTATATCTATATCTGCCCTGCAATTACATCTTTTTGCTGCCTCCTTTTGTTGCGATGCAGTTGCGCTTGTCACGTCTAGCGGAAGTGTTTTTCTCTTCATGCAGGGCTGGGTTTTTAGCTGAGCTTTTTCTACTGCTGAGACGGCGGCAATTTGAGCTTTGAGTGTGATGTGAGGTTTCTGCGGAGGGACATGTGCTACGGTATTTCTGACTTCTGAATATACAAAATTCTAACTGGGACTTACAAAATGTCAACTCTCTAGGCCGTATGAAAATTGATTAAAAAGGACCTCAAAGTAGTCGAAAATACAGACAGGTCGAGTCAAGTTAAATAAAAATTTTTAAAAAGGTTTTTCACAGCTCTGCAGTGTTCAACTATCCTTGATTGGATTGTAATGACTCTTCCGGCTCCATCACTGTAGAACCTTAATTTTTGGTGCATTGAGGTTTCGCGTAATCTGTCGGCATTTTGATGTTAGTGCCAATGTTTCGGGCTTACACTGTGCAAAGGCCAACAAGCTAACATAAGATGTTGATCAAGTGTCAGCACAATTTTTATTCCAGCCATCCCTAGACTAATCTTAAACGCTGACTGATCAATAGATAGTTAATCTCGTTAAATGTTTGTTATCTATAAGTTGGAACCCTGCTAAGGCCTACTGCTGAAATAAAGTTTCTCTAATAAGATGACAGTTAACTTTGCAAAAGTCTACAAGACATTCCCTATTGTAATTGCGCTTTTCGAGGCCATGATGTACCATCACATGCTTTGTGCTGTTTTGTCGTTACCTTTATTGGTATTCATGATGATGATGCCCGTCTTGGTGTTGGACAGCTGACTATAGAATTTGTACTTTCCTTCTTATGTATCGTACTAAGTTGGTGAACAACACTTATCTTTATTGTGGGTGCTATGTTAGAAGATAACTTGGTTAAACGGTTAGTTGATAAATAACTGTTAAGCTTGATACGAAGCTAAATTCATCGACTAATATCTGAAAATATATTCTTCTAATGTGGGCAGAGAAGACCTTCCAAAGTATTATCAAGATAACTAGGTGCATGTATCATATAAATTAATCGCTTCCGGTACCTGGTAATCAACTTTTTTCGTTAAACTATTTGGGCAACTGTCTTTAAATCCGTAATGGATTTGCTTGCGTATTCAAATTTGTTGAAAAACAGAAGTGAACCATTTAAAATGTTTAGAAAATCTTCTTTCTCTCTCTTGAAAAAATAGCATCACAAGTTGATAAGCTTACAACAAAAATCCTTGCAAGAAACCGCTCATCTTATTCACAGGACAAATAAATATTTAAACCACGATAGAAAATGTCTCTGAAGATACCTATAGGACATCCGAAATAGACGCCTCCCATACATATATTCTTATGCTAAGATGGTTTATTAAAAATGACTAATTAGGTGAATTCCAGCCAGAATAATGATTTAAGTTTTATTTGTTATACTATGGAGTTTAATTAGGATTATTTTAACAAATAACCACTCAATTTAAAACAACTTGACAAAAGCAAATTCCTGAAGCAAATAAACTGTGCAAATTGGTTAAAATATTGCTATTGCTAGAAACACGCGTTATTTAATTTTCGTTGTTCATCAGAAGAATACTCAGTTCTCCGTAAAGTTCTTACGCCTACATTGCAAATGATGTCGGCCGTCGAATTAAAATGACCGGCTGGCAAAACTGCCAACCCCAACAAAGCGTTTTATTTTTTGTATTTACCTCAATTCAAAACTAATTTCAAAAGTCAACAAACCAATAACACAAGTACATAAACATGCAATCACATAATTTGAAAAGGGGACACTTATAGCTCGATTACCCGACAGCACAGCAGTCAACAGCACAGAAAGAATTAAGTTTACTGAGAGGGGGTTTCCAACCCCGATTCATCGTTGGGGTAGGTACATACATAGAGGCATCGTATACCGAGAGAATAATAATAATAATAAAACCAACAACAATAACAAAATGAGTTTAAACTTAACTCGAACCGCATATCACAGTCAGAAGAGCATCAACGACATCAGGGTTCCCCACACCCCGATAAAAATACAATAATAAGGACGATGCGATGAGCAATACAATTTCTTCTTGCACGGGGTAGGTTGCTTGGATGCTGCTATTGAATGCAACTCCAAGGGTTGTACTGTTGACTCCCACATGCGGAAGACTGCAAACGGTATTTTCATTATTAACCGCAATAATGTGTTTGCTGGTTGGTGTCTGCTCTTTGCCGTAATCATGGCCGACAAGCAGGCGGTCGTACTCCTATGGGAGGTGGTTTGTTCTGCTATGATCCTTTGGGATTTTCTTAATTTGAAATATGCGACTAGTTGTTGCAGTACCTACTGAGAAAATTACATAAGAAAAGTAAAATACTTTTCTGTAATTAAATGAAATTGTGTATTAGACCTCCAGAGGTCTCTTCACTGCGCTCGATGATGTTTGCCATCAGTTTCCCGCAGGCTAGGGAGTAATTTTGAAGTCAACATTGGTTATTAAAATACTCTTTAATGTTGAGATCTATGAGCGTTACCGCGATTTCGACATCGTGAAGAGAATTAAGCTCGGTAGGCTCCGGCGGGCAGGACACCAAGCTCGCATGAGCGAAGAGGATCCTGCTTGGAAAGTCCATTGTTGTATGATTTATGGAACACGACAGTGAGGCCATCCAAGCCTACGCGGAAGGATGGCGTAGACAAGGACGCCCACAGTTTAGGAATGCCAAACTGGATCGGCACTGGACCAAGAACATCGGCTAGAAATCGGGACCGGAAAGAGAGATTTTTTGCGGAAGGTCAGGATCGGACACCGGTTGTAAAGTCAAATATGATGATAATGATGATGAAACTGAATGACATCGGCTCGAAATCGGGACCTGCAGAGAGTTTTTTTGCGGCAGGCCAGGACCGGACACCGGTTGTAGAGCCAAATATGATGATGAATATCGTACTTCTCGTTTAGCTATATTAGCTACAATTTTAACAACCTTAGTGTAGGTTGATTCAACATTTGGACTGTTATCCCGACAGAGCATGAACATGCCTGGAATCTCCGAAAAGGAATTATATATATTTTTTTTATATTTAAACTTATTGCCAAGGTAGAAATCCCTTAATGACTTGCGCCACGGCATTAAGGTGGTATAAGCCCTTACTTATAATCAAAATGTAAATTTACAATATATAGCCCTGATAGATTTCTCCCCGATTCACTGAAAAAGCAATAGAAAAAGCGATCACGAAATGCTTTAACCAATAGATCATGGTCAGAGAAAACTACAAAAAACCTTCAACAAGAAATGATTACAAATAATAACGTAAGTGAGCCTTCACAATTTTTGGGACCTCTATTGAGCAATTCGGTCCTTCACGAGCTAGTTGACTTCTTTCTTGAAGACCAACAACTTGACAGTGAATCGTACCAGATTCGTCTGTAATATCTCACAAACGAAAAAGGCACGCACAACTATCGAGCCGAAAGGCTTATCAAAATTCAGCTTCCAAGAACTGAAAAGACTCAAAAATGTTTCAAATGCCACAAAATCAATGTGCCTTCTGTCGTCAAACACTGTACACTGGATGAGCGGAAGAGTTGAATTCAAATAAAGTTTGCCAGAAAAGAGAAAATCGCTTTTAAAAAGATTCTTTGAGGACTCCTTGAGGGTTTTCGTTGTTCGGCCAAGTCCTCTGGAGCAACTAGAAATTAAGGCTTTCGATAAAGATCCTCTAGAAAAATTACATAATTACACAAAATAAATGCTTCGCTCTCGATTTCGCCTTGAAATCTCTAAAATCAACTTAGTCTATGCTTCTTTTAATGAGAGAAAAAAACGTACAGAATTTGTACGCCCTAGTGGCAGGGCTAATTTCTAGCTTACAAAACTTTCATTTATTTCCACATCACTTTGTCGCACAATATAAAAATTTATTGCCATAGTTTCAAAAAAATAATTGCTTAGCGTTTGAAGGGAACCAAAGTCAAGCCAAGTAAAGTCCGTAGAGTAGGTCGTGCCTCGCGCTATTGCATCACCATATCACTAGGGAGGACATTGATATAGGCAGGATTGCTTTGATGGCCTGTTAGCTATGTTATTTTGAACACCACACCGCTGGATTTGTCCTGGTCGTCATCATCTGCATTTTCTATTCCAGTTTTTAGAGATTTCTCCCATGCGTCACCGTTCTTTTTTCATTTGGGCGAATATAAATTGCATGTTATCAGAGCGAAAGTCAAATCTCGTTTAAATTAATGAGTTTGGCTATTGTGCGTTCTTTATGATTGCAAACAGGAAATTTATCGCTGGAAAAAATGAAGCGCAGAATGTTGTGTAGTTTGGATCCCATATTGACGAAAATAAACAACAAAAGAACGCTTAATTACAATCTGCAATGAGCCTAGATTGGCCTGTTGGCCGTATGGTCATCATCTAAAAGTTCATACTACATTTCCCTGTACAATGTAGTTTGCCGTCATTCTATTCATAGAATATCGTGTTCAATTTTAATTTTTTACAGAACATTCAAAATAAGAATTGTGATTTAAAGTTGACGATGGTATCATATCACTAATAAATCGGACCAAGTTTGGATATAATTTTCATTGTCAGCGACATTAAATTAACAGCGGCACAACAAATTCTAAAAGTCCTTGTTACCGAGCTCATATTTTTTTTGTCGAATGTAACATTTTTAACATTTCGAGAAAAGATTGCCATTTTTGGTTTTGAGCCAACTTAACCGACCTTTCGATTGGTGTTTTTCGATTTTGTATATTGCTTATAGTTTCCGAGATATTAAGTGTCAATTTTGGCGTATGTAGGCCTTAAAATCAACTTGGTTATGTGTTTCGAAAAAATTCACAAACCAGCTGTTCCCGACTGTTCTGCTAACCGGAAACATGAACCTCCGCACTCCTTTCACAACTACCTGGTGGCAGGTGTTCTATAGCCAACCTGTCAATAATTTACATTGAAAACATTTTACATTTCCCAACCACAAGGGAGGGGAACAACGGTGTACAATTTCATTTTTAAATTCTCTATATTAACTTCACTTACCCGTGGGTCGTCTGTCGTGGATTCTTGCGATCAATTTTTAACCCACTTCCCATGGCCCGATTTTATTGAAATTTTGCACACATGTGTATTTCCGGAGACAACACTTTCTATTAAATTTTTAGGTCCCTCGGGCTGCGGGGTCATGGGGGCTCCCATACAAAAAATTTAAAAAATGTACCCGATTTTACACACATGTGTATACCCAATAAACAATACTTTTTCGAAAATTTGGTAGTGATCGGGTCCCGGGTTCGGCCGCAAGGCCCTTATACATTTTTTAAATATCTATACTGGCATCAGATATTCGTCGCACTTTATGGACTGTGTGCGGTGTGTGCTGCGCAGTTGGCTGCGCTGCATGGTTTTGGTGGTAGAGAGAGAGAGAGAAATCTTAGCTCACGCACAAATGAACCCAACAAATGAAACGAGACATAAATGTTTTATGCTTAATTCAACTTACATTTTTATTTACTGAATTTTATTTTTATTGATGTCGTTTTTTGTTGTCGATATCAACTTACAGATAGACAACAAGTTTTCGCAATATTCTGTCATTTCGCGTTTTCATAAATTAGTTCAGAGCAGTCAAAGAGTTCTCAAGATAAATGTTCGTGTTTCTTATTTGCTCAGAGTATGAGCGTGCTCTAAGTGCTCAGAATAAAATGATCTGAGCTTTTTCAATTTTAACATCTGATGTCAAATGTCTGTTTCTATGATTTTCTCCTACAATAAAAAAAAAATGGCCCAGGATCGAGGGGCTCCCATATCAATTTCTGCGATTAGAGAATTTAGATGAAAAATTTTAATTTTTATGCGTTGTTTTTTTATTTATTGTGCGAAGCTAATTTTTCAGCGTGCGTGTGTCAGTTTGTCAGTTTATCAGTTGGTCCACTCGTATACGAGTCAACTGACAGATGCCTGTTGCCCTTTCAGTTAAGAGGATGGAAATTCGAAAAGTCACGGACTGATTGACCCGCTCTCGTTTCTCGGCTCCTACCAGTCAGAATTTGGTGGGACTTGTTTTAAAGCAATTGGTTAGTGTTTAACTTACGATCGCGTAATTTGTGGCTTTTTTTAAATAACAACTTTTTTCCCAAAACAAAGAATGAAACTAAAGTCCTTTTAAGTTAATGTCAGAATTACAACTATTCATATGGTGTATGGGTAAAGCTCCGCTCTACTATATTATAAAAGATAGAAAAATATATAAATGAGTTATGGATATGGTTATTTATATAAGTACTAATATATTATAAGTACTAACATAGCCTATATATTATACATATTGTCATATATTCATATTGTCGAATGCTACATTTCTAATTATTGTGAGCCCGGAGAGCGAAACCAATAATTAGGGCAAAGGAATTTTTTTCCAGCGTGCGTGTGTTTGTGAATTTGTCAGTTTGTCTACGCGTACATCTCGAACGCTACCAGTCCAATTTTAATGTAACTTATTTTTTTTTTCGGCTTGCAATGGCGTAATTTTGATTTATTTTTATTCATAGTGGTAATTTTAGAAGGAATATTATAAAAAAAAATTGTATTTTTCAAGAAACGTTTAAGATAATTCAGTCTTTAAACTGAATTACCCATCTGAAAAAAAGACTATTGTATTCTGCTGCTAATATATAAGGTACGAAGATGTAGCTTAAAGCTTAGGCTGGACAACAACATGTCGTAAACTCATCACGGATAGTCTGATACCTCGAAATACATTTTAGTTAGCTGTTTAAGTTCAACGGGTATGCATCAAGGACCCTACAGAGAGCAAATAATACTTTCAGTCTGTTACATTCGCTAATGAGTCAAGGAATAAAATCCACCCGGAAATGTGCTATGGAAGCTCCACACCTAGTCGACAATCTCTCCAACATACATTAAGAGATTGCAGCTGTTCAAAATGAAAGAGAGATTGTACTGGTCTTGATAGGAAGTTCCACAATGTGGCTACTTTTACTCAAATATGGAAAACATAATTTGCAAGAACTTCAGATCCGACTAATGATATCAGTAAGAACTGATGAAACTTATTAGAGAATGTCATAGCTAACATTGAAGTTAATCAGAATTAGCAGAATGGGTGTAATTTATCAGGAATCAGCCGATTTTTTTAGAACTGCACGTTTTTACGATAATGCCGTAGTACCATTCCGGCGAAGCTGATAGCAGTATAATTATCAGTCTCTACCAAAACCCCCACGTAGCAGGTACATACATATGATCTCCGATATTATCGACGAAGTCTGGGAAACAAAATGGTGTGTTCCTTCAAATTGTTGAATATCACTGAAATCTTCGAAAAAATAAAGGACAAGGGCCTAATGTATCGAATAGTCTTTTTGCTTAGTTATAACTTACTAAAGAGTTAATTGTCAAACGAGCTGCATACTGTGCATACTCGATATTTATTATCAGTTCGTATACTCTGGCAAATCATTATGAACAGATTTGTGCTTGAACAAAGCTACCAAATTATTAAAATTTTCTTTGAAAATTTGTCGTCGATTTGCGCAACCTTTAGACGACTTTGTAATTTAAATAGCGCAGATAATCGAGCTAGTTATCCTTCGAGCTGTGGATAGATTTCGTACCACATACTCTCTAAATGAAGAAATAACTCCAACTAAAAAGAATATTGTCGCTGTACATGAAACAGTGGTCTAACATCCTAATTTATCGATTCGTCGCTGGTCGCATGAATTGGGGCTCTGTTCCGTCCGTCTACTACGTAGAAAACTTTACCCAAAAATTTAGGCCTACACCCATATAAGATCCAGCTGGTACAAAGCCATTTTTCTTGGATTGGGCCTTAGAGCAGTTGGAAACTGCGTTTTATTCGTTTAATTGTGTTTAGGCTCATTTTTGGCTTAACGGGTTTGTATAAGAATAACCTTGGTGACCATATGCCTGAAATCATTTTTAAATTTTAATGCCATTTGTTTAACACCTTGTCAATGAATTAAGATTCCTACTTTGCCCTTTTCCAATGAACACTGAGCAGGGCGTAATATTCATATACACTTCAAGATGCTTAATTTCTCGAAGATGGCTGTTAATTCCGTCGAGATATTATTGCGCTGAGATTAAATCACGTTCATCACGTCAATTTACTTATGTGATCGTATATTGTCTTGATGTTGATATTTACTTGTTGTAGTTTGGTTGAGCGCGGGTTCTAGTTTGGCGGAATTAACAGCAATCACTAAGAGTGTCAAAAGGTATGTTCGAGTTGTGGCAGTCTTGTTGAGTTTATATGAATTTTCGGCTTCCCTTAACTCTGGCCGTCCTGGTCTAAGCTCCAATCCAAGCTTATCCGGCGTCACTGTCATGTCCCATTCCATCATATATTAGCTTGGTGTCCTGCTCACTAGAGTGTACCGAGCTTAATTCTCTTCACGATGTCGACATCGCGGTAAAGCTCATAGATCTCATCATTAAAGAGTCTCCGTCATCGTCCTTCCTTATATACGGGGCCAACAATTCTTCGTATGACTTTCCTCTCGAGCGCGGCTAAGATGTCAGCATGCCAAGCTTCGGATCCATATGTAAGCACTGGTATGAACCTTATCTTATATACACCAGCAACTTCGATGTTATGGTTGAATTCCTAGATTTGAAGATTGGACTATAACATTATGTAGATTTAAAATAACTCGCGCTTAAAGTTATCACAAATGACCCCTTTATTGTATTATTAAATATTCCATGGGACATATGTGTGTAATGTCCATCACATTCGTTTGATATCGGTTCAAAAGTGCAAAATTCAAAAATTAATAACTGCACTAATGAAATGAACCGTGTTAACGTCCGATTGATTTCCGTTTTAATTATAATTCGTAGATCAACAGAATAAATACCACTAATTTCACCATATGCGCATTCAATATAAAATCGTATCTGTGTTTCAATCGAAGTGAAACCCTCGCGCACCATTGCTGATGGGGTTACTCTACTCACTCACAAAGGCTACTACTGATCACTGCCGCCACTGTGTGACCAGTGTGAAGGGGTGGTGTGTGATGTGATGGGAAAGGCAATAATGAATCAATTGCATTGCGGGTTATTTTATGCCGTGAAATCAATTTGTTGCACCCTTGTTTCACATTAACCCGGCTCGTTAGCGTTATAATGGCGATGTGGTGCCAGATAATTTACTTGCATTTTGTACTTAATGCACATCGTACAACATTGGCTGATGACTGCAATTTCGATAAAATTGTTTTCGAAATATGTATCTTTCGTACAAATATAGCGAGAGTAGTCCTACATTGTAAATTACTAGAAATGGAATTCTTCACGGTAGTTTATTTCTGCGCTTGCATTTCTTTATTTATTTAGGACAAAAAGAGGGATTATTTGTGCGTTTTATACGCACCATAATAAGGTTTTTATCGTATGTGGCACACAAGTCATTTTAAAAGTCGTTTACCTACATGCTGGTAAAATTGTCTTTTAAAACAATTTTGCCGTTAAAATCTGTGTATTGTATTACTTTTGTGTTTGTTTTATGTACCAATTATAATGCAAAATAAAATTAATGAATATTTCCGAAAATATGTGTACCTATCTATAATAATTGCATATCAAAGTAAATAAAATACATATTGAACGCATTTTTTTCTAGATATCAGTAATTCACTATTTTATTTATTATTATTATATATTTGGATCTTCAACTGGGTTCTGGTCCTGTCCATTAATAGCTGTTTCCAAAAGATGTTTATCTTTTACTCCAAAAGGCAGAAATTTTTACTAAGCTATTTGAAAAAGTCGTCTGGAAGTCTTATCTAATCTACCTATTGTCCAATGTATCGCAGAAAAATACCTGACCTTATTGACTTCGGAATATGTAAGCAATTTAAAAGAAACCAATTTAAAATCGAACAATCATATGACCAGACTTCGATTCACTCTCCCTGCATAATAACTATTCTGACTGATTCAAATTATACCAAACCCACATACTTCTTCGACATCTTATCTACAGTCGGACGAACCCTGCCACACGAAAAATTATAGCATCACTAGCAGCCGTACAAGCTGGATTTCCTTTAAAAAGAAAATAAGCTCTTACATTAATATTATTAGTCCGTTTACAAATAGCAGAGATATTAATCATGCAGTGAAAACTTTAAAGCAACTATTGATTCAGGGTGCTAAATCTTGAACTCCAATGTCAAATAATATGTTAAAAAAGGTAGTCAAACACGAGTGATGCAAATTGAAATTAAGGCTCCCTTAGAATCTAAATGAAAACCAAGAAGAGAATGGTAAAGTCGGAGATCACCCAATCTCAAAGGAAAACTGTCAGAATGCGCAAAGAATGTTCAAAGACTTCTTAAGCTCAATTATAAGAAGTCATTTTAAGACATGTTAAAAACCTCTTACCATCTATAAGCTCAGACTATATGACTATGGAAAGCTGCTAACAACGTCAAATGACCAAGTAACGCTGACCCACCCAATCGCTTGGCAAACGGTGACTGGGGTAGAAGTGATGCTTAGAGAGGGAATGCATTCCCAAAACATCTATAAAATGTGATTATGCCAAACCAACCCTGAGTGAATCATAAACTTAGACAGATTCCGAATGCCCCCTTTTAGGAACTGATGGGTTATAAGATGATGGACTTGTTCTCTGCCGTAAAAGGTAAGCTAAACCCAAACAAATCACCAGGAAACAGTTAAAATGGCTAAAGAGTTACTCTAAGTTGCAGTCTGACATCTATTACATATAACAGAATCTTATGCAGAGAAATGTGCAAACTTTTCCAAATTATAATGGTACCCAAACCTGGTAAGGACCAAAATCTAGTCTACTCATACCGGCCGATTACTATCAATTCTATCGTAGCTATTCGAAAAATTGTTAACACGAGTATCATAAATTCAAACAAATATAGAGAGTATACATAATATACCGGAACATCAATTTGAATTTAAAAAGAACATGGAACAATTGAACAAGTTCACAGACTAGTCTCTCACATAAAAAATCCTTTTGAAGAAAAACAATATTGCTCTGCCGTATTGCTAGACGTTGTTCAAGCATTCGACAAAAAATCTGACATGTATGCCTTACATAAAAAATTCTATCGCTTCTACCCTTAAACTTGCATTCCATTCTAACAAGCTACTTAGAAAATCATAGGATTATCACTAAATATAATAGTTTTACCTCCCGAACAAATGCCATTAATGTTGGTGTTCCACAAGGTAGCGTCCTTGATCCATTCCTCTATCTACTCTACACACGGATGCACATCTTTCCTATTTTGAAGCAAGAATCCGGCAACTGCCTCAGAAAACTAAAGCTATCCCAAAAATGTTGAAAAATAGTTTTTTATATGGAGAATAAAAATATAAATAAAACTTAAAGTACCCACATATAATTTACCTTAAAAAAGAGCAGCTTCCTGTTACCAATGTTTATTCATTACCCAATTCCTCAACGAAAAGACGGTTAGTAAGCTTCCACCTTTATAGAAGATTAACATGAAAAAGACACATAGAAGCGAAGAAACCCCAAATAAAAATAAGAGCTGCTAAGATACATTGGCTAATAGATAAAACGCCACAGCTAAGGCTCGAATATACATTTTTTTTTGTATAGACCCTTATGGGTGACACTGCGACCTAAAAATATCTATTGTATCTACAGGGTATGATTAATCTAAGACACATACCTCAAGTTACAATGACCTGTGAGAAACCAGCTCTCTAATGATATCCTTTTCTAAATTGAGGATTTCCTTATAGCAATTAGCACTTATTAATCGTTTGGATTATCTTAGCATTGAGACATTTTCCCAGTAGACCAGATGAAGACTGCGTTCTCAATTATTAATCAATGCTGTGGCGGCAGCCAAGTTGACACCACAGTCGGGTTCAGGTCCTATTAGCGCACATTCTGATCCAGCCCTAGCTAGTCCATTTGCAGATTCGTTGCCTGTGATTCCTTGATGACCAGGGAGCCATCCGAGTTTCACCTTGTTATGCCTGGCGAGAGATTGTAGTGCATCGTAACAGCATTTAACTGATATAGAGTCCATTAAGTTAGACGACAGCGCTTAAAGGGCTGCCTGGCTACCTGAAAAGATATATATCCTAGTGCCCTTAATACCTTTACTAAGATTTAACCTAGCGTAGATCTCAATGGCATGGTGTTCAGCCTGGAAAACCGTGGGACTCATTCTCGTTAGTATCAAAACTCTGGTGTTTGGTCCAACCAACTCCAGATTCCATTTTCAATACATCTGTGAACCAGAATAGCGTTCAGTGGTGGAACACCATTAGACCAGATTGCACGGTCCAATATTTCTACCTCAAATAACCTACCGAACCAGTACTCCCTGACTGTAAAGCATTACTCTGTAATTAAATGTTAAAACTAATTTGGTCTTATGGTACATCTGCCTCTTGAAACGTGGATAAAAAACAACATTTTTTGTATAAAAAAACATGTTTTGCGCACTGGCTAAGAATTACGTAAAACTTAGTTTTGTAAGGTATGCATACTTGTTATTAGTTTCTTAATTGAATCAATTTTATGTTTTTTGGTTAAATAAAATTTGTCGTTTCCCATGCAACTCGTTAGTTAGTAAAAGAAAACAATTATATGCTGTTGTAATTGATTGCTTGCAAAGTACAATGTAGGACAAATGTCATGCTGAACGCCTTAATACTGATGGAAATACGATTACGGTTCCTTAATTTCCTTTTATATCTCTGCTATCACTGATAATAGTATCACAAATATTAGAATGTAATCAATAACTCTTGCCACTAATATAAATGTAAATATATACTAAAAAAAGGTTAAACTCTTCAATTTTTTTTAGCAATTACAAAATTATTCCAACCTAGAGGAAAAGGCCGACCAAATACTCGTATTGGCAAACATTCCTGCTTCGTCAAACAATTCTGTGTCACTTGTGGCAAAGATGGATTACCGACTTATTGGAAAACAATTGGTCATTCATTTATCATTAAGGACACACAGCACACACAGGACACAGACATTTTCGTTATCAACATCGTCCTACGTCCATCATCATCATCATCATCGTCATCATCGATGTAGTGATTTGCTTTATGTTTGCAAAGGAACTCTTGTCCACCGGTACAGGGGTTAATGCCTTGTCAATCTCTTCTTTACATATTATACGAATCATATCGAAGAAAAAGCATCCTACTTGTGTGTTCGATTGGGATGCTATACCCATACCCATTGACAAAAAGCAATCACCAGCCAAAACGGTGCGTTCGGGTTTGGGGTGTGCGTTCTGCGGAAAATTGCGTTTTCATTCGTAACGCAAATATTCCTAAAAGTTAAAAGGTTGAACCGCCCAGATACGTATATGTATCAGTATGAGTACGGGATGAGGTATTGGTCATAATCAGCATCGCATCACATTAGCAATGTACATAAATTACAAACGATAATAGTAGAAGAAGGTATTTGATTTTTCTATTTCACATGTTCAATAAAATTTGCGGTTTTTTACTAATACTTAAAGAAGAAGGCCGCCAAAAATCCATCGGGAATTCTCTATTTGCGGCAATATTGTATACATAGAATGAACACATAATTTGCTTTTAATATGCCGACACGTGACGCACACGTTTCATAAATTCAACACAGTTTAGAAAGAAATTAATTTTGATAACGATATTGCAGAGAATTGACTCAGAGAGTTAAGAGCGTTCTGACAAGGGTTTTGAATTGGGAAGTTCCATTTTTCCAATAAGGCTTCTCAGTTATGCGCGAAGTTAGCTTCTGTTTGTTTGACATATACTTGTCATAGAAAATAACACCAAATAATTCAAATTTTTTATCAAATTTTGGTTGTTACGACTTTACGTCTACTAACTTTCGGTTGCCGTACTCGTCCAGATAAACGAAAAATTGAAAGTCTAGTGGAATGTTTCCGTCCCAACAAGACAACAAATCGAAGGCGTGCCGAGAATATAGCGGGAGCAGTGTAAATGAGGTCGTAAATTTGTCAATTCTGCATGTGGTGGGATGTGGTCGACTCTGTTAACAGTTTGTGGTGAATTTTTTGCGAGGTCTTAGGTATCCCTATGAGATCTCTTTAACCCAAGAACTGAAGCCGAACGATCATTAGCTGCGACGTAACTTCAGTGATTGGGCCCTTAACATGTGTGAAAAATATCCCGATTTTCATCGCTAAAACATCTCCCATTTCAGGAAATGTCATTAGAGCTACAAAAATTTACTATTTCAATGATGCTGGTAACGTATATAAATTGAAAGACATTGGCTTGCAAAACAATCGAACTATCATACCCGTTAGGATGAGATCGATTGCCTTCTGTAGAAGTGCCGGAAAGATCCCACCACCGTCGGGAGCTTTCAAAGGTTTGAAAAAGCCTACTGTCCATTTAACCTTATTTAAAGTTCTCTGACGATGTTATCTCCAGCAATCTACCAGTCAGTCAACTAGACGACTCGTTCGTGTTATTTAACGCTTCCGAAATTTTCTTTGGGGCTATGACAAAACAATAGCGGTCAGCCATCAACAGAAAAGGGCGAATAACACAGAATGTTTTAGAATTGCAGGTGGTCATAACTATCTCTGAGGTGGAAGTGCGATCAAACCGCCACGCGGTTGCTGCCGGTAATTTTTCTCCAATACAGGAAAAGCTAAATGATGGGGCTAGTCCCTTCTAAGTAAGGTTGGCGCGAGGCCAATAAACTTTATTACGGAACCCAAAATCAGTCTTGGATACACTGATGAACCACGACGACCACGGCAACAAAAACGGCTAAATGATTTAAGAATGATCAATTGGTATCCCAGGTCTATTCCAGTGTAGCTTCATCCCAAGCAAATTAATAACTGATCAGATTTACAGCCGTAGGCAGGTGATGGAAAAATTTCTAGAGTTTCAAAACTCACTACACCATCTTTCTATAGAGCGCGCGGCACGAAATCTGGGGCTGCACATAAATGAGAGCAAAACAAACTACAAGGTGGCCACGTCTGCGAGTAGAAGATTCAACATTGCTTAGCTAAAAGCATTCTGCGCTCTTAGCCGCGTTTGAGAGAAAAGTCTTACGGAGAATTGTTGGCCCCGTATGTAAGCAAGGAAGATTCCGGAGACTCTATAATGATGAGATACTCGTATTCGAGCGTTACCGTGATGTCGACTTTAAGAGAATAGAGCTCGGTAGGCTCCGGTTGACAAGCTCGAAAGTCCTTTGCAGTAGTATTTATGGAACACGAAGGATGGCGTAGACCAGGACGCTAGGACCGCACGCCGGATGTAGAGCCAAATGATGATGATGCCAAACCAACAAGCATGAATCTCTTTAAAAACTTTTATATGACCAGACGACCCCTTTTGGTCTGTATTTTCGACTACTTTGAGAGAGACACGACCTAGAGAGCAAACACAAGATATTTGATTTATAAACAAAAATAAATTGGGCACTGTGGTACTAATATGCCTCATTTATTCACGGACACATCCTTATCTGTTGAATCAGAAGTTATAGCAGTCAGCAGTGTTGTTTGCTTCATGCTTTTATTTAACTTGTCTTGACCCCTGTTTGTCTGTTTGTTTCGACTTCTTGAAAACTATTTTTAACCAATTTGCAAACAACCCATACAACTGATATTATGTAACTCGTAGGACATTTCTGATATCCCACATGTGACGCGTGTCGTTAGTCGTGTGGTGCGCGTATGATGTGTCTAAAAGTTCTTTTTTACGACTTCTTTGAGGTCCTTTACTTTACTTCTTATATGACCAAGAGAGGTGGAATTTTATGAACAGTTCAGTCTTATAGACCATTTCTGAGATCCTGCGTTTTCAATAAATATTTTCAACATATCAAAACGCAAACGGTCAATTTAAAAATAAAACGAAGTTTTATTACATTTACTTGTTTTGGTTTTAATCTTGAATTATAAGCAATTCCTTTTTAAAAATATCAGGGAGTCCAATTTAATGAGCGGAACTGTATTTTATGTTTTTTATAAACATGCCACATGACATCGTCGATATTTAGAATTTTAATGTGGCGCAAACAAACGATATCGTTCCTCTTTATATCTCTATGTGGCAAAGACTTTTTACACGGTGGCCGTGACCGTGGGACTTAGCTTTAGGTTTCAAATATTACTTGTTGGAATTATTTGATGTAATGAAGCAAAAATCCTGCGAAAAATTATTTTAATGTGAGGAATTAGAGGAATTAGCCGAAGGACCTCGAATTATAAACAATATCACATATTTTTAGTTTATAAATTTAAATTTTAAATAGAAAAATAAACCAAAGTGTAAGTAAATTAAGCTCAGGCTCCTCACAATCATCCTCCTGAATTTAATTGAACGGAAAAACCACACAGAAATTGGCAAATAATTTGCTCTCATATCCGGCCTAATATCGTTTACAAATGGAATTATCCTTCTCCTATGCACAGAATAATTCACATCATGCCACAGGCCAAACCTCAAAAATCTCCGAAGCAATTTTCCATTCAATTCGATATGCTCGCACGACACGACCGATGTGGAATACAAAACAATGAAGCCATTTTCTCCGAAATCTGAATATCAATTAAATTTAATTATTAGAATCCCATTTCGAGAATCCCTGAGCGATTTGATTGACTTAAGTGGTTTTCATTCAATTCCTTCCCCCACAGACGTGTGTTCGACGACTCGATTGGAATTTGCCAAGGCATGTTACGAGATTGGCAAAGCTCTTGATTGTCAAGCAAACGTAGAATTTAGCTTGTTGTGATTCTCATTCTGGACGAAGCCCCTTTTCCGTTTGCAAGTGGCCGTAAAACAAACGGATTTACATAAACATGGACGAGCGAGTACGTTGGTCGACCAATAGAAAAGGGGAATTTTATATGACAACAAATGCAGTTGTCTTATTAGAGTCATAGGAAAGTTGTCGAGAAGACTTTATAAATAATGGAAAACCGAAATGCTTTTAACGATTGACCTCCATCAGGTTATTCAGATCCTTCTCAATTTAACGGGTGGAGATTGGTTTTCCAATCCCATAATTTCTGTTCGTTTCAGAATCACTATTGGACTCATGTATTTGTTTATGACAAGCTCGTAAGGTTCTTTTGTTTCTATTTTCTGCTTTCGAACTTCGAAGTCGGCTAAACATACTCATTATATGGAGAGGTTTGATTTCTATATAATAGGATTTCCATTTAGATTCGGATTTGTGTGATATCCAGTAAATCTCAATTTAAATGAGCAGAGCAGTACGACTTACTTGCATGGTTACAAAATGATTTGGGTGTGTTGATATATGCACTCTAAGAAAATGGAAATGAAAGCTTTTTTGTTCGCGGCACGCCAAATCATCTAAGCACTATAGGAGCGTAAGTTACCAATACCCTATATCCAGTAACCATTAAGGTATATTAAATTACGGGTCCACCGAATATTACTCCCAAAAGATGTCGATGAAAAAGTTAATCTGTCAGCCGAGTATATCTTTTCTTAAGTGCGACCGTAATTTTCACCCAAATAAGATGCTAAGGCTTATAACGAGCCAGCGAATAGCCTCGGAACTATAACTGATCCACGATGACAACCACACACTTGGCGTGTCGACGGCCATCTAATGTCATTTTGTGGATTTGTTTCACCATCTCATTAGGTCGACTACTGCGATGTTCGTCTTGGAAACTCGTATGGCCTCGCTTAAACTCTGCCACCCAATATTTTATTGTTGTAAACGAAGGAGCAGACTCCCCCAGAGTAGAATCTAACTCCGTTTTAAAGTTGGTTGGGTTAATGAATTTCAAAAAAAATAATTGTATCACATAACGATCACCAATATTTACCATGTTTAAAAAATTCATTGCGAGCGTTCACCCTTATTGGCTTCCGTACAAATACTAAAGAACGTAGCGTCGTCAAACGTCAAAATTTGAGCTTTGTAAGGTTTGTACTTTCATCCACAGTTATTCTTTTCAAGCAACAACCGCTATCTATACTTCAGGTCGGGTACTTATGGGACTACCCTCGTAAACCAAACCAACACTCAACTCAAACCTGTTTCCATGAAATTCATTGCGAGCGTTCACCCTTGTTGGCTGCCGTACAAATACTTAACAACGTAGCGTTGCCAAACGTCAAAATTTGAGCTTTGTAAGGCTCGTACTTTCAACCACAGTTATTCTTTTCAAGCAACAACCACTATCTATACGTCAGGTCGGGTACTTATGGGACTACCCTCATAAACCAAACCAAAACTCAACTCAATACTGTTTCATGGAAACGCTAAACTATGTTTAACGCAGGTTACACTATACATAAAAATGAGATAGTTGTGTTTCACCAGTAAACTTCATTTGGCCTTGTGAAAAATAGCGTGCATTACTCGCTGAAAAGTGCCCATCGAATGCTCGTTAGATTGCCGTACTCGACTGCCGCTGACGACTCGGCATTTAAGCTGCTTACTCCCAAGATAACTGCTGCGTTGCTTTGGCAAAGCCGGCTTAGCTTAACAAAGCAACAGCTTTTGGATTTAAATTTAACTGTTATGTGTGTTAAACAAAACACCGCCTTACGGTGAGCGCTATAACTAACTTTAGTTATAAATCCTAAAAACTTTTTGGATTAATTTTCGTCTTTATGCTTATGCGATTGTTGTTGTAAGCCAAGCTGGATTAGCCAAAGCAACGCAGCAAACGTTTAGTTTTCAAAAACAATGACTAGTGATGGGCGAAATTGGTTATTTTGCAAACAGCAATAGATTTTTTAGAAACTGAAAACGCCAAAAATTGGATCGAACGCGATATTTAAAAAAATTCTTATGATTTGCAAATGTTATTACAGCGTGTAATTATTATAACTCGGTAGTAATACGAATGAGGTACAAACTATTTAAATGATATTTTATCAGAACTTAACTTTATGAAATATAAATCAAGACTCTCACCTAAATGATATTTTAATACTTAACTCTATGAAATATAAATCAAGACTGAAGGTCGAGACTTATTTAGTGAGAGGCGAATAAAAGAAAGAGTGTGAGAGAGAGAGAGAGATCGAATAAAAGGAATATAGAAAATATATAGATCTGGTTCTCCGCAGTAATGTTCAAAATATCAAGTAAATGACGAATGGAAACGTCGAACAAACCGCAGCTATCTTCACGCTTATTCGAGGCGTCCCTATCTACAAAACCATTTATGACATTATATTAAATAAAGTAACTGACTTTTTACCCGGCTTTGGATTTAATATTATATATTATTATAAGTTGCTATTATTAGTGGATATAGTAATTGACTTTTAGTTAAAATGTATTTTATAATATATATGTGCAATTATGCAATAAATTGTTACACACACATATAACAACTATACAATTAATTTGCATACTACGAGTATATTAGCTATGGTATATTATCTTTGTAATATATTAGCTATGTAATAAACATTTTATATATTTTGTAACATCCTTTGCACTATTATTTTAATTTCTTTTTGGTTTTCATTAATACATTATAGTACCCGCGGGCTAATCAATCGAAAAGCAGTTCATTGCAAGGACAATTTATCGCAATTCTTCCTTAATTGATTTTCCGTAATTCCTTTTATGTGCTAAGTGCAAACAACTAATTAGCTTACATTCAAGATATTAATTAAATTGTGCTAAATTATGCTGGCCAAAGCATGATCAACGCTTAAACAATAATTGTCTACAAACCGAACAATGTGTATATTTTGTATAATAGTATTAATATTTATATATACATACATATATATATATATATAGTTATATAGCTAAATGTTAATAACAAATTTACGGGCTAAGTTGCTAAAATCAGTGTATTTGTTGTTGTATTTGTATATTTGTTTGTTTAAAATTTGTTAACAATTTAGCACATTTCATTATATTGTTCCTCATAACTTGTGTCTTATGATTACGATAAAGTCTTTTTGTGTGGATTCACTCTTTGTTGTGTTTGTGAAATGGTGTTGCTATTTGGCGGGGTTCACGTGTATCACAGGGAACGAATAATACAAAAACAGCAACAAAAAAAAACATTTTATACAAACGTGCGTACTAGTGTTGTTGTTAGATAGAAGCAATTTGGAGCGCATTTTTATAAATTTTCAAGTGTAGGTACTACTTCTACTCAAAATTCAAAAACATTGTTCTTCGTAATACATTAATTTGTCATTAACGAGAACGAGTATTTTGATTTCCTACAACAATTAGAGATTTTTGGTAAAGAATTTTAAATTTGGTGGCGCTATTTCGTTCTCTATTATAAGGTAGCACTTTTGTCCCCTTTTCTATTATACGTTGAAAACTTTGTGTCCTCTTTTCCTTCCAATGAGTTCTTAAGTTTCAATATTGATGTTTAACTCTCTTTGTCAAATAAATTTTTATTTATATTTTCCCTATATTAACGAAATCTGGCAACTCTAAAGAAATAAATTTGGACAACCCTGCATAAAATGACAGATTAAAAAAAGTTAACGTTTTAAAATTGCGGTTAAGTGCAATAATATTCATCAAATGATGTGTTTAGTAAAATTATTTAATAGTTTTAAGGTTAATACATAAAAATGAAACTTTGTCTGTGTGTCTGTTCACGATTACCTCGAAGACCGTTCATGTGGTATAGCTGAAACTTTGGGTTGTGGTGGGGACAATTGGGGTGGATGTTTGTAAGGGGTTAGTTTGATTATTGTGATCAGGGGGTTGACGTGGTGAATGGCTAGGTGGCTGGATTATCTAAAGTTGGTTCTTCGAATGGGTCTTGGAGGGTCCTAATGGTCAGCTGGCTGGGTGGAGGTAATGTAGTGGGGACAGTGTGGTGGGTGCAGCCAGGCAACGCTGGGTATTTCAGCTATTCTGGCAATGTCGCCCAGTTTTGAATTAATAATCCGACTTGTGAGCAGAAGATTAACCAATTTGCCAAGCGAGTCGTCTACCCTCAAAGTCGACAGTGCATCCGCAATCGCAGATGTGTTGACGTTATTAAAAGCGCCTTCAATGTCTAGGAATACTAACTTTGTGTACTCCTTGTAGTTAAGGGAATGTTCAATATAAGGTACCAGTGTATGCAGAGCTGTTTCTACTGACTTGCCTTTACAATACGCGTGCTGATTTGTCAATGCATGTTCGTACGTATGCAGATATCAAGCAGTCTTTCCAGTCTCTTTAACAGAAATGATGATAGACTGATCCTTTGAACTAACATGCGAACATTTGTCGGCCTTGGGTATGAAAACCACGTTAACTTTTCTTTTCTTTTCTAGAAAATTGGAATATGGACCAGATCAAGACAACTCTTTAGATTGTTTCAAACAAAGGAGGGATAAATCTGAGAGACCATGATCTTAGAAAGTACGGATGTTAGCGCTATTGTTCGGTAAGAGGAAAGAGATGACGTTTCGCCTTTTTTGTGAACAGGCTGGATAAAGGCTATTTTCTTACTCCTTGGGAAGACTCCAGAGGAATAAGAAAATTGGAAAAGCCTGCGCAGTGGTAATGCCAGCGTTGAGCAACACCTCGTCAAAACACTTGTGGAAATACCATCAGGCCCAGTATTATATTTATGAATCTTGAGATCATTTAATACTCTAGCCACTTGACGAGTACGTAAGTAAATCTGTCCCATAGAGGATTCGACTCTTGCAAGTACCGGCGGCGACAACGCGCTTACTGGTAGCGTGGAGCTAGCTGCGAAATGTGAAGCAAACAGATATGGCCTTGTCTATATACAGTTGACGGTTGAATTGTCATTGGTATTGAGCGTTGGAATTGAAGATGAGGTAGTATTTTTAGTTTGTTTCACGAACGACCAAAAATTCTTACTTCCTTTAGGACATAGAAATATTTTTTTTCTCAGTTACTGGTCATAGTCGAATTAGACTCGTCTCATGTAGGCATTATAATCATTCCTGACTCGTCTAAGTTTTGCAAAAGGCATACCTCCCGGTTCCTAGAAGCCTTTTAGCAGCTTAAATCAAACCAAGCATTTTCCTTTGTTTTGAGACACTTTGTCCTGGAAGGAATAAACTGTCGCATACCCTCGTGTATCGTATCAGAAATGGTGTTCACACCTCTATTGCCATAAAGTGTTGCTATAGAAATTTGTTGAGGCGGTTCCTGTCGGATTTTATCTTAGGAGTTTCTCTTTAACTGTGTGGTTTGACTACAAGAAATAATCTGATACTACACAATGGTCTGAAGAGCCTAGAGGTGATGATACACTGACGGTGTATTTGTTAGGATAAAAGGTAAGAAACAAGTTAATGGTATTAGCGTTATGACTTACAATGTCTGGAACTCGAGTGGACTCATACACAAGCTGAGTGAGATTGTTTAACATCGCAAATAACTCAACATTCCTTCCTTGTGTTGTTGTTAAGCCTGAATGGCGAAGCCAACTGGAATTGTGTACATTGAAATAGTCCGCAATGACGATTGTGGATTGTGGAGTCAGACAGTGCATCTAACTCAATACAAGTCGAAATTAAGGCTTCTGTAAATAAAGCAGTAGTGAGTTATGTTTACGCACTTTGACTGTGAGCCAAATGAAATTAAATTCCGCGTTGGAACAATGGTTGAACCGTGATTTAGTTTGGTAAGCTTCATCGCTACGTATATAGATGGCAAGACCGCGGTGAGAAAATACTGGCCCCAAGTTGTAACCAGGCCAAATGAATTCCGAAAAATTAGAATCAGCATTAACATTAGTGCCAGAAGCCAGAATAGCAGGTTTGTGCTCTGGTAATTGGACACACGTTGCAGAGAGATTCGATCTAAGATCTAAGATAGAACACTCTCCGACAAAATCAAGACAACCGTGACGCGAAGGATAGCACCCAAAACAAACTATTGATAGTGTTATGCCTTTTTAACAGTAAGAGTTGACCGACTGACAAATCAATCACACACTGTCCGCTTTTTTGCAGAGTACAGAATCAGACACAAATTCGGCAAATTCAGGTAAATTAGTGTCAACTTTTAAAACTTCAGGAAAAACATAGAATCAATAAAAGGATAAAACACGTTATTTTTGTGTATGTATGTATGTATTTAAAAACGGTCCAACAATTAAATTAATTAAAAACAGAATAAAATGCATTCACAAACTTAGTAACAATCATAAACTAGAAGTAAAGTTTACAAGAAACGAAAAAGAAACATCGTATAGTAAAAGGACATTCAATAATATTTTAAAATACAAAACGGACATTCTAATACAGTGAATAATTAAAATGAAAAGATTTCGACATAAAATTCAACAATGTACTTTTTTATAATACATAAGGTAGCTTCTACGATGCGGTTAAACAAGCGGGGTAAACTTACACTTCGGCAGAGGATCTAATAAAATCTTTGGTCGTAGCAATATTCGTTGTCAGATCACAAATGTTGCTTACATCGCTATCTGCGTCATAATACAGCACCAAGCGATTCTATGTTTTGTTGACTTACGACTAGAAAGCTTACTAATAATACTATGCGACAATATTTATCTCGTTTTCTACTTAAATTCTAGCGGCTTTAGTTAAATAATTAAGTGTGTGCTGACAAGCTATTGTCTTTACAATGCTATCAGTTTCGTTTTACACTCTTGCTCGGCCCACATTTCCAACAGTTTGTTGCGATTATTCGAGGATCGCAACTCCGGCGGTGAGCCCTCGGCTGATGTCGATGTTGGCGATAATACGCTCGTCTGCCGGAAAGAGAAAGTATTGATATAAAATAACAACCACAACTGAGAATATTAATAAAATACCTTTGAGGCAATTTTCCGTGGATCTAAATTTAAACCGAAATTTTGCATTCCCTTGGCCAATTTTGTGAGCGGACTCGTCATAGTTTTCAGTTGCTTAAGAGTGTTGATGTCATTTTGCGAGCCGGAAGCAAGTGGAAGAGATAACTCTTTAGGAGATGATGACCTAGCCAGTTGACAAAATGTATGTACATGTGCAGAGTAAAGAAATAAGAAGATACATTTAAGTTTTAAAAAAGCAATTAAATGTTTATTGAAAATATACTAATAATCTCGCGTGTAAATGTAAAACTTTCAAAAATATATAAAGCTTAGTTCAACAGTAAAAGACTGACCTCGATTGCTCAGTGGAGCTGGTCGGGGTCTTTGCATCGTGAATGCGAATTTGCGGATTTGGGCTGATTGGTCGAATGGGGGGTGCATTTTCGAGTAGACCAGCTGGCAGCGTAACATGATCCGTAACCGATGAGATGGAAATGGTGAAAACATCTTCCGACAACTTGACCATATTATCCTTGTCCGACAAGTGGTTAACAACATTGGATGCATCGTCGTCGACAGCGTCAGTACCTTGCTGTTCTTGGCTAGGACACATCACAATGCCAACTGACGGAAGGAAATCACTCTCGTTGAAGCCGGCCTTATCGGAGGTGGCTGCAATTGCTACATCCACATCGGAATCAAGCTCTGGCTCGTAGATACTATTGTCATTGTCTTCAGAGTCGGAGCTGGTAGCCGATCCTTTAGGTTTATGTCGTGATCCAACAGTGAAAACCGCCTTTTCCGCCTCGATGCATTTATCAATTGACGATTGCGATTGCCTCATCACTTGGGGATTAATTTGAGCTGTACTGGCAGTCGATACCTTATTTTTATTTGGATTTAAACTATGGCCAAGTTTGGAAAATTGGCCAGCAACATTGCTGAATGCCTTCGAGCTAATTTGTACAAGTTGTGACTCGGAAAGGTTTCGCGGCATTCCCTGTAAAAATGAATAAGTAGAGAATTATTAGATTGTAAATTCAGACTAAAAGTTAAACGACTGGCCAATGAGGAAAGCAGCGAATTAGAGACTAGCCTATTCACAATTTTTGCACTTATCGGTGTGAAACAAGGAAGCGGATTGTCACCATCTTTGTTTAATTCCGCATTATAAAAAATAGCTGCCGTAAGATAAAGCACAGCTGCAGTTCGGAGATCCGATGAAAACATATCAGTGGGCCAACAATTAGAGGACCACCTTTCACACGGTTTGAGAACAATCAGCAGCACAGAGCCTACCTCAATCGAAAACCACTGGTATGCTGTGAAAAATGTTTTCATATAGGGTGCTGAACAAATAGTCGGTTGGTAGTAGAGAAGAAACAGTGCTTGGCTCTCCAAAGAAACTTGGGCAAGGATCGATGAAAGAAAACACCTCAAAGCTCGCATCGCAGCTCTCCCTGGGAGAAATGAGCTAGAGTCTATTCATCAAGTGAAGATAAGAGAAGTTTACCATAGCGTCAGACTTGATAAACGTAACTACATCAATGCTATTGGCTACCGAAGCAGAAGAGGCCTCAAATAGATGTGATAGCAGCACCGTCTATACAATCGCCAAGGAGTTTACAGCTCGAAGCAACACCCAGTCAAAAATGCTTACGGATCTCTGTTGATTTCGGATTAGGACTTGTTTTCATCAGTGAAGTTAACCAAACGCCCATTGACTTGCCCGAGGAAACAAATGCCCAAATCCGCACTGCACCAGCCAGTAGAGAAAAAATTATTACCGCGACTAAAAAACTGAAGGCCAGCAAGGCTCTTACGAGTAGCGCCACTGCATAGTCCCATAGAGAGAGCCTGGGACTCCGAAAGCTTCCTTGACGATGGGGAAAAAAGGCATCAATTTCAAGCTCCCGAAGAAATAAGACCTTATGCAGTGTAAAACTGGGGAGGGATTTGTGTGCAGTCTGCTGTTGCCAAGATAATAGCAAAAATCATCCTCGATCGAATCAAAGACCATCTTGAGGACACACTCGAAGCCAAACAGACCGGTTTTCGTTCTGGATCTTCCTGTGTAGATCATATCAACACCGTGCGTATAATCATTGAACAGCGCCTTGAATAAAGATCACCACTTTACTTGCTTTTCATTGATTTTGAAAAGACATTCGAGTGCGTTAATAGAGAATTTATTTGGCTTGCTTTGCACGGAAGGGACATTCAAGATAATTGATTGTTATTATCGAGGCAAAATACGAGAAGTCCAAATTTCATGTTCTACACAGACGTAAGCTGTCAGAGGAGATTGAAATTCAAAGTGGGATAAGACAGGGCTGCATACTGTCACCAATACTTTTTTTATTGGTGGCAAGTGATGTACTGAACGCAGCTTTGTCGTTCGAAAATGGAGGAATTCAAGGAAAAGGAATTCAGTTTACAGACACACCTTAAACACCTGGATTACTCGGACGACGTGTGCTTACTCTCTCACAAGATCATGGATTTCCAACAAGGGTGGAGAGAGAAGCTGAAATCGTAGGACTAAAGATTAATTCGGGAAAAACAAAAAGGATCAGCTCGTACCATTTCTCATCGATCCAAATAAACATTTCTGGGCGACCGGTAGAGAAAGTAGAAAATTTCCAACACCTTGCAAGTATTGTCTCCACCTAGCGTGGAACCGAACTAGACAAAAGTAGTAGAATCGGGAAAGGAAAAGCTGCGTTTGGAATGATGTCCAAAATATGAAAAAACCACTCTATTAGTTTAAAGACCAAGCTGCGACTGTTCCGCTCTGATATTGAATCCGTAGTGCTGTATGGGTGCAGCACATGGAAGGTCATATCAGTTGTCATAAGGAAGCTGCAAGCGTTCGTCAATAGATGTCTGCGAAACATCTTACGGATTTTTTGACCAAATGATTAACTGCACATGAGAATAGGTCAGGAATCCGTTGACACTATTATTCGAAGAAGTGAGCGGCAGAGGATTTGCCATACACTTTGTAATTGTAATGTTAGGCAGAGCGACAATGGAACCCGTTCACACAGTCGGGCAGAAGAGTGGGACGCCTTGAAGTACACTGTTAATAAACCGAATATCGGCTATTGAGGCCATGAAAATTCTCAATTAGAATACTAACGACCATAACTCGCTGGTAGAGTGATTGTACAGTGCACCATTTGTGGCGGTGGCATCATTGAGCAATGTTTCTTTTAGGATTTTAGAGGCAATCCTGTAACAGTTACAAGTGGTTGCTATCGTGACATGTTGGAACACTTTCTTGGGTTTTAAATAGGCCTACAGCACATGCAAACGTTGCAAACGTTTGTCTATATATGTCTGGGAAACATCTTACTGATTTTTTGACCCAACCAATGATAAACTGCACACGAGAAGAGGTCAGGAATCCGTTGACACTATAATTCAAAGACATAAGTGGCATTGGATTGGCAATACACTTTGAAAGGAAACAATTGTATTGCGAGCCAGAAAGGCAGTGGAACCCGTTCACACAGTTGGGCAGAAGAGTGGGATTGAAGTACATGGCATCGAACAGACGAGGATGTATCGGCGCAACTGGAGAAGAGCTGGAGCGAGCTGGAGCGAGCTGGAGCGAGCTGAAGTATATTTCTAGAGACCGGCCAACGGACTTAAACAAAGAAGTGCGTAGAAGTTAATTGCGAGCCCGAAGGGTGAAGCTAATAATCAGAGGACAAGAAAATTTTCTAGCGTACGTGTGTCGGGTTGTCGGGATGTCGGGTTGTACGTTTGTCCGGTTGTATATCGCGACTTCTACCAATCGGAATTTGATGGGACTTGTTTTAAAACAATTGGTAAGCGCTTGACTTGCGATGACGTGAGGCGCGTCACGTGTTGCGCGTCGCGTGTCGCGTGTGGCGCGTGTTTTTTTTTTTTTTAATTACTTGTGTTAAAACTTGACTTGCGATGACGTGACGCGTGTCACGTGTCGCGTGTGGCGCGTTCAATTTTTTTTTAAATATTTTTATTAAAACTAGGCTTGCGATGACGTGAGACATGTCGCACGTCGCGTGTGACGTGTGTAAATTTTTTTTCTAAAAAAAAGGTACTTGTTTTAAAACTTGACTTGCGATGACTTGACGCGTGTCACGTGTAATTTTTTTTTTTAAATACTTGTTTTAAAACAATTGTTAAGCGCTCAGCTTGCGATGGTGTAATTTTGAGGTTTTTTTATTCATAGGGGTTAGGAGAAAAAATGTTTATTTTAATGTAAAATCTCTTTAAGATAATTCAGTCTTTAGGCTGAATTACAACTATCCATATGGCGAACTGAGAAGCTCGCTTTACTATCTTATAAATTAATCCTACATTTACCATTTCTTTAACTAAGTATACAACATTTGTCTAAAAGACAACTCACCTTAGGTACATCTAGCAATGGAACTTTACTCTTTCTCCTTTGCAATACTCCGCTGGTAACAAAACGCACGTCCGTCTTTCCGATGTTATCGAGTGCAACACGAAAGAACTCAACAATTGCCAATAGGGATTCTGAAGAAAAAAAAACAAAATATACAATAACTATTGATATTTAACCAGCGTGACTAAACTAAACAATTGATTCTGCTTACCCATGACCTCTTCCTGCGTTTTAATCACAACAGCAATATTATTAAAGAAACGAATATTAGCTGATCGGAACATATGAAAATAACCATCCGCTCCATCGACAGTGTAATTCAATCGCAAGCAAAGCAACGTAGGTGCAGTACCTTGAAAGATTTTCGTATGTTGGTACATGCCAAGCTCTATCAAATTTACACTTTCCAGCTGCACCTTTTCGAAACGAACTATTTTGTCCAAGTGGGAGTCATACTCGGCGACAATGTAGCAATCGTCGGTGAGAAGCAAAATGGTATCGACTTCGGTTTCGTTGATGTCACCAGACCTGCAACAATATCAGCAATAATTAATATGAATACATTTAAGAAATCAAAAACGCTCACCTGGGATCTGCATCAATAAGGCCCCACGAACCAACCGGATACTGTGCTGATCCCAAGAGCAATCTACGGCAATCTTCCACAAGCAACTTTGCGTGCTCGGCACCTTCCAAAGCATCGTTGTCGTCTGGGGCCGTTTGGCCCCCTAAGGCGTTTAAAGATTCCGACGAAACTTGATTGCCAAGCATCAAGTCAATGGTAGCTTGGCGATAGGAATCTTTAAAACGTGCCAGATAGTAACTGCAAACAAATGAAGAATTTCTATATTCATAGACAGTCTCACATAGCAGGGGTTAATGCCACAAACTACATGCAACTTAACGCAGTTAAATTGAGTGCAGACAAAACAAAAAGCAATAACGAAAGTATAACTAAGAAGAAGAAAAATAGTTGTACCTTTTGAAACGAAACAAGCAAAACAAACACAACATAAGGTTTTAATTGAAATGGTGCGGACCTTGTGTGAATGATATTTTCCAAAAGTTGCAATTCCGGACCAAGAACGCCAGCGTGATAGTAGCCACGAATTGGCGCTGGCGTGGATGGCAACATTATTTGGAGAATCGTTGCAACTACTTCGTCCTCTTTTAATTGGCTGGCATCGTTGAGTTTGCCTTGCATTAGATCGATCATACATTGCCGGAAAGAGTCAGCAAAGTTTTGTATGAAGAAACTACAAGAAGGAGTTTCGATTCTTTTTTACTATTTAGGATTGTCTGTGTCACAGTGATAGGTATAGAGTAAGAAAGAGTTCCAAACAGATGTTGAAGACGTTTTCAACATACATATAAGCAATTTGCATATAAAAATAACTTAATTTAAGCAACAAAATTTAAGGAGAACTTAAATCTCTTATAATTTGAAAAAAAGTGAAAAGAAGAAAATAATTGTGGATGCCAATTTAAGTTATAAACAAGCCGTAGCGTAATTATTGCTTATACATAAGTTAAATTATAATTAGTTACAAGACGGGGATTAGAATCACGAGCAATACTCAAAAATATTAGCAGTTGCTATTTCTTCAGATAGTATACAATTTTCGTTCCTTTTTAGTTTCAAAAGCTATGTACAGGGTGCGTTTTATATTCTAGGTCGATTCTGTTACGCTACCATTTTGGTTTGCCTGTTATTTGTCAGTTCATATTACACAGTCATGGAGAATGGTCAATAACAATTTATTATGGGGCATCTAACGCCGCAACAACGTGTTATAAAATATTAAAATGGGTGTGCAATTGTGAATATCCGAACAAAATAACGTGCTTTCAAAAATTTGCATTCTCTAGGAGATAGAGCACAGTCTGGACAACCATGTAGCCAATATACGCCGGAAAAGATTGTTGCACTGAGGCAGAGTGTTGGTGAATTTCCTTATTGACAATTCGTTCACTCCAAACGTTTTTTCCATAGTGGAGCAAATTACGCCGGCATTCTTGCTCCGCATACTACTCCTATTAGCCGGAATCGACCCGAATCCAGGTCCTCAGATCTGAACATGCTTCGTATGCAACACAAGGATCATCAATAAGATCTGCTCAGTTAAGTGCAACAACTGCAGATACTGGGGCCATTTCCGACGATGCTCAGGTCTAGACAACATCAGAGACTGGAAATGGAGTTTCATTGTGGAATACTGCAAAACACGAGTCTCGAGCAAACCAACCAAACATGCCACCACCTGACATTACTCTGTGTGCCAAAGCCGCATATACGGCATTGCCTCTTCCGTCAAATGCAATTGCTGTGATAAACCGTGTCATCATAGAGCCTACTCTAGACTTAATAACTGTCGTCAATGGACCGCCAACTTCTTAGACCCATCCTGCTCAAATCAAACACTACAGACAGCCCCACAACATCACACTCCATCCACATAGGACATCAGCATAGTGAGTGACTCCTTATTAGCCTGTACATCCTGAAGAACGGAGAGAGCGTTAAACTCCGACCATATAATCGATCATCATCACCGTGGATAAACCCGATGTCATTATGTCTGCGGATAAACGCACATTTGCGTCGCATGAGCGAAGAGGATCCTGCTCGGAAAGTTCTTTGCGATAGAATTTATTGAACACGACAGCGAGGTCGGACAAGCCTACGCTGGAAGGATGGCGTAAACCAGGTAGCTCAGAGGTTAGGGATGCCAAACTGGATGACATCGGCTCGAAATCGGGACCGGTGGATAGATTTTTTGTGGGAGGCCAGGACTGGAAACCGGTTTTAGAGCCAAATATGATGATGATGATTAAATTTACAAAAGCCAACACAAGAAGTTGTATGCCTTCTTTTCAATTTCCTCGCAGCCTTTGACTCAATACCAAGCAAGGGACTATTTCATAAACTCAACGTAATAGGAATATGTAATGAAGTCACCAATAAGGATAATATAAGACAGCAATTTATCTTACGTCTAGGATGAGAAATTTATTTCTAATAAGTTTGGAACATCTATAGAGGTGTAAAGCAAGGTTCTATACTGAGCGCGCTCCTACTCCTCCTATTCGTCAATGACATACGGATTGTGTGAGGGGAGGGGTTAAACTGAACCATGTAACGATCCCTGCAGTCATGTATGAAAACGACAATGTCTTCCTCTCTGATCAATTGTGAAATATTGAGAGAATATAAATACCTAGGTCCTAGGTGTCCTGATAACTGCTTAATATCAATATGAAAAAACACTTTAATGAAAATCTATCGGAAGCAAAACGCTTAATATCCTCAGTTTGGAGTCCCTGTATTGTTAACAAAAGCATAACCCACAGCTCAACAACAATAGGCCTAACTATATGTCGTACTCGGAGACTGATTACCTCATTTTTTCCTAGGCGGTCTACGACTCTACCGAGATGGAACAAGGCAGGCCAACTTAGCTAGTTCTAAATATCAATTCAAGAGAAGAATACAATTGGGAGCGTTGAACGTCTTAACTTAGATTAGATTAACAACAGCAGACCAGTGTACAGCCTCAAGATTCAAATTTTACGCACTATTGTCATCAATGCGATAAGATAGATACGAGAAATATGTTGACAAGGAGTTTGAAACATGGAATATACTACTCGCAACTTAGATATCATCGATGTTGCTGAAAGGCAAGCTACCGCCCAGTCGTCATCCAATGGTTAGGCTCAATGGGTCTAACATTAGATTCATTAACCAGTGAGATATCTCGATATTAACTTTCTTGTGCATCTTTCTGAGTTGAGGAAGCGGCTGCTTAAACTTTTAGAACAAATGCGTCAAATTCTACGTGCCCTATGGGGTCTGGACAAGCGCCCAGTGCCTACCATATATGGTGGCCTATTTGTTGCTTGTGCAACATATGGACCGCCAGTCATGCTTGCCAGGGGTAAAGCAAAAATTAAGTCTTACCAGCGCGTTGCTATGATTGCACACTTGCCAGTCTGCCGCACAGTCTCTACGAAGGCTATGCAGATATTGATTGGTGTTCCACCTTTCGGTCTGGAGGTAATCTGAAGGAGCTTAGTCTTCAAGATCAAGAGGAACAGGCCTTTCTTGCAGAACGATTGGCTGGCGGCGAATGTTTTCACAAACAAAAGCCCTGGCCAATGCAAGGACCTCCTTGATGAAGCCATGATATCAAGATGGCAATCTAGATTGTCAGAATGCGAAAATGGCAGAATCACGTTTGAGTTTATTAAGGACGTCCAGTACGTCAGGCAGCTCGTTATCGTAATACCTTCTGACTGATGAAAACAGTCAGCTGAAATTCGTGCATATTAAGATGCATAGAGGGCCACCAGTCCCGAGTTGAAGGGAACTCTACCGCAGTACTTAACAACGTTGTTAACTACGAAAATATGACCAGAGATTCGTCTGGTACCACGGTATCCACGGAAGGATTTCTTCCATCCCCGGCTATTGAGGTGGGCCCCTTGTTATAGCATTGTAGCGAATGTGGTTAACTTCAAAATGCGGGTAGAGTATTTACTCAGCGTACGTTCTTACTCGGCGTGGTGTTGCGTTTTCCAACTGGGTGCCGTGACCCATAGATCGGCAGATATTTAGATAGATCTCGTTTCCATCAGTGGGAAGTTGGGGCCTTACACCCTAACTATACTGACACATCCGCAATAGCAATATTGTGGATTGGCGTTGATTGACGTCACAAAATCAATCCGTGTCCGAAGAGGGCAGTGGGGTTAAGCCTTCACGGCATGTATCCACCTTAATCCATTAGACTTATTCTGTACTCCTATACTCATAATAATATGTGAAGCATATACAGTAAGAACATACAACAATAATTAGGTAAATTAGGTAAAAGTCAAGGAGAAACTTTTATTAAAATGTGAATCTATAAGCCAATAAACGAGAAATTAAAAGAAAATAAAAATACTAAAAACGTGCTAACTTAATAGAAGAACTAAATTTTTTTGTAATTTACCGATTAGCTGAGTTCATTCCATCCTTCATCATTCCCGTCAGTTTCCGCTCACCAGTGCGTGTGTAATCACCCTGTTTGCATTTAAATAAAATATATAAGACTCAATAAGTATGACAGTTCTGATGACAAACCTTTAGAGCATTTGTGCCGGCATATTGCCGGCTTATAATGTCACCATTATTTGCCCAAAGGACCATAAACGGAGACTTGAGTTGCTCTGGAATTGGTGTGTATGGTGGCGATAAGCCCAGCTTGACAAGTTGCGACTCAAGCACAGCTTTTCCAATGGCTGTTTGCACAACATTCGTCCGATCAAGACAATCCATGCAGTTAACACGAAATACCGATTTCTGATCGCAAATCACACCACGCGCATCACGCCAGTGGAATCCCATGGCACCAGCCTCGGGTGCTAAAGCTTCAACCAATGCGGAAACATTCTCGAAACGCATTCCGCGACTATTGAGAGAGAGAGAGAGAGAAAGAGATTAAAATATAGTAAGTAGATTATTTAAGAGGTTGTTGTCTCACCAATAGTCGTGAAAATCAAACGTGACGTAGATAAGCTGATCGCTATTGTATTTTATCACATGTTTGGCATATGCATCACCAATGACCTTTTCCTTCCCGCTTTGTTCAACCAAATTTACAATACACACTCCATCGTAAATGGACAGCTCTTTGGTAAAGTGTTTCTCGAAGGCTTCTTGTGTTTCTTGTTCACCTGTGAGCGAAGGAATTAAATTTACAACATTTGCTTGCAACAATGGAAACAGCTCTTACCCCTGTCCAGTCGTGGCGGTGGCCGATACTTGTATCCAGGCTGACTCCAGTAGATGGGAACAGAGCCTCTAACTTGCGTAAATGAGAGCTGATGATGTCGAAAGGAGAGAATTTGCTCCGTCTCAACATAATTGGCACAATCGCCTGTCTCATCGACTCCACGTCGTTTGTACCTAGCAGATTGTTGTTTAGCGGTAATTAGAAAGTTTTTAACTAAAGTTCCGAAACTTACCTCGTTCCAGCACGATTACGCGATCGTCGCGAAACTAGCGCTAGTGTAAAGCACTCATTTCCAATAACACAACCTTCTACTTGTACAAATCCTTGAATTACTGGCATTATCCATGTTTTATCCTGCAAGTAAACAAACCATTCAATAAATTTCCTCCTTGACAGTGCAGTACTTACATTCAGATTGAGAATATCGGAAATCATATGCATATTCCAGAAGAACCGCTCGTCCGCTGAGTTCTTTTCGTTTCTGCGCTGCAAATTATTCGTAATGTCACTTTCAAAGCAAAAATAAAAACTGTCCGAATCGTCGAAGATCTTGTGCAGCTCATCGGTGATGCGTTTCTCAATACGATTTGGATCTCGTATGCCCACAGAAGATTTAACCTGATTCGATGCCATGGCGGCTGCCTTTCCTGTGGTATTCTTGATCGTGTTGCCTGCACTCTTTACAGCTCCCCACGTCTTGTTCATTAGCTGATTACCTTCGAAAATCTTTGGCTTTGTTGAGTGAGTTGGGGTTCCATTGGCGGAAGTTCTGCAAGGTAATAAATATTTATTTTTTTTATTAACTCGTCACGTTCTCTAGTGGAACTCACCTGGAATGCCTGGTACATGGCGTTAGTATCGTGTCCGCTTCGTCTGCACTTAAAATACAAATACTCTTGATTTTGTAAACCAAATGTGGTGGATAAAGTACTCCGACTGGAGTAGCTTCTTTCACTATCACAAGGTGCGGCTCGTACACGGCTGGCAATGATATTACTCCGACTATGCCGTGTGTAATGCCAATACATTCGATATCATCGACTGACGATAAGTCCCATCCTGTGTCAAAAGGAAACAGAAAAACAGAAAACTGAATTAATTTGCTCAATTTTTACATATAAATCGCAAGAACTGCAAGAAAAGATTCATTTCACGGCATGACATCAGTCGCTTCGTCAAAAGCTGAGAAGAAGCAAGGACTGAAAATGAACAAACCGGAAAAAACACTTTAACAACAGGATTAACTACTAAATGCTATGTAGTTACTACAATTTCCCGCTGCTGATAGCCTTCCGAAAGGTTGCACTGAAGAGATTTCTTACTTCTTCTTTTTTCCCACTTCTCGTAATAATTGCTTCTCGTCACGCAATGAATGATACACTGGGAGCAGAGTAGTCATTCAATTGTCTACGATTCCAATGCAAATGATATAAATATTTATGATTATCTGGTATGTTGCTTTAGTAAACGTTCTACTTCAGGACTGCCACTATGATGGTTTAGAGCTGAGTTATTGTTAAGCTGCCAAGTAAAGGCGACCTCAAGAAATGCAAAAACTGGAGTAGTATAACAGTTTTGTCTGTTTTTCCAAAACTAATGGTAACTATAATTCTCGAGCGGATAAAGACAAGAATCGAGTCTACACTCAAGATGCAACAAGCGGGCTTTTGCAGTGGTCGATTGTGTGTCGACCATATTAACATCCTGCGTATAATTGTTCAGCAGTTTCAGTTACTGCTATACCTTAGGTTTGTGGATTTTGAGAAGGCCTTCAACACGGTTAACCGGAAATACATATGGAGATCAGTTCTTGGGAGGGAATTCTCCCTAAAATAGTTGCTATTATAAGGGAGTACTACAACAACACAAGGTGTTTCGTTTTGCACAATGGAAAGTTCTCCGACAGGGAGTGATGGTGAAGACTGAGGGGATGTTCTATCGCCTATCTTTTTTCTACTGGTAATAAATGATGTACTGACTGCCACCATTGGTACAGTGGAGAGACCGTTTCAAAGACTTAGCCACTTTGATTATGCCGATGATATAAGTTTCCTAGTAAGTAATATCAGTGGGGCTTGTAATCACTTGGATTTATAATTCACTGCTGAAGTGAAAGGAGAGTCGATCGGTCTAAAGATAAAAATAATGCTACCAGCCCACTCCACACATTAGCGTATTATTTTGCAGAAGACAACTATTGAAGAGGTGGAACAGTTTAGTTATCTCGAAGTTACCAGCTGATGCTGGTACACATCTGGACGTTAAAAGCAAATCAAATAAAGCTCGAGCTGCCTTTGGTGCTCTATCCAACCAAACTTCCTTACGCACTAAGTTGAGATTCTTTGAATCTAAGTTAAATCCGTGCCATTATATGCCTGCGAAACCTGGAGAGTCTCGACAAAAACATCTCAAGAAAATTGCAGGATTTTGTGAATAGCTGTCTGCACAACCATCATAAAGGTTGGTTGGCCATAAATAATATCAAACCAGGAATTGTGGCGTAGGACTGGTCAAGGGCGGTTGGATGTCGATATAAGGAAGCGAAAATGGCGATGGTTTGTTCACACACTGAGGAAGCCAAATGATAATATTGTGAAGAAGTCCTTTGAATTTAATCTTCGAAGTGCACGGCGGGTTGCAAGACTAAGAACAACTTGGAGATCAACAGTCTTAGAAGAAGCAGACTTCCAAAGGACCACAGTTGAAATATCTAGCTGCAGAACGTGAAAGATGAAGATTTGTTGGCGTTGTTGATTTGGGGCATAGCAACTCCGGGGTTACAGAACATGATGATTGTACGATTCCAGTGCAGTACAACGTTTGGCAAAATTTCGTAACGAAGATATTTACATTTAAGAATAATCCGCCTGTCCTTGTTGATGATGACGTGCTTGGAGCGCTGATTACCTCGTCCATAACCTTACCAAAAAGATCAGAAATGGTAAAAAGCCCAATAGACGAGTTTCACATAAATAAAGCGATCAGTAAATGCAGCGAAGATCTGCACGCTTTCTCTGATATTCAAATTGAAACGGCAGTTACTCGAGATCGAATAAATTGTATTCTTACTTTGTAACAAATCGATTCATTCATTTTCCATTCGTCAATTCGTACACGATCACGAATCACGAGGAATATTACCAAACGTAGCTGTAGACCGGCCACGGAGTAATTCTATCTTACCTGAACAGAAAAGGAAAGACGGCATCTCTGGAATTCCTTTACTGCCCAGATATCCACGATGTCGCAGATCACTGCTTCATTTCGTGTAAGAGGTTAGCCCTTTAAAAAAAACATCATCATCACATTTGGCTCTACAACCGAAATCCGGTCCTGGCCTCCCGCAAAAAATCTCTCCACCGGTCCCGATTTCTAGACGATGTCATCCAGTTTGGCAACCCTAAACTCTGGGCGTCCTGGTCTACGCCATCCTTTCAGGGTAGACATGGTCGACCTCGCAGTTGTGTTCTATAAATCCTATCGCAACGAGCAGGATCCTCTTCACTGAAGCAAGCTAGGTGTCCTGCCCACCGGAGCCTTGCGAGCTTAATTCTCTCAACGATGTCAACATCGCATTAACGCTCGTAGATCTCATCATTATAGAGCCTCCGAAATCTTGCTTCCTCACAAACGGGGCCAACAGTTCACCGTAAGACTTTTCTCTCGAACGCGACTAAGAGCTCAGAATGCTTTTTGCTAAGCACCCAAGTCTCGGATCCTTATGTAAGTACTGATATGACCATTGTCTTATATACCAGCAGCTTGATGCTGCATGTTGTAATATCTCATTTGGTTAGAATTCCAGAACGTCATCAAGTTGAAAATATCATCAATAACCTCCCCCATCATGCATCCATCTGGTACACAGACGGATCTAAAACAGTTACAGGAACAGGAGCAGGAGTATTCGGACCCAGAACCACACTGCGAATACCCCTAGGCAACTCCCCAACCGTTTTCCAGGCAGAAACAATTGCACTTGAAGCCTGCATCATGGAATGCACTAAAAGAAAATACAGAAGAACTGAGATTTACATGATCTCAGATAGCCAGGCCGCACTACTTGCACTAAAAGGCCCTACTTTCAACACAAGAACAACGTGGAGCTGCTACTGCCACTTAAAACAATTGGCCAAAACCAATAAAATCATCCTTATGTGGTCCCCAGGGCACTCAGGCATTGCAGGAAACGAGGAAGCAGTTCTTTACGCAAGAGAAGGCGCAGAAGGTGGGCTAACAATGCCATCGAAGCTGAATGGGTATCGTCGACAGGGATGAAGCATACCAAAAGTCCTCTCAAGTACAACAAACTGAACCGTCATGCACTCAGATCTCTAGTCTGGTACATAACGGGACACGGCCCATTCAACAGCCACCTCGAAATCGAAAATGGGCCAATCCCAGACGGATCGCTGCCGTTTCTGCAACAAGACAAAATAATCGCCAGATCATTAAGGAACTAAGCCACCACATAAAGTGGTAATTATCTGGGATGCACAATAGATCTCTAGGTCGCAGTGTACCAGGCTTTTCAGCCCACCAAACAATAATAATAATAATAATAAATATCTCATTTCTTATGTATGGGGCACAGGATGCCTATTCGTCAATCTTCTGCTCGGAGCACCATACCACGACGTTGGCACGTTCGTACCGTCATCACGTTCGAGTTCTGGTGGCGGTCTATCAACACCTGGTCGATCTGGTTGCGAGTGGCTCCATCAGGAGATACCCAGGTGGCTTTGTGAATTATTGCTTGCTGGCATCTCTATGACACGTTGTCCACCTATTTTGGCATTCATATCCCCCAGAATTATTTTTACGTCATACTGAGGACAGGCATGGATTCAAATAATTCTTCTTTTTCATCATCTGGGGAATCCTCTGTAGGTGCGTGAACGTTTATGAGGCTTATGTTTTTAAATCTACACCGCAGCGATGGGCGCATAGTCGTTCATTTACTGCTCTAAAGCCGATAACGGTGGGTTTCATTCTTTTGCTGACTAGAAACCCCACCCTGAGCACATGATGTCTTGCATGTAATATATGCCATGTTCTGATATTTGTAAGACACCATTCCCTGTAACTAACTTCATAACATTAGAAAGTGGCTAATACTTTTAGCCAAGACTGTATTCGATTAATATTTTTGTTTATATTGGATTTCCAAATAAAAACTCGTTTCAACCAATTTATTCTGTGCATAATTGAATTTCTCTCAGCCTTGTTGCCATGCTATTTTAAATACAGTGCCATACAGGACAGGAAGACAAAGTAAGTGTTTGCCTTCCTTTTTTTCAAAAAATTTCATAATCTGGGTTCATCCAAAAAAACAAAATGAAAATCAATGCCAAGCTGAAAATAATTAGTTCACTGTTGAAGATTTGTATTTGTATGAGCAGAAATGGCTCATCCTCATGTTATCCTCATATTGTATTTAACCCAGAAAGAGAACAAAATGATGTACGTACGTAAAGCAGAACGATAGCTTGTTTAAGAGTCAACTAAACTGCATCCTTGGCCACCAAGCCTTGACTGACAAATCTGTGTTAAGTGTGTGACTAAAAAAAATACCGAAAGAAGGTCTTGTGAACTTTTTTCGTGATGCTTGCCCTTCAACCCTTGTGTGCCATGCAGTATTGTGCTTTTAAGATCATAATCGTTAGAAATGTTTCGCTGCGTTTACACTAAGGCGACGTTCGTTTTTATCTTTTTTCGCTTTTATTTTTAAAAATATATATAGTCTGCCTCATCCCACTTCGCCACTCCACTCTGCACGTGCGATGCAGATGAGTGACCATTCTATGATGACGAGAAAAATCGCATTGACATATGACAGGGCATATACTTTTCGTTTGCACAGTTAAGTTCGAATGCACGCATACGAAAATGAATGCCAACGAGAAAATCAATGCACACAAGTTACTCGTAGAACGTTGCCCACGATATCCGAAATCAGAGTTTCCATAACCTTGGAAATAATGGATGTAGGTGCTATGGGTCGGTACGATGAACGAGACGACGGCTCGCCTTTTTTGGGTATGGGCTGGGCAAAGCTGTTTTCCAACTTCTTCGGAAGAGTCCAGAAGAATAGGATAGATGGAAAAGCGTACGCAATGGTAATGCCAGCTTGGAAGAATACCTCTTCAGAACAATGGGGGATCGTTGAAAACTGTACGAGTACGAGTGAATATCTGTCCCATAGAGTGTTCAATCCTCTGAGGAGAAGGAGGCAGCAATGCACAATCTGGAAGCGTGGACCTAGCTGCAAAATGCGCAGCAAACATATTGGCTTTGTCCTTAGAGCTAATAACTGGAATGTCATTATAAATGAGCTGTGGAATCGACCACGAGGCTGTATTTTTGTACAATAGCGACCAGCTAATAGTCCCAAAGAAGTTGTTAAGGCCGCCCTAATTGGCTTTCTCGTATTGCCATACTTTTTTTTGAAGTTTTTTGAACGAGAAATTATGAGAATGATCTGACGAGCCTAGAGGCGATAATACATTGACGGAGTATTTATCAGGACGAGAGGTAAGGAACAAGTCAAGGGTGTTTGCGGAATGATTTGCAATTTCAGGTATTCGTGTAGGCTCATTAACAAGCTGAGTAAGGTGATAAAACTCAGCGAATATTCCAACACACTTTCCTTTGGGTGTTGTCTGGCCATAATGGCGAAGCCACCCAGAACTGTGTACATTGAAATCGTCCGCCATACGATGTATTGTGACAATTCTTAAAATTGAATCAGACAATGCATCAAATTAGTTTGAGTTGAAGTATAGACCTCAGATATACCAATACCCAACTTATAAAATGTAATGGTAGGAATATGTGGACGACACGATATGTACTTTCATATAGCCTGGATTATCTTCAACCTAACCAACCATGGAAAAGCTCACCATACCAAACGTATAGAAAATTGCCCGGATAGTTCCAGTTGTAAAGCCTGGCAAACCCGCCCACGAAGGATCGTCTTTTAAGACCAATAGTTGAATCCTCTTTAGCGTTTACTTTGCTTGTTTGCTAATCTTCTGAGGTTTCATAGTCATTATTATGTTGTTGAATAAAACGTCAAGGGAACTGAAACATAGCATGCATGCCATGCATCATTGTTGCATGCTTTCCTTTATATTGAAAGTGCATGTAAACTTCGACTTCAATGCATTCGGAATAGCCTGTTTTCATTGATTTCTTGTCGCTAAATGGCTACAGTGATTCATATCAAGTAACAAATATTCGCTAGAACCTTGAGCTCGCTGTCCTCCATTCCACATTTTATACTTCCTTCCCACGGTGACATTGTACCTTCAAATTAATGCATGTAGACTGCTGGGATATGGGTGGCTGACTCACTCTTTATTCGTCTGTGGTTCCAACCTACAGCAAGAGCCAGACCAGGGACATTGTAATCATTGATAGAGTGAACAAATAAATAAAATGAAGCCCACTCCGGCCTCCTCTTCATTTGTTGTGAATGTGCGACATGGTTTTTGATTTCCTTCCTTAAAATTAACAACAAAAATTGTTGTTCTTTTCTCTATCTCTCTCAGTCTAATGGATTACGATGAAGAAAAAGGCCAACAACATGCACTCTTTTGGACATTATCCAAGTGTAATTTATCTTAAGTGAACAGACAAACGAAAATAAGCCTCTAAATAATGTGTTATTCTGGTTCTGTCTGCCTTGACGTCTCCGCCTCTCTATATCTATTATTATTATCCGAAACTGTCTACATAATAACAATAATTTTCCTATCTTACTGCCTACAGTCTATAAAGCAATTATCTTAATCCGATGATCGACCCACCCACCAATTGTAATAATATTAGCTGTTCTATTCTCGTAGAAAAATGAAATGACTTTTCCAAGTTCAATATAAACATTACTTTGTAGGAGGATCATAAACTTATTGTCCAAAATTGATGCAATAACTACCAACCAAGAAGGCTAGCACTTTATTTTTATTAGCGTGCCAAACCAAGATACCATAGCTCCAATAGCTCTAACAATGACTGTAATGTTAGCGTGTTGTAGGGCACTTAGCAGCCGCAATAGAAAAAAGTCACCGTCCTTATGGAGCGGTTGATGGACGGCACGCCACTTTTTTATAATAAGACAATTTAGTTCATCGACAAAACAAATCTAGATACCTATTACAATCTTTTTATAGTTGTTAAAGATATCCAAAGTGACACTTATTAGTCCATTAGGCTTCAAGTGCATTAGCTGTGTAAACCTTTGTAATACCAACTATTACGCTTACATTCGTTCGTGTCCTCGGAAAACTCTCATTTTGTCCTTTTATTCTACTCATTGGAAGAAAGCAATGTCTGCAGTTAAGCTTAGTGTATATTTTTAGCCCACTGCTTTAATTTCTATGAATGGGCTCACTAACTATTGATTAAACATACACTTCCCATACACTATGGATCAGTCAGTCTTTCATTAATTATTCATATCAATTCGACACGATGAATGAAAATGAATGTACTCGCTGTCGACAGAAGCTTATAAGCTCAGAACCATGGTCTTAATGGTGATTATTCTTAACATCATAAATCTGATGCCGATTTAATTTCATCCTTAAATTGAGAGTTGTCGTTTGCAGTAACTATTTACTTTTTGTATTATTTTCCAGAAAAATAAAATAAAATGGCAGGAGCGCATATGTGGAATTCGGAAAGGCCAAAGAAGTCCTTGTTACGACGTTTAAAGCCATTGGCCGTTCAATTATTTACTACGCCGCCCTATCTGGACGTAATTTTTAATCGAAACGTCCATGCTCTCCGCCAGGCAAAACAACGAACTGTTGTCAAAACAATTCTTGCTATCCTATCACAACCCCGCGCACCCAATTCACGGCATCACTGACATTGAGATACTTCCACGCTGCATACGTTAAGACATCAGGACGTACAGAGAAAGCATAAATCCAGTCATATTGGCCATCCATCCAGCCTCAAATTTTATACACTTTACGAACGTTTGTAATCTTTTTGTGATAGTAGCGGTCACCTTCCCAGTGCTGCACCCATACAGTCTCTGCAGCAGTCTCCTCAAGTAAGGTTAATAGGGTCCTTGGTACACACCCATCTCCAACAAATAGGTAACAGCGAAAAGTCCCTAACTAGGGAAACTCTGGCACAAATCCGGTCGGTTTGGTGTCATATACTTCAGAGTTATAAAGCTCGTATTATCCCTGGCAACAATGATCTCTGCCCCGACTGTAACCAAGGCTCGCATACTACCAACCACCTATTCCTCTTCCGCCATCACCCAACGGATTTGAACGTTACAGACCTGTGGTCAAATACAGTCGGCTTGGCCTCTTTTCTTGGCCTGCCGACATTCCTCGATGACTATACACCATCTTTAGATAATCTAATTAGTATAAGGGACTTTTATTTGCTATTTGCTTTGCTTGCCTTCAGCCTTTAGTTAATTTAAGTACACTGTGAAATTTAATTGGTATTTTTGTACTGCGTATGAGGGTATAACTGGAGGGTTTCTGCTTACTCTGATTCCAGACTTGGAGGTGTTAAAAGAACAACAACAATGTCCCACCCAAGTAGACAAAATGTTTGGTCATTCGTGAAATAAGAATGAAAAACAGTACCTCGTCGTCAAATCAAACGCTCATTTATAATGGAACAATGTCAATCTCCTAGCTCCACGTTTCCAGCAGTTAGATTTTGTTCGGAAAATGTGAGTGGAGCGTAAAGACTTTCGTATACGTAGATGGTGTATATATAATATTCGGCGCGACAGACCGTTGCGGTCCAAGGCCTAGCTTCTTGCGACCATTTGTGTTGTGCATGAATATTTTTGCACACAATTGGAAGGGACCTACAATTTAATGCCGTATCTGAACGGCGAATTGTCAAGCTTTCCGTGACTAGTTATCCTTTGGGTTGTTTGTGACACATTCGCGAGAGGTGGGACCGTGAAAAATACTTTTGGTGTTCCCTGTGATTCGAACTACGAACCACCTGCTCAGATATCCATGCAATTAACTACTGAACCACGGCACGCATGTCTCAACACTCACAAATACGTTCTTCCAGATGATATAATTCCAGTAGTTCTGAAGAGCTATCCTTCCAAGCTGGTATTATCATTGCTTAAGCTTTTCCATTTATCCTATTCTTCAGGGCTCTTCCCGAGAAGTTGGAAAACAGTCTTTGCCCAGCCCATTCCCAAAAAAGGAGAGCCATACATCACATAAATGCAGGAGTTCTCCAGGGCTCTGTTTTGTCCCCGACACTCTTTCTTACTTTTATTAACGACATTACTCCATTACTTTTAATACAATTAATTTTTTCGCTGTTGACAGCACTCTCAGCTTCTCATATAAGTTTGAGGAACGTCTCTCCACTTCTAATGTTAAACTCAAAGAGTTGCATATGTTAAGCTCGTTAAATACTGACCTGGACAAGATAATAAAATGAGAGAACTAAATAGAGTAGAATTTACCGCTTCAAATATTTAATGATATCTCCTAAATCCATTATCATTATCCATTATCCATGAATGGCACTTGCATCGAGGAAACTGAAAAACTTGAAATTCTTGGTATTTGCGTTAACGACAAGCTTCGTTGGAATGGCCACATATTCACCGTCGCTAAAAATGCTGCTAAATGTTTAGGTTTCCTATAACGATGTAAGAAATTTTTCACACCCTCTGATCTGAGCTTGAGTACAATTGTTATATATGGTCAAGTGCGCCTAAGACCTGCTAGATAGAATACAAAAGCGAGCGTTAAAGCTTATCGGTGACGTTAACATTGCGAAGTCAATAGATTTGCTTGAACCATGCAAGAACGTTTCCAACGTAATGCAATCAATACAAATCGAAACTAAGCGTTGGATGGATATTTACCAACAATATTTTTGGCTTAAGTTTAACCTTTAACGTTTTCTTCCAAAATTATAATTCAATTTGCAAACATAAACGTAGTCATCTTAATGATGAGCATGTAAATAAATTTTACAATATGTTTACTTGGTTCCCGAATGTGGGTTCTAAATCTATTATATCAGTAGGTTATTTTAAAAATAGGAACGAAATTAATTGAGGAATTGTGTTTTTAGGTGGGAGAGAAGCTGCAACGCTTTGCTGTTTACATAAAACGACTGACTAATTCTTCGACTTTTCTTAAACCTTAAGTCCATAGGTAACATCAGAAATTCGTGGAAAGAAACAATGGAGTAAAGATTTCATATTACACTTGAATCATAAATGATTTGAGAAAACCCTTACATGACTCCTGCCAAGGATAACCCAGTCACCAATGTGCACTTAAAATAGAATTAATCACTACATGTGATACTCTGCTAAAATCTGCGGTAACAAAGAAACCGAATTTACTCTCCCTCCGGAACTTCCAACATCCAACAACCATAAAGCAAAACCAACAATGCGAAATTTCTTAAACATCAATTAAATGTGTAATTCATTAGGTGATTCCAGATGGTGTCGCGTGACTAAGAACGGCCACAGACGAATCAGGTTTTGCTGGTAAAAAAAAACTTTAAGTCTTTCATTATACTGCTCCCTGCTCACCTGCTTTAATCGTAAATTCCGATGTGGAGCGATTCCACCAAAGACTTTTTTCACGTTTCACAAATATGTAGTAATTATCCGTTTGGAAAACTTCCATTGTTTGCACTAGACAACCTTGGCTCAATCAGCTAAGCTTGAAAATCCGATTTCCGAATATATGCAAAATTTGTTTTTCAAGTAATTACTAGTTTTTTAATTTTTTTTATACAATTAACACGAAGGACGAAAACAGACACGGACGAGACGACTACGAGCTAAACAATGGTCCTTATCGCGTACACTGACATTTCTCAAATAAAGTAAAAACACAAAAACGAAAATCGTAAATGGCTCTATAGGTAAAAGAAAACTGTTAGTGTTGCCAATCATAAATCATAAAACATAAATTTTGACAGAGGTTGAATTAATAGATGCTTAAAGATGCTTTGTATTGGCATAGGAATAGGAGATGGATTTACCTTTTAAAGTAATTAAATTCCCATAACACTCTCAATATAAAATTAGAAAATTTATAAACGGGATGTACTAGTTTATTTCAACCCAAATAAAAGAAACAAACAAAATCAAACATTTTAACATAACAGTAAATTCAGTACACAAAAACTAAAAATATTTAAAAAACTATTTAAATGGTATATTAATGGCTGAATTATAGACTTTTTTCTTTTTTTAAATAAAAATTATATTTAATCGAATATATCGGTGTTTTCACCATTATCAACGGTCAAAAAAATATTTAACAAAAAAATTGAATTAAAATGAACTAGTATACTTAATTTTAGTTTATTATAATTTTATTTAATGTTAATTATGTAAGCGTCGTGGCTCAGTGGAAAAGCAAATGGCTACTGAACAGCAGGATCGCGGTTCGAATCCCAGTAACACCAAAAGTATTTTTCACGGTGTCCATCCTCTCGCGAATGCGTTAAAAACGTTACGAGAGTAATAACTTGTCACGGAAAGCTTCTCAATTCACCGTTCGGATCAGGCCTTAAATTGTAGTTCCCTTCCGTTTTGTGTCCAAAAATATACATGCGCAGCACAAATGGTCGCGAGAAGCTAGCTCTTGGACCGCAGCGGTTTGTCGCGCCGAATGTTATTATTTATTAATTTTTAATTATATTGATATTATTTGATTGTAACCTATTACTAGCTACCTTATAATTAACTGCTATTCAGTGTCTATTAATACGGTGGTAATAATATACTGTGTCAAAAAATGTTATAAAATACATTTAAATTATTTTATTTATGTTCTTGTTATGTGATTCGAATATTAGAACGCACACTTAATCTGTAAAAAAAAAGTACTAGATTTGTTACATTTTAGTACGTAACGTAGGTAGACATAAACTGGATTTGACACCACTTTCTTTATTTTCTGAAATAAAAAAAACTGTCACAAGTGACTTTTGGCTTACTATTATAGGCCAGTATATAGTTTGTAGATTATTTCCAGAAATGGCTTTGCATAATATTCAAAAAATAACATTTTCACTCTGCAGCCGCAGGAACACTTCAATCATCCGCCACATAGCTACTTTACAGGAAAAAACAAGTAATGAACATTCACGCGGAGACGGCAGTCGATCAAGAAGCAAGACTTCCGGTTGCTGGATTGCAGCTAGCGGATTGGTTATCGCATCGGTTTGTGGGTTTAACGCCCTGCAGAAATACCAGCAGCATGAGAATGAGATTAATATCTTTCCAAGCGTTGCAGCAAAAACAGTTCCGAAGCTAAGCGGCCGCCGGCAAGAGTTTAATTTCATTGCTGACGTTGTTGACGTATGTGCCTCGTCGGTGGTGTACATCGAAATCAAAGACACACGACACTTTGACTATTACTCGGGAATGCCGGCGACAGCGTCCAATGGTTCCGGATTCATCATTGACTCGAATGGCCTAATCCTGACAAACGCTCATGTTGTCATCAACAAGCCGCATACGATGGTCCAGGTGAAGCTGTCCGATGGCCGTACATTCCCCGGCGTAGTTGAGGACGTTGATCAAGCGTCCGATTTGGCCACAGTCCGAATTCAGTGCAATAATTTGCCCACTATGAAGCTGGGCAAGTCATCGAACCTCAGATCAGGCGAATGGGTAGTCGCACTTGGCAGTCCTCTTGCCCTGAGCAACACGGTGACTGCCGGAGTCGTTAGCTCTACACAAAGACCGTCACAGGAATTGGGATTGCGTGGACGCAACATTAATTACATTCAGACTGATGCAGCTATTACTTTCGGAAATTCGGGTGGTCCCTTAGTCAATCTGGACGGTGAGGCAATCGGTGTCAATAGCATGAAGGTTACTGCGGGAATAAGCTTTGCAATCCCCACCGACTATGTAAGCTTGTTTCTGGAGCGCGCCGCTGAGCGACGTGCTAAAGGTACAGGAGCACGTAGTGGCGGCTACCCTATACGAAGGTATATGGGCATTACAATGCTCACATTATCGGAAGAAATTCTTCAAGAGTTAAGAAACCGTAGTCAAAATGTTCCCAGTGAAGTCAAACATGGAGTTCTCGTGTGGAAAGTGATTCTTGGTTCACCTGCTCATGTGTATGTTCATCTCTGTGGCTGAATCTATTAACTAACACTGTATTCAAATCTATCTTATCTGTTTTAGTGGCGGCCTTAGTCCCGGAGACATCGTTACACATATTAACAGCAAGGAAGTGCACAACTCATCGGACATATATGACGCTTTATCTGATAAAAACAAGACGCTTGAAATGACAATCTATCGTGGACTGAAACAGATGAAAGTGATTGTAAAGCCAGAAGATCCTTAAAACTAAAATTCACTTAGTTGCAGAAATTTTCCAATTTGGTATTCCATCTTATTGATGTGTCCCTTCCTCTCCAATTATTATTTATTATTATTATTCAACAATTTCTATAGTTGCGTGCATATAATGTAAATATGTATTTTGTCATAGTTAACAACAAAACGTTAAAATGCACTGAATGAAAGCAGGACGATTTTCCTTTCCTGAGCAAATATCACAACCAATTTGCAGTTTTTGAATCACTGGAGTGCTCCTTGTTTGTGAATACAGCCGTTAAAGTTTACTTTGTTGAACCATACGAACGAAAAGTAAACTTTAGCGGCTTTATTCACTTTCTCACTGTTCTTTTCTCTCATGGCTCATGATTGTGTAATGAGACATTTTCCTTTACTATTAATAGAAAATTGCTGCACAGTTTGATATCTCATTTATTATGTGTGAGAAAAAGGATTCTCCAGTCTTCTCACAGCCGTGTATTTCTTTTTCTAATTGTAACGATGTTTTCCCATCTGAGGTAGCGAGATCGTTGCCTGCTGATGGGCCAATATCCACAATACGTACTGGTTGGTTGGTGAATACCAAGATAAGGCGCTGGTATTGATCACGGATTGTCATTGTCTCTACGTCATTGTGAAGTCCACAGATCTATAATGTCACGAATTCTCGACACAGAGTACGGCGGTATTTGGCCCGGTCGAGACCCACTGCGGAGCGGCAATCCCTTAATGGGATGATTTTACGGGGGGTATACGATATTGTCGGAGTAGTCAGCCATCAGCAGAATAGGGGAATAGCACAAAATGGATCAGAATTGCGAGTGGCCGTAACTATCTCTGACTGGTGGAAGTGCGATCCACGTGGTGGCAGCCGGTAATTTTTCTCCAATATAGATTCAAAATCTGATAACGGGCTCCAAAAGGTGTTGAACTGGCCTGCGTCCTCTTCAACCTGGCATTGGAGAAAGTGATCGAGGACTCTGATGTAACGGCGAGACGAACAATCCTCTATAAGTCCATTCAGATACTGGCTTACCCAGACGATATTGACATCGTTGGTAAAAACCCAAGAGCTGTACATAACAGGGCGGCACGAAATCTGGGCTGCACATAAATGGGAGCACAACAAAGTACAAGGTGGCCCCGTCTGCGAGTAAAAGATCCAACATTGGTCCCTCTGTTCAAATGGTTGCTCAAAGCCAACAAAGCCTCCTTTAGTCAAGACTCTTGAAATCCAGTAATTTAACGATAACATCTAAGCTGCTGGTGTATAAGACAATGGTCATACCAGTACTTACATATGGATTCGAGACTTGGGTGCTTAGCAAAAAGCAGTCTGACCTCTTCGCGTTCGCGTTCGAGAGAAAAGTCTTACGGAGAATTGTTAGCCACGTATGAGAGGGAGGACGATTCGAGAAACTCTATAATGGTGAGATCTATGAATGTCGACATCGTGAAGAGAATTAAGTTCGGTAAGCTCCGGTGGGCAGGCCACCTAGCTCGCATAAGCGAAGAGAATCCTGCTCGGAAAATCCTTTGCGGTATGCCGGCCAACTCTACGCTGGAAGGATGGCGTAACCAGAACGCCCAGATTTTATGGATGCAAAACTCGATGACATCGGCTTAAAATCGGGACGAGTGGAGAGACTTTTTGTGAGAGGCCAGGACCGAACCCCGGTTGTAGATGCAAATATGATGATTCGATATTGTCGGCCTATGGTCAAGAAACGACAGTGAGGAGGGAAACTGACGGGCCATGGTCAAGACACGACAGTGAGAGGAATATACTGATGGCCTATTGTCAAGACATGACAGTGAGGAGGGATACTGGCGACCTATGGTCAAGACACGAAAGTGAGAGGAATACTGACGGCCTATGGTCAAGATACGCCAATGAGGAGGGATACTGACGGCCTATGGTCAAGACACGATAGTGAGGGCGAGGGAGTGACGTGGTTTTAAGCACAGTAGTCCGGTCTGTTGCTGCGGGCTCACTCGTTCGGAATTTGACAAAAAAAAAAAGTGCCGAACCTAACCACTAATTTGCAAAAACCATGCGCGTTTTGCTGCGTTTTGGCTTCCTTTTGACAACAAGCACGACCGTGTGACAACTTCGTAGTAGTGTTTGGCGATGTTCTTCTGTGACAAAAAGGACTTTTGGCGCCGATTCGCCGTTTCATGGACGAAACATGGATCCATCACAACTCCCCAAAGACAAAGGAACAGTCGAAGCAGTGGACAGTGGCCAAGGTGGGTCTGTCCAGAGTTTTTTGGGATGCATGCGATAGAATTCACATAGATTACCTTGAAAAGGGCAAAATAATCATCGGCGAATCGATTCGATTCCGATTTTAAGCTTAAGTGGCCGCATTTGGCGAAGAAAAAAGTGTTGTTCCACCAAGAAAATTCACTGGCACACAAGTCCGCCGTCGCAATGACAAAATTACATGAATTACGCTACCAATACCACCTTATTCTTCAGACTTCCGACTGTTATCTATTTCCAAACCTGAAGAAATGGCTCGGTGGTAAGAGATTTGGGTCGACTGAGGAAGTCATCACTGAAAGATATACCTGCTATTTAAAGGGCTTTTAGAAATCGTATTATTCGGAGGGTATAGAAAAGTTTGTATATCGTTGGAAGAAGAGAATTAATCTAAAAGCAGACTTTGTTGAGAGATAAATTGCATTTTGCCGAAAAAAGTTGTCTTTTCTTGCATAGGGTTCGAATACTTTTCATTCGTGGCCAACAATTCTTCGTAAGACTTTCCAGACTAACAGTTAAGGGTTATAGCGGCCGACCCACTACCAAATTCTTACACCGTTCATGTATTTTTGATTCCCTTAACTGTTTGGAATCGTCTTGGAAAATAGACTCTGGAATTTTGCAGGTAGTAAATACACAGGCATCCTCCTACCTATGCCTACCTATGCAATACCTAAATATTGGCCTCTGACTTTTTTTGCGTTTCAATCCTGCTGGATGATGCGAACATTTATATTCTTTTGCTGACTAAAATGTCATATTTTGATGCTAGCAAGACACAATTTCCGGTTAGAAAAGTTTCCAGAACAAAGATTAAGCCCAGATCACTTTAATTAAATTTGTAGTATCAATTAAATTCTTAAAAGGACCGATCCACCATTAAAAACTACACTGGATTTCTTTTAAAAAGATGTTCCCTTTGGCTTAATTGTCATGCGAGTATTCCGTGGCCGTCCGCTTAATTGCACATCGTCGCTTCCGGCTCGTTGTTCCCCTTTTATTATTATTATTATTATGGCTATACCATTTTTAATATTGTTATTATTATTACCGCCTTGTGGATGAGCATACCATGCTCCCAATATCTAACCGAAATGAGGATATTATGCGGGAAATTATTTCCTTTCATTAAGGACACCCAACATTATGCGGCTGGGACGAGAGCAGCTAGCATCAGAGTAAGTACATCGGAAAAGACAAAGCTGCACTAGAGATGAATATCCAACAGAGATGAAGATGATGTGACATAAATATGGTGACAATGATGATGATGACAGCACATTAAACTAATATGTGCTCCAACGCCAAATGGCACACGTCTGATGTTGGATTTCTCTGTGAAATCCTTTTTTCATCTTGCCATTCCTTTCATCCCAGCGTGTGCTGTCGCTGTGTTCGTCGTCGTCAACTATTAAATTAATGCAAACACACAGCCAAAACCATACACACAGATACCCCCAGTAAAAGTTTCCGAGAATCACGAAATTGTGTCGCGGCAGCACATACATATTGTAAGCTTTCTTTTGGACTAAATTACAAATTATTAGTTCATAATTATAAATTATATAAAATAATTGATTACACAGTAATATCAAAGTGATGCTCCCTCAATTTCGAGACTTTATTTATGCAGCCATTGAATGGTAAAAATAAGTAATAGATGACAGGACCAGTTCAGAATCTGGGCCATGAACCCGAAGTCTACGACATACGAGTCTATTCAAGAACATTTTACATTACTAAGCTACTTGTATTTTTTTTATATAACTTCCACACACGCCAAGTGGATTGCACCCGCCTATAATCCTACGGCTAAATATTAAGGAGGGGAAAATAGGAGAGAGATGTCTGAGAGCTTTCGTTTTGAAGGCTTAAGGATCATATCGATGCGTGGCAAAGCATTCCAGATACCTGTTGTACGAGCAATGAATGAATCTCTAAACTTAATTGTTCGTCCGAAAATGGGCTTTAAAGCAATCTGATGAGCATTTAGAGCGCCAAAGGAGTGCACCGTGTAAGATAAGCTAAACATTTTGAGAAGCTGAGAGTAACTACTGTCGTCAACGAGAGATCGAATTGGTTGACCAACCATGGGTCATCTGTTCCGGATGATGTACACGTCATGATCGGACCCTGGTCAGGGTTAGGACACCGTGGTGGGCATCCAGTTGCATCCTAACCCTATATATGGGTAGGGTGCGGGACTTTACCACGGAACTAAATAAAAGGACCGCTGGTACTTAAAATATGCTCATGTTTGGGCAATGTCTAACGTGCTTTAGCGACCCGAATGGGCTACTGGTAATTAGAGTTAATCTTTTATGTAACTCTTCGTATTCAGTGGTTCACTCTTACACTGTTTGACCGTTGGAGTGGAATAGTAATATTCCAGGCGGCTTAGGACTGCTTGGTGGTGCTTGCTTTAGAGTCCTAGTAGTAAATGATATGTTTTAAGTTTCCGGAGGAATGTGCTGTCATGGTCTGCTTTGCTACCACCCATGCACTCATATCTGAACGAATCGAGATCATTGATACTTAATCACACCAAAATTGCCTTTGGTACCACGGGAGTTGTCTTGCCCAACGGACCGGTTTGACCGGGTCTGTGGATAACTTTGGCTGCGGACCCAGTTTGTTCTGGGGATGTAACGTGTGGCCTGTGGTTTACTACCCATATGATGGTAGAGCACTGTATTGGTAATATCAGAGGTGTCCCTGGTGTTAACAATCTAGTTAATCAGTGGACCCACCTGATATTACCGATACAATAAGTTGTTCGACGAGGAGTTGCGTACAGTACAACCGGTTGCCGTCATCTCATAAATCGGCGTAAGATAGGCTCAGCTCCTACTAATGAGATAATATTGGTACATCTACTTATGTCGTACAATTCATGTGTGAAGAGGACCGTGGCATTATGCTTTCGTTGGCGGTGGCCACTTTAATCTAAAGACAGTTTAAAGGCGACTTCGTGATTTTTATGGGGAATATAATTGTAACTGTGTTCAGGCATCCCAAAAAATAAATCGATACTCTTGTCGAAGGATCCGCAGCACTAATTCTCCTTATTGAATTTCGTGCGATGGAATTTCGTCTGTCTACAAAGGTACAGCACAATGATCCTTTCCACTTCCGCATATTATCATTCGCACAAGCAACTATATGGGTTGAGTATAATTCGATTTAAACTTAAAAAAATAAAAGAATTCCTACCCTTATCAATGCGTCATATTGCATCGTCTATCGTCACCCTTATGCTTCTTCTTAGGCTTATTATACCTCGCATTAGCTGTTGAATTATCAGCGTTGTTCATCACCATTCATCTATTCAGGAATGTATAAGTAAGGCAGAGCCCGTCTGGTGCTTCTCTTATAGAGTATAAGGAATTCCTTCAAATTTTCCATGCTACAGAGAGTTCAAGTGAACTTCTTATAAAAGCACCGATGTAAAATTAACAAATTTAAAAAAATCATCGTAGATTCGTTGAAAGCCTTGTATGCTTCTAGTATCATTTGAAGAAATTACAGTGCTCCTTGCAGAAGGTTCAGCAATTCCAACTTACACACACATTCACAGTAAAGTACCATTCCTAGCTATAGATGCATTAGAAAATCACATCATCTTTTCATGGAATTGAATCGATTTGCTGCTTTGTGCACAGCAGCATCATCATCATCATCAGACATCAGAGTATTGCGGATTTGCGAAAGGATTCGCTGTTTCGATCCGAATGTAATTCAATTGAATTTGCAATTGAATGGAATTTCAAAGTTTAATTTGTATTTATTCAGGTTGTTGAAAAGGGGAGAGCGCTTGGAATTAGATAAGCTTCTGTTTGAGCGCTTTCGCTTTGGAGAATTCCCACACAGACCCAGATTAGCAATTGAGAGATGCTCGATATTTTGATGAATAGTCAAATGTTATTGTAAGATTTCGTATTGTTTAGAGGAGCAATGACTCTGCGTGTTGATTTAGCTGTAACGTTATAGTATAGTTATATTCACGACTTAAGTTAAGGCTTTACTTGAGTCAGTGTTACTCTACATAGAGGAATGACTCTTCCTTATACCACAAAGAATGAAAATCAAATGCGCTAAAAAAAAACTAATTTGTTGAGTAAAATATTGAGTGTTTTTTGTTTGTTAAAGTTAAGGAGTTTAGAGGTGAGCGTTTCCATAATTTCATAGTTTCAATTACAAGTTTGAAGCGCCGGAAATCCAATAGCTTAAGCCAGACAACATGACTCACTTCTCTATCTTTTCTGTCTTCTCGGTCTTTTTCTGTTTATCTGGCTCTAAAATATGTGTATATCTGATCCAAGCCTGCGCAATTTTGAGCCGACGTCATCCACTTTTGAAGAGCTCTAAAAAGCTTTAACTTCTTCTAATCTAATGCTAAGAATTCTAAATAACATCGCCATATATTCTAACAGAGATTGTACTGTAGCGATAAAAAAATAAGGAATTGATCCTTAAAGTCTCTTTAGAAAGGCTAAAGAGGTCCATGTCTTTGCGTACATAATACAGGTAACCCTCCTATAACACAGTAGATAGGTTCCTACAAAATATCGTTATATGAGATTTTTTTTAATTTCACATCACAGACTTAACTTTTATTAGGAATATTAATTTATATATAACAGGAAACATAAGTTAAATAAATGCATATCTATTTCCTATTTAATTTTCATTTAATTATTTTCTTCTGTATCACTGGTCAACGCGATTAAACGGGAGCGTTTTTTCGTTTGAACAGAATCTGTCTGATTTTCTAAGCTTTTTTCTGCCCTCCTTAAAACATCTTGGTTTGCTTTGTTTTCCTTATAAGGTCGTTGTAAATTTTATGACATGGAGATAAACAATTTGCAGCTCCGCTTTGAATTTTCGGCTTCTTTCAGCAGAAGAGTCTGCATTCAAGAAAATAATGATTCTACTCGTAGATGTTTGGCTAAGCTTCGGCCTTCCTGTTATTTTTTTGATGTAAAATGATTAGCTTCATAATTCTCCTCAGCGCGATAGTGCTAAGAATCGTTTCTATTGATATGGGATGCCATTTCTAACAAATCTGCTTCCCCAACTTCTTTTTCAACTAATAGTTCTTGAAGGTCCTCAATAGCCATATCCAAAAAACCTTCTCTTCCGATCCAATTAGCCAGTTCTATGCTACCAATTTGATTTTCTGCCGATTCAGGTACGTTTCTAGACTTAACTGACGCAGGCCATATCTTCTTCCAATATGCATTTAATGTTTATATTTTCAGTTAAAGGAACAAGGATATGATTTCCATACGGCGCTTAATTGAAAATTGTTTTCAAGCTACCTCTACATCAATAGATTTCAGTTCAGTTATGTCTAAAATCTATTGTAGGTACCTTCTGATAGTATAGTAAATCTTAAAGGTATAGATAATACCTTGAACCAGTGGCTAAGGCAATGATGAAGGGTTAGGCGGTAGAAACACTACGTGGACGTTAGTATTATTTATACCTAGCGCATTATCTAATAGTAATAGCACTTTGAAGTATACATTTTTTTTGCTTTAAATAATTGAAGTTCTGGCAGAAAACAATTTAGGAACCAGTCTCTAAGTAAATCTGCAGTTACCGAAGCTTTTGAATTCGCCTTCCAATATACGCGGTAATGTGTTCTTATCCACGACGCACGGGAATTCAACGACCTATAAATCAGCATAGGTTTTGTCATAAAATTCCCCGATTTATTACCTTACATTACAAAAGCAATGTTATACGGGTTTTTCACACCTTACATCCGGATGCGGCATTTTTATTATATCGATATAAAAGTTCTATCGTAAATTATTTTTCCTCCAAAGCCCACCTTCATCAATTTAAAAAACTTTATGGGCTGTTGCTCTTCGATAGTTTTTTGTTTTCAAGGCTCACACATCGTCCAGGCTCACGGTGCTCATCAAGGCTCACGCTCGTTAAGGGCTACGTTCAAGGCTCACACATCGTCCAGGCTCACGGTGCTCATCAAGGCTCACGCTCGTTAAGGGCTCGTTCAAGGCTCACACATCATCCAGGCACACGGTGCTCATTAAGGCTCACACTCGTTTAAGGCTCGTTCAAGGCTCATACATCGTCCAGGCTCACGATCTCTCCAAGCTTACCCAAATCAATCTCACGTCTGTCAGTCCAACGCAATAAAAATAAAATATGAGATAACGTGTAATACACTTTTATAAAGAAGTTTAAGTCGAAGAGGCACAAAATTATAAATTTTATTGTAACGACCCCTTTTTCTTTGAAACCTGAGTTTACCCCGGCTGGAAAAACTCCGTTACAAAATGTGTGAGTGTTTTCCTTTCAAAAGCTGATCCAAAATATTAATTTTTAATTCTCTATATTAACTTCGCGTGCCTGCGGATCTGTTTGTTTGTCGTGAAATCTTGTAATCAATTTATACACTTCCCAATGCCTGATTTTATTGAAACTTTGCACACATGTGTATTTCCGGTGACAACACCGGAACTGAACTTTAATTTACCAAGAATTAGTTTAAAAAAAATGGACTCTTTTCTTTCATGGCTTGAAATATAGTTTCTTTAAACAACATCCTTTCTATTTCACTCCCCTGTTCATCCAAAAGATTATTGCGATCCACTCACTGTGTAGTGTACCAATGCATGCATCACTACATCAATACCACATTACTACAAAATCCTCTTAAGAATAACTATACGACAAATAAGAATAGCCACTTGGAATGTAAACTATGAACTGTAGGTCACCAATGCATGCGGCATATAGCAATGCATGCATCCCTGCATAACTCAATGATAACAACCACACAATGTAAACAATGCGAGAGCACCATTTGAGATTCTCACTCATAAAATTCAAGAATGTAAATATCACCATTAATTTATGACTACATTTTTAAAAGGATCAAGCGCATTGAAAGTAGATCAATAAGTATTTCTTTGTAAGAAATATATGTTAGATATTAAGATATCTATGTTAGTTTGTAAGTATAAAAGGACCACCATGTTCAATAAAGAAACAGATTCCAATCAATCCCCAAACTGACTGGTTTTCTCAGTTAAATCCGTTGCTTTTACTTCCTGACAAATACACAAAAGTGTCGATGGTGCAGTGGTTAGAACTATTGGATCCCACTCGGAGGACACCGGGTTCGATTCCCGACGCGTCCAAAAAACGTACGAATTTTTCTCACCGCACTGATCATATCTAGATTACAAGTACACATGATACGATGCTGTACCTGTTGTGATATACAGTTGCCGTATGCTGCTGTATTCACATGTTTGGTTGACTTTGATGTATTGAAGTAATCTAGATGTAGAGACATCATTGTGTTTATAAGCACAATATTCTAGTTTGTGAGTGCTTCTTGGGTGTGAAAACAACAACTCCACCCACCACAACACTTTCCTTCTTCTTTCTATCCAAATGTTTCCCAGTCCACGCTGTGCCTAGGCATTAATAAGGGTGCAAATTCCTTGAAGCGGGCGCGAATTAAAAAAAAAGAATAAAGAACAGATGATTCCGAACTTTTCTCAACTTTTCTGTAGTTCAAAGTAAAATCATTTCTCTGAGTTTAGTAGTACCTTTCCAATACTGATTTTAAATATCTCTCCCAGTATTTGATTTATACGTTTACTGGTTACAAAGACAGATTCTACCCTAGACAGATAGATACATATACATAAACATATTACAACTTAACACTTGAAACACATAATATTCAATAGACTTTACTGCATTCATAATTGCAGCCATAATAAACGGGTACTCCCGATTTTGTTTTTATGTTATTTGACAAACGATGCAAACATAACATAGCCATAACATTTTCATCAGTACGAGACATTACACATAACAGTGTTAAGCATTCGACGAATACCTCACACATCAGACTTAGGATCTAGGACATTATAAAATTAATTATACAATGCAGGACATTGTGTAATGTAAAGGTTTCCGCAGAACGAACGACGCAGACATAACATTGACATCATTACGAGACATTACATATACCAGTGTTAAGAATACGACACAGTAATTTGATATCAGTCCTAGGACCAACATTTCATCGTGTTATATGAAGGTTTCCGCAATTTTTTTATCGTATAAGAGCGAAACCATGTTTGTCTGTAAACCAAAACCAAATGGTTAGTAAGAGTCAATTCACGATCCATTGTTATTCTAAAGCTTAAGTCTTTTCTAGAATAAAATAATTACTGGCACATAAAAGAAAAGGATTTCTATTTTCTAGCCCCAAAACACACAACAAATTATTGCTAAACTGATATTACATTCCTTGTTGCGGCTTCTCATTAATCGTTTCCTTCATGCAAGTTATAAGAATCTTTTGAATACTTATCATTAATTCTCAATGTGAGTGAGGGCAACTGTACTAAAAAGCGGCTATATCCTTTAATTAAACGTCCTTTTCATATTAAAATCGGAAAGCAGTCTTAAAATTGAACTTAAATTAAAGTTGAGTTTCCCCCAAGAAAGATAATTGCTGGCAAATAGTCCATCCTTCCTTACTACAACCACACGATTGTCTCGTCTCTTCCTTGCTGGAAGACATGACAGACGAATTATTTAATTTTTCCAACCACACGCCGCAATTGCAAGAAAGTTGGAAACAATTTTTGTATTCTCGACAACTTACTAAAATAACAATTACACACCCTTCTATGTACATAAACACAAAAAGGATATAAGAAAAGGAAAATTATTTCTCTATTAACTTTACTTGAACTATTTTAAGAAGGGTGCAGGCCAAATAGCATGGGGTGGCCTTCTTATTCCAAGGAGTATTTCTTCATCTGTTCACTTACCAAAATGCAATGATTGAAATCGAAAGGACTCTATTTGAGTCCATGGCATACTCGTACGAGTTGTTGCTCTCTATTTGCAGCTCTTTGGCCGTTTAGTTAGTTTTGAAACTTTTTAAGTTCCTTTCCTTTTTTTTTGTTTTGTGTGACCGAAATGGCAAAAGTATGCTTTCTGTGTGAATGTGTTTTTGATGTGGCATTCTCAATTCTTTTCGGTCTGTTGCCGGATGCGTTAACCCATTTTGCATAAAATAATGAACTGAGCAAAATACAAAATCCCACATATATGTAAACTCGTTTAGAAGAATATATAGAATAAAATGGCAAAACTATACCAACTACCAAACTGCAACTAAAACTTCAAACAAACATTTGGGGTCAGAAAAAGTGCAACTCGAACATCTGGTGCTTGGCTGTTTGCTAAAGTAGTGTTCTCCCATTTTATTTCATGCGTTCTTCGAACAACTATTGTACGAGGAGTACTTGACAAAGGAACGAATACATACCGGTGCTTTTGGGTTATTGTAGTTTCTTCAGATTGGAGTTTGCTTAAAGTTCGTTGGGAAGCCAGAGATGAAGGGTAATGCTACTGTTATTTCGGCTTTGGAGACGTGCCTTAAGTTAAAGTTTATCAAACTTTGCGAATGTTCTTCTTCTATGTAGAGTGTGAAAGGGGTGCAGGTGGTCGTCTTTGACAGATCTCTGAATGAGACGGGACGAGATGGTGTTGAACGAATCGAAGGAGAAGTCTTCACCGTTTGTGTATTTAGTGGCTTTTTTTTCGGCACAAAACGATGTTGCCAATAAGTGTTTGTTCCACATACAACAAATGCACTCAAATATTGTCGAAAGTGTACGATTGCACACACACACGCACACTCGACTCTCTATTTGGTGAACGTTTTGCTCCACATACCTATTCAATAGCGTTTAAAACTGTCGCTATACGCTCAAGTTGTCAAATAGTTCCGTTCTGTTTTGGAAACGGTGTCAATTATGGTGTAAACACTGCGGTTTACTAGAGTAGAAGCAGGCAATTTTGAGAAGTAAAAATGATCTTTCTCTCGTTAAATAGTAGTGAGAGAAAAAAATGAAAGAAACAGTGGTTCATGTTGAATGCAATGATTATTGTTCTCATAATATTGTTATCTTGCTAGCGGTAGTTTTACGAAGCTATAAATGATTCAGATCGGTTTGCATTTAAATTGGTTCATAAGATTAGAAGCAGTCAAAGTACAGTCATTGTTTGTGAATTGGTTCATTTTGTTTTTGCTGGACAGCCGGTAGAGAGAGTAGAGAGTTTCCAATATCTTAGGAAGATTTTCTTGACAGAAGGTGGAACCGAACAGGACATTGTCAACCGAATCGGCAAAGCAAAGTCAGTATTTAGAATGATGTCCATGATATAGCGAAGCAACGCGATCAGCTTAAACACCAAGCTGCGACTGTTCCGTTCAAATGTTGAATCTGTGCTGTTGTATGGGTGCAGCACTTGGAAGATGACCGCTACTATCACAAAAAGATTAAAAATGTTCGTATATAGGTGCATACGGAACATCTTAAGGCTTTTCTGGCCTAACCGTATCTCTAACGAACATCTTTACCAGAGAACGGGTCAGGAACCAATGGGCACAACCATTCAACGACGGAAGTGGCAGTGGATACACTCCGAAAAGGCGACAGTTCCATAGCAAACTACGCAATGCAATGGAATCCGTTATCTCAGGATGGTAGAAGAACGGGTCGTCCGAGTAATAAATGGCGCAGAACAGTTGAGGAGGAGTCACGGCAATTGGGGAAGAGTTGGAAAGAGCTGACGCTCATTGCCAGGAACCGCACGCGATGGCGCGTAGGCGTAGTAGAAGCCCTAAGACTCACAAGGGGATATCAGATATAAGGAATGAAGGAGAGAAGGCAAAAATAGATGCTTACCATTCGGAAAGATTGTCTAAGCGTGATATCGCTTACCCAGATCAATCGTGTTGTACGGAAATGTACGGAAGAAATTACAAAGGAAATATTTCCACGGCCCTTACAGCAACGGAAAAACAAGAAATTGTCAGACTGTACTTCAATTTAGCTATTCCGACAGCTTAAATCAGGAAAGCACCTGGTGTTGCTGCAAGTAAATCTACCGTTCGTCATATGATTCATAGTGCCAAACACCAGAAGCGACTAAAAGATTTTACTTATAAAAAACTAGCTGAAATACCCAGAGTTGCCTGGCTGCCCCCACCACACTACCACCACCAAACTGACCATCAAGATCCTCCAAGACCCACCTTAAGATACCCCCTAATTCCTCCAAAGCCAAATATATCACCTCTATCTATCAAATGCACAGTCTTTGAATCAATCACATACAAACAATACCTAGCCACCCACCACGTCACACCCCTCGATACAATCACCACACTTACCACCTACAAACATCCACCCCAACCGACTCCAGCAGATCGAAAAGTTTCAGCTATATCGGATTAACAGTCTTTGAGTTAATAGCAAACAGACATACAGACAAAGTTTCATTTTTATATATTAAGAAGAAGATATCTTTCTTTCTATTGAAATTAAAAATAATATAAGATTCAATCCTTTGGTCTTTTTTGAGTAGCAAAAAAGTACTTTGGCTTGCCATCTAATATGTCTTACAAAAAAAATGCATGCAGCGGTTTAAGTGTCGTGTCTAATATATTAGCATCTTATTTTCAGTCGAGTTATACACCCGAGTGTCGATTCTGATAATGTTGTATATCCAAATAAGAAATATTGATCAGCTTTTTCTTACCGAAGAGAAGGTCTTCTAGATAATCTAGATAATAATTAGTAAGAACAGATTTAATTTCCCATTTTTAAATTGAAAGTAGTAAACTCACCGTCTTAAAGCTCTCATTTCTCATATTTATTATGTCTTTAGCTAGCGGTGAATTCTTAAAAGATTGGAAATTTCCGTTTATAACTCCAATCCAATATCGAGAGGAATGTGATATATATGTATTGTAAATTATATTTATACGATTTTTATTTTAATTTTAATATTGTAGGTAGGTAGTAGTAGTAGTAGTAAAGTAGGTAGAGTGGTGGTCCACGCTGTACTTGCGAGGTCCTCAATTAGCGCTAGTGTGCGCCTTTTTGATGCCACAAAACTTGAGGGATCTATCATGGATAAGGACAGGGTTTAAATCCAGCCTTTAGCGTTCAGCTATGAGATCAAGTCGATGACCCTGTAAATTGAGAGCTCTTTCAGGTCGTAGAAAAATGGTTTACCTAAAATCCGGTGTCTTGACCATGAGCCGAACAATTGCAGAGGAAGTGTTTGGGAGTTTCTTTCTCATTCTCATCTTTGCAACTTCTGCAGAAGTTGTTGTGCGGTATATCCAACTTAGCAGCATGACTGCCCACAGGCCAGTGGCCAGTGCTGATAACCACAACTCTAGCAATATCCTTCCATGTTCTGAATAACAGCTCGGTGTTTTTCTTTTTGCTGTATAGGATGGCCATATCGATCTTGATATGGCGCAGTTCGACAGACTGCTTGTTAGTTGCCAGTGAAAATGTTGAACTTTTACCATAGCCAATGTATTCGCCAGGCCAGAAAATTTCCGGGGCTGACTCACACGAAAAGTGTACAAGGTGAAAAACAAAACGATGACAAGGAAGCGCTGATCGGTCTAGTAAATGCCTTGCGAAGCGTGGGGCTAGAAAGAATCGGCGCAACTCTTTCCACATTCTCAGGAATTCTTAATTGTTGCGCTACTAGACCAATGCGATTGCTGTAAACAGTACTGGTAGAGTGCGGACTAATCGGTCGAGGTGTAGTTCATAGCACTTGGCTAACTCGTCTACTCGTCCGAGAATTTCAAGTGGATTATTGCCGCCATAGAATCTCACGTTCCATTTAGGTACTTTATCCATCACATCATGAGATTTCACTCAATTACTTGGACTCAATGTACAACTCAGTTAAAGAATTTTTGAGGTTGTCATGAAGAAAGGTGGTTCTCCCTATTTTTGAAAATTATATCTGGAGTATGAATAAAAAAAAACAATTTTCATAAAAAACAAAACTTCTTTCATTCATTTGTAAGGTGCTTCTAGTCTTATGAACCGATTTAAGTGCATGCCATTCTGACTCATTTGGCAAAAAGATCTCTAATGAACCTTTATCTTGTTCTGAATATATTTCAAACTTGATTTTGTATTAACCACAAACTTCTCTAACTGACATATAACTGGAGAAGTAACAATTTTATTTCCCAAAATGATGTGGTGCTAATCTAGTGAAGCGCAGTGCACGTATGTGGATATGCGTGCAACAATTTCTTCTTATGGATTTGTATTATACCGCCTTTGGGGGAGTTGTTGTGAACTTATTGTTGGATATTATTGGGTTGCCGACAAAATGTAATCTCTGACTATTCAATTATAATGAACAATTTTAGATACACAAGTTTTTAAATTACTAATAAATTAGATTGCGTTCAAAAGACATCATTCTGTTGTCAGTATGGTGGTCTCTCTATTCACCATACCAGTTTTTATGGCCGTGTGTGAGATGTTTTAAGGTTTCTTCATCGTTAGTTTCTGTATTAAATGAAAAATATATATAATTCCACATTGTTCCAAAAGTAATTAAGACAAAATTGCATTAATTTTTGGATGGTAGTGTGCGTGTGTTGTGTATGGAGTGTAAGGCGACAGTTTTGTAACAGCAAAAGTTTGTTAATTGTCGTCAGGTCGAGAACTATTTTAATTACATGTTGAAAGAATGGAAAGCGTAACGCTACACGATCAACAACAAATAAGTGCAATAAAAGAATCGTTGCTTGGTCAGTTGGAGCAAAGAGTATAGAGATATCTCTTGGTTGAAGTCTCGAGTTGATTAAACTGTGCCATCTATAATTTCGAAGGATGTCAGAAAGTTCACAGGATAATATAATGTTCTTATTCTTCTTAGTAATTAAAATTAGGATTAAGATAGTAACCGAGCCTTTCAGCTCGCCATATGGATAGTTGAAATTCGCGCCACATGCGTCACAATTGTTTTAAAATTAGTCCCCATAAATTCTGACTGGTAGAAGCCAAGATATACAAGTTCCACTACTTTCCAATCTTTCCACTACTAAAATAATTTCTAATAATTTCTGCTATGCGAGTGAATCCACACACCCGTGTATGTATATTTACTTGTAATTCAGTCTAAAGACTAATTTATCTTAGAAGCCTAATAGTATGCAACGTTAAATGTAGGTGTTTCATTAATAAGCGATAGAGGTCACTCAGTCATATAAGCTTAAAAAAACGATAGCGATTGATTATTTTTTTCAGTTTTCTCAGGGGTAGTAGCGCCTATGAATGAAAAAATTACGCCATCGCAAGCCGAGCACTAACCAATTTTTTTAAAACAAGTCCCATCAAATTTTGACTGGTAGAAGCCAAGATATACGACACGACAAACAAACGTACAATCACATTCGCTGAAAAATGTTCATGTCCTCTGAATATAAGCTTCGCCCTACTGGTTCGCAAAGATTTAACACATAGGAAGCCTCTTTTTTGTCACTCCTGTTGAGCGACTTACACTGCTACCTAAAAATGATGTATTTTAAGTAACCTAAGGTATGTATCATTTCACCAATGAAGGCGACTATGTTCACAGTGTTCATGTATCTTAACTACCCGATAATGGTCATCTTTCTCGGTATGACACGTCATCTTAGCCACAAGAGCAGGACACCCACAGAGAATTTGCTCGGATGTTAACCTTTTTCTAATCATCAGAGACGTAACTCTGTCTCTGGAGACAGGTTAAGCTAATTGAGATGGCATCCTGTAAGGAAGCCCGCTATTTTAACTATTTACTTGAAAGACACGATTTCCTTTCAAAAGACTCTTTGACGATCCTTTGTGGATTTTCGGAGTTTTGCCAAGTCTTCTGGAGCAACTACAAATTCAGGCTTTTGATAAAGATTTCCCATTTCGGTTTTTTTGTCTCTTAGAATACTATTCTCAAGAGCCTTGGTTAAATTGACATCACAAAATTGCTTGGAAAAACTATTTCTAGTCTCATCTCTTACCTACTGTCGAGACATATGAAAACGTCGTTCCTGAGAACGATTAGTACAGGGTTTCTAGATAGATCCTTAAGACAAATATTAGGAAAAAATATCCGATCGTAGAGATCGGAACGACTGGTTCGATGACGAATGTACGCTAGCGACTGAACGTTGCGTACCTAGCAATGCAACAATCTTATAGAACGGCGGGCACGCAAAGTCGAATATAAAGAGCTCAGAAGATATGAAAAAACAGTTCACCGACGAAAGAAAGCAGCCTGGGAGAAGAATCTCGTCCGTGAGCTGGAACAGTACAGAGAGCAAGGACCGCACCAGGCGCGGAAGTTCCAGCAAAGAGTCCGCGGTATGAGGCAATATACACCGCGTTGCACATACTGCAAGGACAAAGAGGGTAATCTGATCGCTGATCTTAAAGGCATCTTAGAGCGATGGGACGAGCACTTTCGTGAGATGCTAAATGACCAGCTAACTGAGGAATTGGAAGCTCCACCAATGACCGAAGATCATACAATGCTGCCCCCACCAAGCATAGACGAAGTTAGCAGAGCGATAAATCAGCTCAAAAATAATAAGGTCTCAGGATCTGATGGGATTCCAGCGGAACTGATAAAAATAGGAGGCCCCACATTACACCAAGCAATTCATGAAAAAATAGTACAAGTATGGAAAGAAGAAGCGATGCCAGAACACTGGCGAAGAGGCATTCTGTGCCCCATACATAAGAAAGCAGATATATCAACAGAGCAATTATCGTGGTATAACGTTCTTGAGTACTGCGTATAAGATTTTCTCCTCTATCCTTCAAGACAGGATAGCCCCATACGCTAAAGTCATCATTGGTCAATATCAGTGTCGCTTCATCCCAGGCAAATCAACAACTGATCATATTTACACCCTAAGCCAGGTGATGGAAAAATGTCTAGAGTTTCAAAACTCACTAAACTATCTTTTTATAGACTTTAAAGCCACCTATGATAGCATAGCCAGAGTTGACCAACCAATTTAACCATGAACGAAAAAAATTAATGACTATCTTCGCATAACGCATTTTCATATTAAACTATGTTTTTAAGTCCAACACAACAAGAAAAGGATGTTAGAGAGGAAGAGTAAAGCTTCTCCGTGTGCAACAATTATCAGTTAAACGGATATTGAATAGAAACCTACACTTGCAATACCTTAGGAAATTCGGATAGATGTAGGTCAATTGTAATATCCGATTCATGCAGTAAAGCCAGAACATTAATTGCTGCAGGGATACGATCTTTATTGTACCAAGCATCGCACAATTCCCAACAGATCTACCAGTAAATATTCCCTTTGTAATTAAGTTGTTTACTTACTCTGATTTAGCATTTAACAAACGTTTTATTATTACAGCTTTTCAAAATTACTCGATTGGATAAAATACTGCAAGCCAGCAATCAATTTACCTTTCAGTTGTCCATATACACCGGAACCAGCTCAATGTTAAATTAAATTTGAAACAGAACATGCCTTCTGGATGTGACATACTCGTATATTTACCCTTTAGCCGATCCACTCCATTTTTCTGCTAAAATTTTTCTTCTAGACCATGAAACAGATTTTCTGATTTATTTTCCTCTCCATATACTCCTAGTATCAGCATCGCCATGGCCGACATAATATCGACCAGCAACCTACATTGAATAATATGGCCAACGCCATTGTTCAGTTAGCCGGTACTAAAAGAAGGCAGACAGAACGTTTGACTCTCGCAGCTGGGATACGACTTATTCTATGACGCTTCTTGGAAAATGTACGTATGATGTGTAGGTGTGTACTATGTGTGTGTGTGTGTGTGTGTGTATTTGTGTACCGCATCCTCACAGATCAAGAGTTGTGTGTCCTTTTATGTGTGGGTGCTGGGTGCGGTGTTCAACGTTGTGCCCACAATCCTAGATCAGATGGAACATGCAACAGCAAGCAAGTACTATAAGCTGCGACCCCGACAACCATCAACCACGAATGTTCAACCGACGATGATGTCCCTTTAGTTGACCTAATTCTTACAATGTCCCAATTAATCTTTTTGCTATTTCGATGTGCCTGATGGTTCTCGGCACAGAAGTCTTCGTCTTCATTGGTTCCGCATGCAAGTCCTTTGATAGCCGGTTACTTTTCGTATCTACTAACACTTTTATTTTCATTAGTATTTGTTGTCCTTATGGTGCATATATATATTGTGGAATTTTCACTAAGAATATGACGGGGTGGTATCTCCTGTGCATGATGTTACTTTTACTTTATGGAAGTCATTTGGCTTACTAGGGAAACCTACTATGAGGTGAATTGCTTTTCAAAAAGGCAAACTTGGTCCGTAAAATGTTAAGTTATTGAAATTTCATCCGGATGCAAGTGCAGCAGCGATTAAGGTAGCTGCTCACTATATGTGTACGTATTCACATAACCTGCGACTGTTGTTCTAAGCTATGATACCTAGGATGGATAAACTTTAGATGCACATATATATATTCGTAGGAGCAATTGCCTTTTTGTCGCTCGGTTGCATCCGGATTTAGTTTTGAAGCACCAAATAAGTTCGGTTATGTGGAATGGGGTTATAATGTGCATTGATGAAAATTGCTTTAATGGTTGGCTCTTGATCGAGTCTTAAACTGCATATTCTCTATCCGACAATGCATAGAAAAGTCAAAGTCGTAAAAACATAATGCTGTTGTTATAACGATGTGGAAAAGGACATCCGCATACAGTTTTATGATAAGGATGCATAACGTATAAGTTTGGTACGAAACTGGGGAAAGGATGATGTAGACAATTTTTGTACCTAATCCATTTAGGAGCTTTTTAAAGATTTAAAATTGCAATAAATGATTTTTTATTTTGAATTTGATGACAGCTTTTGAGCAGTCTAAGCCAGTCCTTAGTTATTTGAATTGTACCATTTATGCCCACAAGAAGTCTAACAAAATTGAGAAGTAGAAACTTTGCGAGTATGCTGGCATAAATGGTAAAAATAAATTGGTTTTATTTACATAATTTTGTGGGCGCCGTGGCCCAGTGGATAGGAGCATGGGCTATTGAGCAGGGGGTTCGTAGTTCGAATCCCAGTAACACCAAAGTATTTTTCACGATGTCCCATCTCTCGCGAATGGGTGACAAACGTCCGAGAGTAATAACTTGTCACTGAAAGCTACTCAATTCGCCGTTCGGATCCCGGCATTAAATTTGTGTGTCCCTCCATGTGTGTGCAAAAATATGCATGCTCAACACAAAATGGTTGTGAGAAGTCAGGCCTTGGACCGCATGGTCTGACACGCCGATATTATTCACATAATTAACAGTCCAAGGTTTTTCGTTTGTATTTGTGTCTATAAGAAAATCAATTTTAATTGCTTTATGATCAGAAGTTGTCCAGTTTTAGTAGACTGCTACCATCAAGGCCTTAACATGGTCATGAAGGTTTCAGGCAGGCTGTAGTACACCCCCATTCCCGCTCAGAGGGGATGAAAAAATAAAATGTTGGTATCAGCTACATTTACTAACCGTCCATTATTTTTCAAGTTAAGCTAAAATAACAGGTGTTGCTCAGCTGCCCCTCCCACCCTATTGAAATAACCAAACTGATCACCACCCAACCGACCCCCACTGAAACCACCCCACTGACCCCACACCAACTGATCCCTTGAAAGTTCAAACTTACCTCTTTATATGATAGTATAGAAGAATAGATTAAACCAACTTTTACACGCATCTTACACGAGATATGGCAAACGCATCTAACCCGAGCACTCAGAACATTCCATTGAGACTGCGCAGCACTCAAAGTTTCAGCTCCATATGCTTTGTGAAGGTAGCTTTAAAAACATGATTTAAAAAAAAATTGCATGGGAGCCCTCCGACTCCGAGGCACTATCCCTACCAAATTTTAAAAGAAAGTGCTGTCACCAGAAATACTTATGTGTGCAAAGTTTCAGTAAAAACGGGCTTAGGGAAGTGGGTTAAAAATTCATCACAGGATTCCACGACAAACAGGCAAACACACGGACACGGGAAGTCAAAATTGAGAATTTATAAAGGTTGTAAAAATGAAATTACAATTGAGTGACGTTGCATTGGAATGTTCAGTCAACAATCCAGTAGAGTACTTGAAAGTGATTTGTTTCTATTAGTACACTACAGAGGGGAATCTACGGTATAAAGTCAGGAATGACGCATTTTCTACATATTTTTGGTGCTTTTGGCCATGCAACCTATCAAAACAAACTGAGAGCATAGTTATCTCAACGAACTAAATAGAATAAGAACCTAAGATGAATGTAAGTACAACACATTTTGTAAAGCATGTAATTCTGTAATTCTGACACAATCCCACATATGACCGCGTTCAGACAGTTTCGTCTGATCGACAAGAGCCCCATCGAAACGGGGCAGTCACCTAGGTATGACTTATGGTAATACCGACCCAGTCACATTTTAAGAATTTTTTTTTTAAAAATCTCCATAGCTATAATTTCGCCAAATGTCAAGAGATCCAAAATAACTGTAGTGTTGAAACAAATTCGGTTTATTACTGAAAATTTCAGTGTAATTTTTATATTTATCTTGAAGTTTCAATCGTAAATCTTCTTTGTAACATTTCGAAGAAATTTTCTGGCAAAATGAACTTCGCCCTTAATTTAATACTCAAATGCAGATAATCAGCTCTTATTTTCTCCAAATGTAATAGGGTACTTTTGAAAAGAAAAATAAATAAACCCATAACATTTTCAATTTTCTCGAATCCCCCGTTGGCGAATTAAACGAAACGAACTCTCCTCGGCTCTTTCCTAATACAGTCGCATATTTACTGATGTAGTATCAAATTTCATTGAAGCATCCTTCAAATCAATAAGTTACTTTTAAAGGATCTCCCAGTCGCTTAGCGTGGTGTTATTTATGCAATTTATCTGAGGAATTTATATGAAAATCGCGCTATTGAAGATTACGATTCTTTTGAACATCCCATGAGATTGACTGTGACGTAAACACGCGTTCTAGGAGTACTCGTATGTATACCAATGCAAATTTAAAAAAAAAACACAAAATTGCACACCACCCAAAATCTGGAAATCGAAACGAAACAGTCACCTCACTTTACTTAGAATGTTATTGAGTATCATCGCAATCACACATCATTTCCTTTTGAGTGCCGAGTGTGGAGTGCTTGTGAATATTGGTTCATGGTTGGAACACTCCTCCCTAATCGTGGTAGTGTCGAAGCATTATATTTTTTTTAGAAACTGCTGAGGAGTATAGAATTTCTTGCTGTAAAACTGGCAGCTTATCGCTAGCATACGCATCGTTCGCGACTCTGATGTGTCTGCACGACAACGACTAACGAGGAGGAGTAATTTAGTGGATTGATTGAGTTAAATTTTATGTTTAAAAGGATATGAGTCCTTTTTGTATATTTCTTATCTTTGCGAATCGTTTGCCTTTTATGTACAGCACTTTGTAGAGTAACACCCTGTACTCCACATGTTTTTCTGCGCTTACTCGAAGGCGAATGGTAAGATTAGTTTGGCGCTGTAGGACATATTTCGCTTATAGCGAGGAAAATATTTGCGTAAGTCACCAATTTATAAAAATTGATACGTTGATTTTATAGGATTTTCACGCATCGTCTGATTGGTTGAGTTTGTCGAAGGGGTGGAATAATCGTAAGGAGCTTATTATCTACTGCGCTTACTCACAAATCACAATAAAATAACACTAGAGAAACTTTTTGACACTGTAATTGCGATTTATCGCGAACTTATAATCAGAAGTTTCATTTGGTTAAATCTTAGTAGGTACATTATTATAATATGTATTTATATTTAAGAGATTGCGGAATTATTATTTTCTTTGCTGCTAAAAAATATAAATCATTTAATTGTTTATTTTTATTTAATATACATTTTTAAGGAAGAATTACTATAAAACCTAATATATAAAACTTAGACTGCATTGCACAGTTCTTGTCACTTACAAGATCAAAAGTTGAGATTTCTACCCTATGTAGAGTCCATACTCTCAATCTCAAACAGTTTTCTAATTGGACAAGTTTCGTATAAAATTATTTTGAATTTTCTTAACTTACTGTTCAATTATGTTCGTCTTGTTTATAACATGTAAGGTTTAAGTTGGAAATTAACTAGGAAAACTATAAATAAGTTTTAAGTCTTTATTTTGGGATGTTTGAAGTCCAACCAAACGGAAGCATTTAAGCTTTGTAAGCTTTGTATTGAATTGTATTACTATTGCACTTATTTGTTATATTGTGAGCTGTATGTAAGGAATTTGCCAGTGTGATCTGGAGTGTGTTCACCTACTCCACATTGTTACAATACTGTTACAGCTGTTATTGAAGAAATGACGTAGTCGTTAATAACGATATTGTTCCAAGTGTCAATAACCACTTTAAAAACTTGAAATAGTATATATAACGAGCGAGGAAAGTGGAGTTTGCACTCTTCTGCGAGTAATGTACGCTATTTTTCTGCTAAATCAGTTATGCGCATTGCAAATAACTCTGGGAATGAGTTTTCGCTGTGACTGCAGTAAATAACAAAAGTATTTTATATGTTAACTCACTGGTGTGTATAACGGCTACTTTCGAAGCTAGGTTATAGTGTATAAAACAGTTGCATTCGTCTATGGGCGTGTGAAAATAAACTAAATAAACTGGCTCATATATAATTAATTAAGGCTGTTGTTACAATGAAGTTAACGAATGGTTTAGAACTGTCATTCTTTACAATACTGTAACAATGTAGAGTAAGTGAACACACTCCTGGAGCACTATAGGTTGTTCGTATAGAATACAGTCGATAAGATTAGAACCTTCGCGAAACTGTTTACTTACTATAAAAAGCACAAAGTTCTATCGCATTAAGTTAGTTATCATTTATAATTCAACCAGACTACTTGAAAAGTACTCGCAAGCAGACAGATCTACCACCAAACTGTATAGTAGTGAAATAAAGGGTGTCCCCACAAGAGCGCCGGATTTAATTTAAAGAAAAAAACACATTTTTTTTAATTAAGCAAACATTTTTATTTCCACATAAAGAAAAATAGTTCCGATTAAACGTGAAATACAACATCAGTCAAATGGCCACTACGAAACCTCTGGGACAGGGTTATTCTTTTGTTGAAATTTTGAATAACGTTTTCGCATAAATGTGGCTGTATTTCACCAACAACGCGCCGTATTTCCTCTTTAAGATGTGCAACTGTTTCAGGCTTATTCGCATACACCTTTTCCCTCACATAGCCCCAAAGAAAAAAGTCCATCGGTGTTAGATTGCACGATCTTGGTGGCCAATGTTGATCGCCAAATCGACTATTATTAGTATTAGTAACACTTTTGTTTCACGTGCTGTGTGGCAGGTCGTCTTGTTGGAAAAACATGTCCTCCACATCAATTACATCCAATTCGGGCCACAAAACCTCCGTTAACATTTCGCGATAACGCACTCCATTAAAAGTTAGCGCATTTCCAGCCGCATTTTCAAATAAATACGGCCCAATTATTCCGCCAACCCAAAATGCACACCAAACAGTTACTTGCGGTGGATGCATTGGTTGTTTGAGTATCACACAATGATTTTCAGCACCCCAAATCCGACAGTTTTGCTTATTTAGGTATACGTCGAGTTGAAAATGTGCCTCATCTGAAAAAATGATTTTCTTCGAAATTCGAAAAAAAGTACTCGATATTCTTCAAATTTCATACGCATGGGTATCTCCGATGGACACCACTTTTTGTAAAAATTTTGGAGTAATAGGGCCCCGCTGTCGAAAGGCCCATACAAAATTTTAAGAAATTTACCCGATTTTCGTCAAATTTAATACACACATGTTTAATCCTAGTAACAACGCTTTTTATTAAAATTGTTAAAGTGGCCCCAGGGCCAAGAAGCTTACATATAATTTTTTAAAAATGTACCTGATTTTCTTCAAATGTGTATCTGCGATGGACAAAACTTTTTGTAAAATTTTGTGAACGGCCCCTGAGGCCTCGGGCCCATATACATTTTTTTAAAATTGGCCCGATTTTCTTCAAATTTTAAATACATGTGTATATCCGATGGATAAACTTTTTTTTAAATTCTCTATATTAACTTCGCGTGCCCGTTGCTGGCTGGCCGGCTGGGTTGTAGAATTTTGTGAAAAATTTTTAACCCACTTCCTAAAGCCCGATTTTATTCAAACTTTGCACACGTGTGTAAAACAAGACAAGACGAAAAACTATTTTTGTAAAAATTTGAAAAATTTATTCAAACCGCACCCCGATTAGATTAGAAAATTTACACCAAACATTTTTATGGGTTGTTTTATTAATTCTAATTTTAGTACTTATTTTTGGACGAACCTGCGATTTATCTAGGATTGAAACCCCATTATCTGCGCTACTAACTACTTTTCGTAATAATACTTAGGATAAATGGGAAAAAATCGCACACATATCTCAGAACATATTTTGATTGGATGTTATATTCGTCGTTCTTACTCTCTCAAGAAACTCCAAAGTGCTTTCGAAGTTATAATTTTATTCATTTCGTATAGAATTAAGAGTATCAGCACAAAACGGTGATATGTGATACGTTGGTGAACCGATAGTTGATACCATTGTTCTAAACAGAACACCAAGTATATGGATGGACTACCCATAAATCCTAGGTAAGTTTTTAAATGGATGTGGTCGTTCGGTCGTTATGATTTTCTTCTTCATTACGACAGCGATGAAAGAGAGAAAATTTATTTAAATGCATTAAATTATCGGCTTGGGATAACTTAATAAGACATATATAATTGAGATTCTAGTGTCCGAGCACACGCGTCACGCGCGCCACATGCATGCATGAGAAAAAGATAATAAATCATAATTCTTGCAAACCACTTAATACATTTTCGATGAGCTTATGCTCTAAGTCAAATAAATAGTTCAACCAATTCTATGAGAAATATATATGTTGATATTAAAATTAACACAATATTAGGTGTTATCCTTAAGCTAAGCTAAGCTAAGCTAACTTTGTTAGTCAATCTTTCAGCCATCCATAGACCTTGATTTTTCACTTTGGTATCCACTCCATAGTCAACATATCCCATTATTATATGGGGAATGTTTAAAATTACGGTGCCACAAACACACAATAAGGTGATGGGGCTGTAAACTGAAATGTTTAGTAAAAGGAAGAGGGAAAGATAAACAATCCAATTATATTGCCCCGGAGTACAATTAAATAATACACAGTCCTTTTCATCGGTCCAGCATCAAAGAGAAGTGTTGTATGTATATATAAATTGAATTCAAAATTTTGGCCTGCCTCATCTTCTGGACTATCTGGCTATCCAGTCATTAATTCTATAAATCATACTGTTTATCAATCTGCAAATGACGCTTTTATTATGCTCGTGAAACGGAAGGTGGTGGGTTTTTTGAACTGTATGACAATAGCATACAACTCCACACCATAGAAGCCTCCCCTAAATCTATTCATAGTGGTTTCTCAATCTCTCTTCCGGCTTGACGTGCTTGTACTTCACCATTTCCTTTGGAAACATCTGCTGGTCTGGGCATTACACGTAACACGTTAAAATTTGTGCATCAAAAATCCGAAGCTCCCCACAAACCAGATGGATGAACATGATTATTTCGAAATTTAGCTTATTTCAGGATTGAGTCTGTTGGTTTTTGTTAGCTAACCGTTCCGTCTTCCAGTTGTCAGATGACAGAACATCAACCACACATAATGGCATGTTATGTTTGCGGTCTTATTGTAACTATGTATTACTTTTATAGTTTTTTTTTCGGCCGATTCAAATGGTGTAACGTTTTCTTACGAAACCTGATGGTTGATATTTTTTTAATGCACGACATCAGTGGGAATAGTTTATGACTATCACTCATAAAAGTCGGGTTCGATTCCTGGCGCTTCAATTTTTCATATTCCTGACCACTTTAATTCCAAATATGAAGAATTCTAAATGAATAGTGCATACATAGGTAGCACAGTGTAAAGCCAACAAAACAGGAATGAGTACATACCTACAATGGACAAATGGTCAGGAAGTGAACTTTAACACTCACCTACCATCAACTAATAGCAACTCATATTGCAAAGTGGTGTCCTACATTTACATAAAGTTTATATTGAAAGTAAAATTGTTTTCTCAAGTATTGTTCATGTGCCCTATTGAACCGCAAACAATATTTCAATAATGACGGTCCATAAACTATTTGATAATTAAAATACACATATGGCACTTATACACTGTTCACTCAATTTCCATTTCAATTCACTTCCCTGCGGGTGGAAATACTTCGAAAAAATTAATGATGGGAAATTAATGAGCAAAAAAGTGCAACCAACACATTTTTCATTTCCATGGTACGAGTATAGTTGGTGTACATTTGTTCTCGCAGATTCACTACAGCTAATGGTTGCATTGCGCGAGGCAACAAACTAAGCTTGTATGGAATATTTGCCGACGTACGTATTTTATAGTTGTGACTGGAAATGGGTGAAAATGGAAAATTAATCTTTGAACTTTTGACGTGACAACGTTTCACTCCAAGGTTTAAGAGGGTACATGTTCAAAACCTCAAATGTTAAATGTCACTATTTAACAGATGTTAAGTTACGTTTTTAACAGATGTTAAGTAACGTTTTTTTAACAGATGTTAAGTTACGTTTTTAACAGATGTTAAGTAACGTTTTTTTAACAGATGTTAAGTAACGTTTTTTAATATCCAATGGGATTTGGTCATGAGGAACTAGAGTTTTTGAACAAAGCAATTTATCAAGCGATTCGCATGAAATTCGGAATGTAGGACTAATATGTGACTATAGGACTTGTTCCTATGGAAATTCTGGGATCTGGCCAATAGGGTCTGGGATTTTTAGAACCAAGCCATTTCTCAAGGGATTCGTATGAAACTCGTAATGTAGGACTAATATGTGACTATAAGACTTGTTCCTATGGAAATTCTGGGATCTGGCCAATTGGGTCTGGGATTTTTGGAACCAAGCCATTTCTCAAGGGATTCGTATGAAACTCGGAATGTAGGACTAAGATGTGACTATAAGATTTCTTCCTATGGAAATTCTGGAATATGATCATTATTGTCTGGAATTTCTGGAATAAAGCAATTTCTCAAGCGATTCGCATGAAATTCGAAATGTAGGACTAAGATGTGACTATAAGATTTCTTCCTATGGAAATTCTGGAGTATGATAATTATGGTCTGGAATTTCGGGAACTAAGCAATTTCTCAAGCGACTCGTGCCTTTTAATTTAATCGTAATATTGGCCACAACGTCAAAGAATTTCACTCCAACCGCGCGTAAAGATTACACGCACATATTTTTTTAACAGCTCTTACTTCTCCTACTACTATCGACGCAACTGCATTACTATGTTTGTGCAGTGATATGATATATTTAATATGTACCCACCTCACAATAAATTGTTATGAACATTTAAATCAGCTTATAAATTATTTATTCGTTGTATGTGATGTGATTGATGATCATGTATGTGGTTTCAATAACATACAATCAAGCAGAGCAGAACGAAACAAACATATGCAGTAGTAGGCTGCGGTCAAGAATTCAGCCGCTGCGCAGTTTATGCTGCATGTTGTTCAAAAATTCACTTTTAAGCCAATGCATTAAAGAAAAATCGACTGTGCAGTTTACGCAGCTACTTAAAATGGGATGCAAATAGCAAAATGTAAATGTCAAATTGTCGCCCTACAAGCAGACTGTAAGTCGGTTCAAAATATAGCCGCAATTTCGTGCATACCGACTGCCTGCCATTTTTTTGTGCAGCACAAGCTGCGTAACTCCTTTATTCCTTACCGCAGCCGTAGTGATAGTATAGTCTCTGTTCATTTTCTATCGGTCCTCTGCTCTGCTCGTAACAGTGATCTCATGACGTGCAGAAAAACAAAACTACCATAAGTTTCAAAAAAGATCCATGTTACAATGAAAACCTGCAAGCTTCCTTGCAACTATTTCCTTTTCTTTTCGCTTATCTTATCCTTAGTCATGTTTACAGTAACTAGAGTAAATAACTCTTCGATCAATTACAGAAGAGAGAGAACCATGCAAAAGAAATTTAATCACGCCTGCATGTATCAAAGCGAAATTCTTCTCTTTTCAATTTCATTTCTCTTAAAATTTATTTTAAAATTACTCAATTTTTTTATAAATTGAATAACTCTTTGATCTATTACAGAAGGGAGAGAACCATGCAAAAGAAATTTAATCACGCCTGCATGTTTCAAAACGACATTCTTAGCATACCATTTCGATGCATTGGTTAGTGCTACTCACTTCTCTACTCTTCAAATTTAATTTAAAACAACTCAAAATTTTTTATGAGTTAAAACCAAAAGCTGATTACTCTTTTTGGGCAGTGATATGCAATATGCAGCCACTTCACAGTTAGTGGTTATGAACATTAAAATTCGCTTATAAATAATTTATATATAATGTGATGTGATGATGATGTATGTGATGAGCTACGGTGCAAGTTGTAGGACTTGTATAGAAATTTTTTTTAATATATACGTCCGTGTTTATGTCCCACAGACAACAAGATCTTTGTTTTCTTTTCTTCGTCCCGGACAGACGTTGTCACGCTCAAAACCCACGGCCGTGTCTTCGACACAGCCTACCCTACTCTTATTTTTACTCGTATTAGGTGTGAGGAGCGCAAAAATCTAACTACGAGAATGTATAGATTTGATACGGTTTTTTATTCCAGAACCCAAAAAATGGATCACTTTGGTGTCGTAACTATCTATAATAGCCGCGTTCGATTGGAGTGAATGAACTGAATTAGTAGCTGTATCTGAAGTAACAGAAGTGAAGAGACTGTTCGATTGACAACTCTTCAATTAAAAATTGGGCGTAATTGGGCAACTGAAGTAAGTGAAGAGGTGTTCTGCTCGTGTAATTACTTCAGATGAGTAACATTGACATTTATCAGAAGTGAAGAATACCAACCGAACAGTCTCTCCGCTTCAGTAGTGAAGAGTCGCTCAATTAACTGAAGTGAAGAGCTATTCTCTTCACTTCAATCGAACGCAGGTAATATTTGCTAAGCATTAAGCATTAACCATAATGAACTTTCGCCCACTTTCATTAAAGAGCCACGATTAAATTGGCGAATACACTGCGACAATAGTTACATTCATCTCAGTTGTGTTCACTTTTGTAAGCGATTTCGTGTGCGCCGGCGAGCACACTTTACGTACGCATCAGTTTTGACAGTTGAAAACATCCAAATGAAAATGTAATTGCGAGATAATGACAGATATTTAAGTTCTCTAAAATACATTATGGTCGGATGTTTACTTTTGGGAGCTTTTGGAAACAATTTATCAGGTTTTGACACTAGCTTAAGCGGCCGAAAGTTCATTATGGCAAAATCGTTTCAATTTAAAGTAGGTATTTAAGCTGAACAACAGTAAGGGTATCTAAAATTGTATTTGCCTCCATCGTTACCTCTAAGCGACTCTGTAACGTGCTTGATCGGGTGACGTTCGCTAGTCACCCAGGGCTTGTTTCTCGGTTTGGTACAAATTAAAAGACGGTAGTTGCGTTATCTAATGGTTAGACAGTTTCATTTTCCAAATTTATTTTGGTTATGATGCTGGTGTGTCCTGGTCTGTTTGCTTTTATTTGGTTGGCAATTTTTAGTTTAACGGATCTTGATCCAGCCTCGCTTTTGATATGTTAGTGCAGGGCTGGGACCCCCAGAAGCTTTCTAGAGCTTATGTTGGGCAAGTTTTACAGCACCGGTCGCATTTTGACAGATTAATCTCTGGTTTTTATTCAATTTTGAGCGTATCCAAATCAGGGCAGCGTATGCGATCGTGGGTCGTATAATGCTTTGGTATAGCCATGAACTCATTTCCGGGTTTATTCCCCACGTTTTGCTAAACATTCGTTGGCATGTAAAGTAAGCTTTCTTAGTTAGTAATGTATGATATGTGGGGTTTCCACGTGAGTTTTTGGTCAAACATAACCCCTAGATTTTTCCGTTATTTTTTTCTTTTTCGTGAATAAAGTGCAGATTATCTTGTCAGGGTTCACACTTAGACCGACGTCTTTGCGCCAGTCTTTAACTAGTTTTAGGGCAAATTGCATGCGTTCTGCTGTCGTGCTCTCGAATATACCACGAACTTTTAGGACAAGATCATCTGCATAGCTAATGTTTGTTAAACCGAGATTCTTCAGCTCCTTGGAACATATTATAGGCTGTAGCTGAGTCTGTATAGAGTTCTACGAGTAGAGGTTCTATTATTCAGCGTTGTAGGAAGATTGGGTATATGCCATCCCCACCTGGAGATTTGTATGGGTCGAATGATTATACTGCTCAGCGGATTCTACTGACGAGAAGATACTGGCTGAGGGTCTAAAGGCCTCGGTTGAGACAAGGGAACACTTCATATTGATATCCTCGTTTTCTTCTTGATTGTCTAGTGTTATACAGTTAGGAACGTGTTAGTCAAGAGTTTCTTTTCTTGAGCTTGTCAGTTCACCGTTTGGTTTTTTGACTGATCCGAGTGGATTGTTGTGGTCAAGGGAGAGAGCTTTTTGTGTGGTCGACAAACAACTCAATAATTTTATTATTGAAACAAAACCCACCAGAAGCATTCTTCCTTTTCCTTTTCCTGTAATAGTTAAGTATCCATTCTATTGAATTACATATGTTGATCGATTATACATAGTATGTATGGAATGGCATGTGTTCTTTTTAAACTTCGTGGTCCGATAAAACAACAGTAATTAATCTCCAATTTTGCAAACCAATTATTAAGTTATACTTTGATGTCGAAAATAGTTTACAAGGGTAACAGTAAACACTTTTACTTGTTTCTGAAAATATCAGGCAAAGGGTAGACCTTCAGGTCTTTAGGTAACGTGAGATGTTGAAGTCTAGCCTTATAAGAATATCAAGTTGTAGGACGGTTGATTGTATTAAAAAAGGCTTCGTGGCCCGACGCTGCCGCTTGGTCCGTCTAATACTTAATCCGCCACTGCATTCTACATCCACTTTAAAGAGAGAGCATTCTTCTGGCGCCTGCCATTACCACTATTTAAGGATTAAATCGCAATTTATTTTGATTGCGGTTTGAATGACTTTTTTTTGCATTTTAAATGAAAATGCCCATGTGCGAGGAAAGTAAAAGTGAGAGGGCGATCATAGAGAACCACCAACAGCAAACACAAAAAATATTGTTTGTGGAACGGGGAATCCACTTCTTTCGGTTGTTTTTGAAGCAATTAAATGCTTATAGGATTATACGAAGCGGTTACTGGAGCAATGAAACTGCCACTGTTGAACTTTGTAATGTATTTGCTTTTGGAATTAACTGAGATTTAATAGTAAAAGCCTCGGTGGTAGATAGTCTATAGTATATAACAGTACTTAAAAATGACACATTAAAACTAAGTATCTCAGTCGAGCAGCTTGCTTTTACCGCATTGAACTATTGCGTAAGGCTGCAATTGTTTCGATGGTTTTTTGTTGCAAGTGCAAATGCGAATAATTGTTGAAAGGGACAATGAGCCAAATGGCTTGCAGGAGATATTGCTAGATAGATTCATTCGAGCGGTGCTGCTTACGCTCGAAAAACGGGATGATGAAGCTTACCAACCAAAACACGAGGAAATTGAAATTTGCCAAAGGGTAGCGTGTCCAGATAGAGAAACTGTCCCAGAAACACACACAACTGATGCCTTGGTTATTATGTATGTGGGATTGGTATCGTACAAGTACCATATCTCTTTTACACACATAAACAAACTGTAAATCAATTATCTGTTCAACAAGAAGTTTCTTTATAGTTTCCGGAGTGCGTTAAGGATCGATTGGGTCAAGCGAACTCTTTACCCCCTCGTAAAAATGGTCGAAGAAAACCAAAGAAACAAGATGTTCCAATCCACCCGAATTCCGGTCACCCATTGCTGCGTTGCCGGAAACGATAAATGGCTCCTCAAACATGATAAGGACGTCAAATTACCAAAGGCAGTACACTATAGTTGATGGCACATATATACTGGTATACCCGACAGCAAAGACCCGCTGACTACGCACGGCAGACGGCACAGCAATTCTGATCTGAAATGATTTCCTTTTATGTTTAATTCTAAATCGAAAGGATACCTTTTCCACGCTTCAGCAAAAATTCACTTTCATGTTGAAGTTGGGTAACGTTCCATGTTAGGATGAATCGGTCGTAGTCAGGCATTTTTTCTTTTGACAACACTTTCGTCAAACCGATTCATGCTCAGCTTTTTGGAAGATTGCGATAGGAAATGAGGTGGAAAGTAGTAGGTGGTGCATATGCATGGGTGCTTAGGGGGGAAAAGTTCTAAAGTTGAAATGAATTGTCTGTTGTTTTTCGATCACGCTCATCGTATCGAACGAATTTTATTAAAATCCACAAAGTGTCAGCGTTTACTTAAATATAATAATAATTTACTATGTTAAGCTTAAAATAACGAATTCTCGACAGGGATTTACGTCAAATTAAACATCTAAGGTATTTTTAAATCCTACGTATATCGTTGATAATGTCTGAGACAATATTTTAAGGTTACAAATATACAGGGTCGGCGATCGAAGAGTTACTAAATCAAAAGGCTGTAATTTCGTCATGTATGGATATTTTAAGGAAGATTTGTACGAGAATGTAAGAAACATTTCAAATTTTATGAAAAACACGTTACTGCTGTAAGTCAAAGTGTGTATGAAGAACAGAATTTGTAAATTTTCCGACGTTCTCAGCAATTGAGCCTGTCTTACGGCTCATAATGGCGTATTTCGCACCTAGATTATGCATTATGGGTTGGAGGCATCATCGGACTGCATTTGTTCGAAAACGAGGTGTGATAGTTATACCATCAATGCGGAGTGCAATTATATAGAATAATAATAATAATAATAAAGGTCGTATGATAACAGACTTTTTTTGGCCTGTGATTGAAAATGTTGACTTGGGCGATATGTGGTACCAAGAAGAGGTCGCCACACAACACGACCGATATTGGCTTTATTGCGTGAGAAGTTTTCAGGACTGATAATTTGACGTTTCGGCGACGTCTGTTGGGCGCCAAGATCAAGCGAAAAAGTTGTCAAAATTTACCTGAAAAGGATCGACTGTTGCAATAGATCTCGATGCGGCCATTTAAATTACATAGGTCCAAATCGATAGACGTTACTACAACTACAACTAATGATATATCAATGTAATAGAGTGGAATGGAACGATGTAGCAAGGCTTGTAGTCATCAAAATCCGTCACTAAAGCATGGCTTCTAGTAATAGTTACGTCAAAAACGATTCGGACCTAAAAGCATTGTTTTAAGTTATGGTTACGTCTATCGATTCGAACCATAGTGTTTAAAAAAATAATAGTCTCACTCATTTGTGAGTATAATCCAATTGGGCGATGAAATCAAATCTTCGCCTTTTTTTGTATGGAAAATATAAACTTATCCACTTTCTGTTAATATTAAGCCACGCCTATAAAAACAATATATCTGTGTTTAGCTAATATTCACCTTTCATAATATACCATTATTTAGGCCCGCCCATTTTTTACTTTTTGTCTCTGCCAATGGCAAGGATTGTTCGATTACCCCTTTTTTTTTATTGAAAGGCATTTTTATAACCTTTCATTTAGTAAAAATTAACCCCCAAGCCTCTTTACCGAAAATGCGTTTTTTCAACAAAAAAAAATTAAAAATTTTGAAGACCCTCCCCCAAATAATGTTATGGTCCTAACTTTATAACGAAAAAAATTACATTCATTAATTTTCTGTCTACTTATGTTTATATTATTATTTATTATTAATTTTTTTATTATTTTAATATTATTATTTAATTTTTTATTTTTATTTTATGTGTACTTTTAAAACCACAAAATGGATGACCCTGTACATTCCGATCAAAACAACACGTAAAGGACGTTGCTTATTCACGTCACAAACCAAAACAACCACCTGAACGATGCGCAGAAGATCTAATTAGAGAAATCTACTACATTCCACCAACTGTCAATTTTTAGAAACTGTCAAATATGATCAAACAGCTGTCGTTTAGTTTTCGCGGGAAAAAATGTGAAATGTCAAATTTATGTTTTTGTTTTGCCGGGTACCATTGCCATCTGTTGCGTTTTGCTTCAGCTCTTGAATCTTGATTCTCGATTAATTATATTTACGAAAGTACTATTCGCCGCGTCGGTTTAGTGAAATTTCATTATATTTGCGTATTTTATTTGGAGTTTTTCGGTTAGTTGCTTAGGCTTAGTTGCTTAAAAACGAACATGTCCATTCTACTTGCCGATCTTGATGCTACTTGTGCAGCTCTTGGCTACAGCGATGGAGCCAAATACCATGCAGAACCGGATGCAATGCAAGGTCTAAAGGTACGGTTGGAAACACAATAAACTATTTCCAATTAAACATCTTATACTTTTTTGGAAAACAGCATTTAATTTGGATACTCCGTCGAGACTTGGACAACCATGAATATCGTCGCCATTTGGGTCGTTCCAAGGTATTGCAGACAGACTTGGTCTGTATGTTGCCTGATTACATCGATAACGAAGAATTCGCTGATGTGCTCATTCGATTGCTTGTAATTCTAACAAATCCCACGCTATTGCTTTATCGAGATGGTGCCCCTAAAGATGGTCAGGGTCGTAAAATCTTCATGGAGCTAATTGATATATTGCAGTGTTATAAGAGCGCATTTACTGTCGAGAAGCTCTGGTCTGCACTTGCAGCTAAACTGAAAAAGTCGCTAGAAATTGTAAGTATACAGCGTTTCAGTATGTGCTTAGATATATGCTTTATCATAAAAACGAGGTAACTTTTAATGCCAGCACCTGGTACCTACTGATGCAACCGTTCTAAAAATATTTTATGCCTTATATCACACTATGCGTACGTAAAGAATCTGTAATACTTGCTATTCGACCCAGACTCTTCCATTTTGCCAATGGTTGGTTGGCTCAACTACCATCTGGCAGCTAACATAAAACAAAACCCATTATCTTTTGTATCATTCTTTTAGTGACAATAAAAGTTTCAAAACGCATTTAACTTTTAATGCTGGCATGTTCAGCATACATATGTATATCCTTGTGTCCTTTTGCCAGCTCTCAGTCTGTCCTCTGTCAATCCTGTTGCTGGGCGTTGATACTCTACACAGACATATTGTAGTTGGCTCAGGTATGGATGGCAGGCGAACATCCACATCACAGCTAGTGTTAGTGGGTCGGATGAACGAAAGTATTCGTAAAGTTATGCAGTGGCGTAGCAAATTTCTGAGATTTTTCAGTTAAGTTATGATTGTAGTTTTGTTTTGCATTTCTTGTTAGGATTTTTGAATGATTTCTGTGTTAGAAACCTGCACAGAAACAGTATCGCCGGAAGCATTTAAAAATAAACGGAAACTCTCAACTGTTTGATATGACTAGAGTTTAGATGCCAAAGATGATAACAGCCAAGAATTTGCACACAAATTCCAAACTAAAAAATGTGATCGTTTTATATTTTGGTTGATTCCAACGATTCGGTAAGCACTTTTTCCCAATCAGTTTGTTGCTCCTAAGTTAATTGCATTTATGTTTCTTCACCAGTACCAATACCATTCAATCAAATTGTCAACAAATTTTTTTGAAATTCAAGGGCGAAATTATTTGCATAACAAATAATGGCAAAGGCCTTAGTCCTTCACTGTTAAACAATCAAAACGTAGCTGTATCACTTAACTTTGTCCAAATACCAATCGACCGGAGGAAGCGGATCAAGAGGTCGTCAGATAATGACAGTCATTGTTATGTGATTCCATTTTGCAATTGCGGCTCCCATTGTTTCGTCTCTGTCTATAGAGCTCGATAGAAGTTTTCTGCTGGATTTTTTTACCACTGGCAGTTGCTATCTTGATGGGAAATATGTCGAAAAGTTTAATGCGTGCTTCCTCTGTCTTTCCACCAGATAACTAGGCAAGCACAATCAACATTTATGCGAAAAAGAGCAGAAAACGTCCACTGAAAACAGAACGCCTTGAACCATACGAAAAATGGCTTAACGTCTATAGCGGTTGCCGCAAACTACTTGTAGATTTTAATTTTGTTGCAGCAGAGGCAAGACTCCGGCAGAGGGCTCTTTAATTAATCCTTTTAATGGCCAGAAGAAAAGGCCACTACCACATATTATGAAGAACAAAAAAAAAAAGAGACTAAAGTCTTTCTTTATGTGCGTCGACGGCGGGTGACTGGGTAAAAATTAACAATCGGCTCCCCTATCCGAGCCAAGATGCCGGAGATGAACAAAAAAACGATGGAGATAACAAAGTTTGTTTTAGCTGCTTTCGTTCATTCCCCAGTCACCAGCTCACCATGGAATGGACCGGATTTCTTAAGTTTTTGTTTTTCATTTCTTTAATTTGTTTGCGAAAGTTGAAAACTTTTTACCATGTTTGCTCTAGAAATGTCGGCGAAGGAACGGCGGAAAAACGACGACGGACGATGTTAAAAAAAAAACTGAAACTATGCACTATGAAGTATGGATACAAAAAGAAAACAAATGAACAAAAAATGAAGAATAAAATGAAATCCATTTCCTTTCGGTTGGTCGCTTCTCTGTGCTGGGCTACTTTTCTAATAATTGCACTGCACTACGCGCGAATAATTGGCTGCTCATGAAGCTAAAACTAAAGCGGGTGTTAAAATGATGCCCCTGCTGTCGATGATTAGGATGCACTCGTACTAGTCTCGCTTCAATTTTTAATTGTTGATGGAGAGTTCATGTGCCATTTTTGTAGCGTGCTTCGAAAAGCTTCTTTAGATATGTTACAACGTTTGGAATGCTGTACTCATTACCTGATAAGTTAACAACGGAAATACTAATAGTCTTGTTTTGATTATAAAACGCTGAGAAAATTCGCTTATAAAGCATCAAATCGAAAGTGAATTACAACCTGAATTCAACTTTTTTGCCTAAACTAACAAATTGTAAGAATCCAGCCTGATGCATTGGTATTCAAGTTGACACCAAGTTATTTCCAATCTCATCTGGAAGTTGTTGCAATATTTTTCCAATAAACTTTCCATTTCCATTTGTTTATAAAAAAATCTAAATGCAGCTTGAAAGGCAGAATAACTTGATGTTGATGGATAAAAAAACACAAAGCTTACTGGACCTCAGTGCTCATGTAATCCATACACGGTAAATGACTAACGAAAACGCAATGGTTACGTAGGTACGTAGCTGCGTTTAAAAAAACTTACACATAATATGTTGTGATTTGTAACTTAAGCCCAGTTAGAAATGAACTCAAATCAAAAATGATCTTCATTTTTACTTACACTTCCTGGCTGGACAATATTTCACATCTCATTGCAATTAAACATCGACCGAAAATATTAAGGAAGTGTTACTTAACAAGTATAAAAGTATATACCTAAAAAGGGAGGTCTACAGAGTGATCGCCTATGCGGATGAAGTTGCTAGTGCCGTTTCAGGAAAACACCCTTATACCCTTAAAGAAGTTTTACAGAATGCTTTTAAAAAGCTAACTAGATGGGCAGATCGTTGTGGTCTGGACAAAAAAGAACTGGTCCTCTTCACTAAAAAATATAAAATTCCATAAGTTGACCCACCCTCTATAAAGGTCACAAGCTTATCTTTCTCTGATAAAGCTAAATATCTGGGACTCATTATGGACAGAAAGGTAAGCTGGAAACCTAATATACAAGAAAGAGTTCGAAAAGCTACAGTGGAACTCTTCTCCTGTAAAAAAAGCCATCGGTAACAAATGAATTCTTCAGCCCCATATCAATCATTGGCTTTATATTTCGGTGATAAGACCTACACTTCTGTCCACCAGAGCGGTGGACTGCCTTAGAAAAAGCAATAAATCGCGACAACCTAAGCAAAGTCCAACGATCAACTTGTGTGTGTATAAGCGGAGCGCCTTCGCACCACCCTCTCCGCTGTACTAGAATTACGGTTCTACTTAACACCACTCGACATTTTTAGCAGACAAATTGCTGCTAGCGCTGCTATTCGCCTCAATGCAACCTACCAGTGGATAAGAAATTAATTTGGACACTCATTTATTCTGAATTTATTGAGGGCTCCACTGCACCAGACTACACCATTCCGCAACTACAAACTCAAAAACAACTTCCAGGTCACATTCCACTGCAGATCACTCTGGGAAGAAGGTGCTATCTCGGAAGATGAATCAACCGGTTTTTATACTGTCGGGTCAAAAACTGATGCTGGGGTAGGCGGAGGTGTTTTCTTAAAAAAGGCTCTTTCCGTCTTCACTGCGTTGTTTTTCAAGCTGAAATCATGGCGATCAAAAAAGACCTGTCTCGGCTGAAGAGAAATGTTATATCCACGAATGATATCCGCATTTTCTCAGATATTGAAACAGCTTTGAGATTCCTAGAATCAGTCTCTACGAACTCTATTGTAGCCCTAGACTGTGCCGATCATCTCTCAGGGAGATGGCGGAGTAGTTAATTCAATATTCACCTATACTGGATGCATTTCAAGGGTCATTCAACATTCACCTATACTGGATGGCTCATTCAGTTCTCTGGCCAAATGCCAAACCAATCAAATTGGCATATGTGGTGGCGTTTACAAAGAATCTGAGCAATCACATTATGTGGTAAAACATCTGTGTTGCACAATAGACTTTAAGATCGATGTGCACAAGGCTTCACAGCCCCACCTACAATAACAATAATAATAATACTGGATGCAATCCAGAAGGCTGTCACTCAGTTGGGGGCAGAGCAACTCCTAAAACAATGGATCATCTCCATGCTAGGTAGCAGGGAAATCCATGCCGCAGTAACATCATCAAATCAGACGACATAGGCGCTCACCCTTATTGTGGCTGATGGTAATAAACAAGGTCCTTAGGATACTTGAGCTGCACCGCAAAAGACTGTGATTAGTGAAGTCATGGAAAGGAATCTAAGCAAGTTTAGCATCTGAGCAACCAGCTGTGCCCTACGATCCATGATCAGAGAATTACCCCCGAAGCTAAATATCTCGGCCTGAGCCTATATAGAAAACTCAGCTGGAAGTCCAGCATCGAATTTTGGGCTAAGAAAGCATGTATTGCTCTATATGCTGATACGATTGGTAATAAGAAGTGTGGCCTGCTGCGGAGGATGGCTCTTTGACTGTACTCTCCGGTTGTACGGCCTACTCTGACTTATGGAGCGCTAGTCTGGTGGTCGGCGATTAACAAAATGTAAAATGCCAGCAAGCTAGGTAAAATACAAAGATTAGCAAGTGTTGGTATAACAGCAGCACTACGGTCATGAACTACCGATGCTCTCAATACAATTCTACACCTATTACCTTACCTTACGTTGCGACGTCTCAGGGAATCTGAGGGGCTTGTTGCCAAACTGTACGGACACTACAATATACTTCACTTGCTACCAAAGGATATGATACCATCCTCAAGTGACTACTGTATTCCTAAATTACACTTCAGTCCAAGCTTTGTCGTAGAGTTTAATAGAGGAGAGGGGTTATTGGAGCTTTTTGACGTAACTCTATTTATTGATTTATTGAACCAAAGCATAGACCTAGCGCTAGTGTGGGTGCCGTCCACAGAGACATTGACGGCAATGAGAAAGTTGACGTACTGGCGAAGGGCGTAACATTAAACATCAACTCCATAGAGAGAGTCTGCTATCCATTAAGCTCTCCCCGTGGGGTTTCCAATTGCGTCTTAACCTATTCATAGTTAGGTGCTTTACCACGGGATATTAAATAAGGGCCGCAGGTACTTAGAGTATGCTCTTTATGGGCAATTTCTTCGTACTTTGCGACCCTGAATGAACTACTGGTACTCAGTGGCCTATTCGTACACAGGTCCTTGATATGCCTGGGATAGTTTCTATCCTGGGCGGCCTAGGATAGCACGGTATCCTAGTGACAAATGATTGGGTTCGAGGTACCGGACGGTGTGCTGCCAAGACTGAAGCGTACCTACGCCCAGGCACTCATACTGAACGAACTGAGTCCCTTGATGTCAGATGTACTACCCAAATGCGGGTAGAGCGCTAGCATGGTAACATCAGCTGAAGGCCTGGTGTTACCAAAATCTTTGGTACATCAGATGATGTTACCGGTGCGATGATGCGTTCTCTGTGGAGTTGCATATATCAACCGGTTGTCGTTAGCCAAAGATCGGCAAGGATTTTGGTAGGTCCTGTTCTAACCATTGAGTTAATACTGGCATATCAGTCTATGATGGACGTTGATTGTCGTATAACTAATCCTCGTCCGAAGAGGACCGTGGAATTATGCTTTCAGTTGGCGGTGTTCACGTTAATCCAAGATATCTCGTCCATTGAGCTCCTTTAGGAAACGTGTATTCACCTTCTATACCAACTAAGGTGAAATGACTTGACTAACTGCTCTACATTGAGAACGATGTGTTCTTTCTATAATAAAAATAAATCTACCGAGCTGATTTCCAAATAACGGAAAGATATTTCCAGAGTCGTTGCTATAATCACTGACCATTTGCCGGTCGGCAGCCATGCAGCCAAACTGAGGTTCCCGCATGTTATAACTTGCAGAATTAGATGGGAATTTGCAGATGTCCAGCCCTGATAGGCTTCCGACTCTAAAAAAAAAGCAAACCTTCCTTTGCCAACGTGAGGGAGCTTTCGGAGTGCCGGATCACCGATCTGATCTTCTACCTCAATGCTACAGGTTGGTTATACTATAATTCTACCTATAACTTCATAATGTTTCCCGAGGTCTATGGTTACAAAAGGACACACTCTAGCGCTATTTAAGGCCCTCGCTAAGACGACGTGCACCACCACTCTACCTACCATCCTTAGTAGTTAATTCATTGGAGGGTGGTATGGAATCAAGAAGCCTGTAATTACCGACTATAGCTTCTTTGCATTTGCATTTTATTCCTTATTTAACTTGAATCTTAATTTTTCTGCCACCTTCTTTTCTTCTTATATTCCTTATGTTGATTTAAGTTTGAAGACCAAAGTGATTTTCGTCTTCGTTCTTGTCGTCGACTTTAACAAATCCTGCTCGCACCTCATAGAAGAAGATTAGTTCGCTTTTATCCCGGTTCTATATACATAGAAGCGTTCACGTTTATATCTGTATTTGAAAAAAGCTTATTCTTTGCTGAATGTGCTTCATTTTCTTTAACGCTCCACTTGAAACGATTTAAAATGTGATTTCCCAGCGCAATTTTTTGTCTCTGATGCTATTAAGTCCAATGGAGAAAGTCCTGCAAATGAAGAATGCACCACTCACTTCTTGCTGGAAAGGAAATTACAAACTGCAACAGATGTGAAAGTGGGCGCTGCTAATCTCGAAAGTGCACTAAGAAGCAGATTACTACGGAAATGAAGAAAATTTATTTAATATTTGAAAATATGTCCATTCTTCAATGGTGAGATTTTGTCGGGAATTCGGACGAAAAATTATGGACTTACTGCTTTTGTGGTTTTATTGTTTTTTTCTCGCCAATGTGAAATTTCTGAATATTAAAAAAATTATAAAACAATGAATGGAGTTGGAATAGCTGTGCAGCTGAGTAAAGGCACCCACCCGACTTAAAACCAATAAGAAAATTTTTTTACTCATGTTTTCAATAAGACTAAGGTTTTTTTTCGGATGCGCCTGGAGGTGCAGAAATCTACTAAAGATATCAATGGCCCGTACCATACACGTACGATGACACCTACTCAAACAGTTATAACACGCGGGTTTCCCTTACTGCGCCAGATCGAACGGTCTTGTTCTTTGTAGTCGGTGCACAAGGACTGTCTCGGCTAAAGTTCGGACTATTTCATGGTTGCAATGCACTTGAAGACGGGAGCGAAGCTTGCGAGCAAAGATTGTTACCTCGTCACTCACAGAAGCAATTCCAAACTCCTCCATAGCCGGTCACAAGCCTGTGTTGAGCAAGGAGGAGTGGAGGAGCAGAACCTCGTTAATCAACCATGGGTCATTTGTCCCGGATGACGTGTGGCCATGATGGGACCCTAGTCAGGGTAACGACACCGTGGTGGGATCCAGCTGCATCTTCATTCTTATCTGGTATATGGTGCGGGGCTTTTCCACGGATGATAAATAAAAGGCCACGCGTACTTAGAGAATGCTCTTCGTACTTAGCGACCTAGAAAGCGTCACTGGTACTTAGAGATCCTTATATTTGGGCAACGTCTTCGTATTTAAGTGGTCAGTGGTTTAACATATGTGAGTTGGGTGGGCCTAAGATGGCTTGCTGTCCTAGTGGCAAATGATAGGGGTCGAAGTTCCGAAAGGATGTGCTGCCAGGGTTTTGCCTTGCAAATGCCCAGGCACTCTTACCTGAACGAATGGGTCATCCTTGATGCCAGATCTGACCAAGGTCGCGTTTGGAGATGAGATGGCTTAGGTTACGGACGGATGTGCTGCGAGGGTTTTGCCTTGGAAATGCCCAGGCACTCATACCTGAAATTTCTGAAGCCATTGATGTCAGACCCTATCCAATGTCGAATTGGTACCACGGGAGTTGTCTTGCCCAACGGATAAGGTTGACCTTCGGGGAAACCGAGTCTGTGAGAGAGAGAGAGAGAGAGGTGGAACTCTTCGGAGGACTGCCTGGAATGGGACAACTATGGTGCGGACCCAGTTTCGTTCTGGGTATGTATTGTGGGGCTGTAAGATTTACTCCTGCAAGGGGGCAACGCTAGATAGGACGATATTTCAGTGAGTATGCTTTATGCCGCAATGTGGGTAAGCGCGGGGCTCGTCCCCAACTCTACTACGAGTAGCAATTCCTAAATCTCTGTGAATATCAGTATTCCTTATGTACTTGTAACAAGGGACATTTACGATTGCTCTTAGTGCTTTGTTTTGAAATGTTTTTAAAACGAGGGTGGGTCAATAAGTTCCTGAAAAATGAAATAAGGAACACTCTTCTCGGCATAAAAACATTTTATTTTTCAACATAGTCTCCTTTTAGCTCGATACACTTCATCCAACGTTTCTCCGTTTTTTTGATGCCCTTCAAATAATACGATTGCTCAAGCCCCTTAAAATAAGCGTTTGTTTTTAAGCGATGGCCTCTTCATTCGACCCAAATCTCTTACCTCCAAGTCATTTCTTCATGTTTGGAAACAAGAAATAGTCGCAGGGGGGGGCTAAATCTTGGGAATATGCTGGATAAGGGAGGAGTTCGTAGCCTAACTCATGCAATTTTGTTATTATGACTGCGGACTTGTGCGCCTGTGCGTCGTCCTGGTGAAAATAACTTTTCTCTTCGCCAAATACGGCGGCCGCTTTTGCTTCAAATCGGCTTGGAATCGATCCAGCAGCTCTGCTTAGTATCCGCCTGTGATCGTTTTCCCCTTTTCAAGGTAATCGATGTGAATAACACCACGCGCATCCCAAAAAACTGTCGCCATGTTTGCTGACAAACCCAGCTTCGATTCACCAGGAGAAATCAATTTTTTTGACTGCTCCTTGGTTTCTGGTGTGTTGTGGTGAATCCAGGTTTCATTCACGATCACGATTACGAATGTTTGGCATCACTTGTGCTTGAACGACCGCACCGAAATTGAGTAAAACAGTGGTGAATGGTTCCAATCGATGGTGTGTTTACTGAGCATTCGAAATTCACTTTTTTCCATTTTAACGAAAATGCTCGTAGGCATATATATAAAATGGCTGCCACAACAAAAATATTTGACAGATCTGTCTGAAAATTTGGGTGCGTTCTTTTGAAAGATGATTCTTGACAAAAAAAAATGATAAATTTAAGGTGACGAAGATCTCAATTTGTGTCAATTTTCAGGGTAAAATTGACATGAGTTAACGTTGTTCTCGTTGAGAACAATTCGCCAGGTCTTTGTCCACTCTGTCTCTAAAGCTCGTTGAAGTTTTCCCGTTGATGATTCAATAATTTTACCCGTTGCGAGGATATCCGTATCGTATGCGAACTCACCGAGTAACTCTGCTTTGTTGGCATAAGATTTAGCCCAGGTTGCGATCTGCTTTTCTTAATGGTGGTATATGTTTATTTGGCCTTTTCAGATATTTGGTTGCTATCCATAATGAGTAGTCAGCCGATTTATCGGTTGATAAACAAGACAGATATCTTTTCATTGTTTGTTGTTTGAAGTCGTGCCAGTTTCTGTTGTAATACAGGGTTTTTCAATAAGAGCACTTCAACTTTTTTTTTGAATAAAACACAAACTGTTCGACTTTTGAACTAACTTTTTTTTTATTAACGAATTTGAACATATACATATGATACATTTAAGTATGAAACTCGATTTCTTTTGCATGACCACCGCGTGCACGTTTTACGAAGTCCAATCTTTGAACCCAATTTTCGACCACTCTTTCGCATAAATCGGCCGAAATTCCAGCAATTTCACGTTCAATATTGGCTCTGAGCTCTTGCAACGTCGCCGGCTTATTGGCATAGACCAATGACTTCACATAACCCCAAAGAAAATAATCTAGAGGTGTCAAATCACACGAGCGCGGCGGCCACTGGACGGGCCCATTTCGCGAAATAACACGCTCATCGAACTTAGTCTTCAATAACGCGATTGTATCGTGTGCTGTGTGGCATGTAGCCCCGTCCTGCTGAAACCACATGTCGTCCAAGTCCATTCCATTCAATTGCGGCCAAAAAAAATCGTTTATCATATCGCGGTACCGATTTCCATTAACAGTAACGTGGCGATCGTTATCGTCGATGAAAAAATATGGCCCAATGACGCCGCCGGCATGTAATCCGCACCAAACAGTGATTTTTCGGGATGCAACGGTGCCTCATGAATCACGTGTGGGTTGCTTTCTGCCCAGTAACGCATATTTTGCTTGTTGACAAATCCTTCTAGCCAAAAGTGAGCCTCATCGCTGAAGATGATTTTTCGGTGAAAATCTGCTCTTAAAGTAGCGGCAACAGAACGATTATTTTGATAAAAAATTTGCACGATTTGCAATCGCTGTTCACATATGTAGCGTTCCATGATGAAATGTATACTAATGAAGTTTCCAAATGACAAAAGAACAATAAAAAATATGGCGTCGTTCGCCGTCCCTATCGGAGAAAAGTTGAAGCGCACCTGTTGAAACACCCGATATTTTAGTGATTTTATTTAACTCGGTTTTGTGGGCTGGGTATCTTGATTATTGCCATTTCTTTCGAACTTTTCTCTTCCCCGATATGAGATTTTTAATTTCAGAATGATATTTAAGACCAACAGACTTCATTTCTAGACCAGGAAAACTTTGTCACGCAGCTTTTTGGAGTGTTTGTGTAAAGATTAGAATTGTATCGTCCAGTTGGTCTTCAGTTTGTGGCCTAGTGGCCTCAGGCTCGTCAGACTCACGTTAAAGGGCGCACAAAGGATTAAACACAAAATCGTAAAGCAAGCAGCTCTGCTTACAGCGCATCAGCTCATCAGAACACAGTCATTATAGTATAATATGATCTGATGCCGCTATATAAAAAAAATTGTATGGGAGGCCCCCGATCTCTCTCAAATATTAATAGAAATTATTGTCACCGGAAATATACATGTGTGCATAATTTCAAGAAAATCGGGCTTTGGGAAGTGGGTTAAAAATTGATTAGAAAATCTTACCAGCCAGCCAGCCACGGGCACACGAAGTTAATATGGAGAATTTAAAAAGGAGAGAATTTGTTTCTTGACTGAACTCATTGGACTGTTAACCCTCTCCATAGAGCCGGTGTCCACAGCGACGCCCTGCTTAGCCAATTCGTCCGCCCTCTCATTTCCCTCTATATTACTGTGCCCCAGCACCCATACACCATACTATGGTGATATCCAGGAATTGGCTGATCGACGTCAATTCTTCTTGGCACCGTGGTTCGAGTTTCGAGTTTATGGTGGTCGCATAAATCGCCCATGCGATTTCTGAGCTTTAGTGCCCTGCAGGTCATCCTAATTGCTAGGATATCTCCCTGAAAGATACTAGCTGAATTTTTGTAGTTTGCATATTATCTTCAACAACTGAAATGGAGTGAAATGAATAAAAAAATATAAAAGAAAAAAAGGAGAAGAAATCCACCTATTCGTAAACTTGTGGACTAAGGGCCTGTTCTAGTAAAATCACTAAAAACGTTTATGTTATTCCTTTTCGTAGATATATTTAAACAAAAGCTAATTTTAAGCAATGAGGTTTTTCTCTTTGTTGTTAGTAAAAAGTCGTAAAATATGTAAAGGGGTTTTCTGCTTAGTGATTGAATAGTCGTAGTATAGTAATTTTTTTTTCTAAGACCAAATGTCAAAAACAATCTCATAAATTTGAAATCAATTTAAAAGTTCCTTCCGTTTGAGTTAGTTAGTTAGGACGTTAACCGGCAAACCAAAAACAATAAACCGAGTAGAAAAATAAAATGAAAAGCCAAAAAGGTTCTTTGCCATTGCCAAAATCAACCAGAGATTATAGATACCAGGACGACAGGCAATAAAAAGCAAAAAGGAAATGTTTTTTTTTTCCAGACCTATCTAAGGATCTCGTATGTATTCGCTGCTCTATTTGTCACAGGCTTTGGGTAAAGCATAGAAAAAATAACAAAAAATGGTTAATAGCTATAGTTAGTAGTGGTAGACTCTTTGGCCAATGATAGATGTGTAGAGGAACGAACATTTCAGATCTCAATGTTCTTATCATCAATGGTAGACTCTTTTCTTTGGGTGTTACAAAACGAATGTTGTGACAGGGTTATTATAGGACCGAAGTGTAGGCTTGAATACATAAAGCCAGCGACACATGAATATAAAATCCCTTTGAATCGCTCCCAAGAGCTGAATATAAATGCAATGGAACCGGAATCGAAATTAATTTATGGCCTCTAGGTCAGTAGAGAGTAACGGAAAGCGATGCTTCACCGTACGTACGTACGACTGTACGACTGTCGCGATCTCAGCAACTGGAACAACAAAGCGCAGGCAACAAAAGAAAAAACGGGAGTGTTTGAACTCCTCATGGCGGCTTGGCACCGTCTACCACGCCGCAGGGCAATCAATTTAATTTTTAAATTTTGGCCTACACCGAGCCAGCACCGAACGTCAGGCAATATAACGTCTTCCTTCCGAAATCAAGTTTGCAAAAAACAACAGGAGAATTTCACTGAAAATCCTACACATCCTTTTCGTGTGGTGCTGCCATTCCTCCAACTGCGTGCCCAAGTGTTTAGAATAAAAATCCACACGAAAAAGTCCAACGTGAAATCGGTAATTTAGATTCTGTGGGCGATGTGTAGGCTTTGTACATCACCGGCTGTGTTGCGTGTGATGCCTCTGGACACCCACAAAGCAAGAGGAGAAATAAACAAAACAAAGGCGCCTCCAACCCTGCATTGTTTTACAATTCGATAAGGACGACAGATGAATTCTGATTTGAATCGGGAGTGCGTGTTCAGAAAAAGTCCGCAGGACACAAAAACAAGCCTGATGCATACAAACACACACACACCACTGTGATGTCGCCTCTCATTCAGGTAACATCAAGCGGACAAATTGGATATTTTTTTTAGCCATCCATCTTCTGATAAATTTAATCTCTAGGCTTGGAGATTAGTAAAAGTTTAATTTAAAATTGAAAACGTCTTCATGTTGGTGTGATTAATGGAGGACAACAACTAGTAACTATAAGGGTATGGATTACTTACTTAGACTTTCAACGGAATTTGTAAAGACTTAAAAATCGATTGACACATTTGCTGCGTTGCTATTAGGACCATTCGTGGGGACTAAGTGAACAAATTGTGCGGGTACCTCATCATCATATTGTTACGAAATTTAGGCTTTATTGGACCAATACTTATGTATGGAGCAAGTGTCTGGTAGACGGCTCTAGGAAAATCCACCTACTTGGAGAAGGTACAAAGGGCAGCCTGTTTGCACATTAGTGCGGGGTATTACGGACAACGCGTGTAGTTGTTGTCTGTAATACCCCACTAGAAGTAATGTTCCACCCAACTCCTGTAGATATATACGGCAGACAAAGATCAGCCAATAAGGCCGTGCGACTGTCAGCAACACGTCAGTGGATATGCATTCAAACGGGACACTCGACGATTAATAACTCGCTAAAGGCAGAACTGGCGAACATAGACTACACACTGCTGGCGATATGCTTCAACAAGGGTTTTCTATCCATCCATCTATCCCTCCGGAGAACAACGGAGGGATGGCTCGTCACAAGAAACTTTTGCATAAAAATTATGCACGCTTGAAGGTAAAGTCAGCGCCGGAGTCTACTGTGACAAACCTAAAGTAAACATTTCCATTCGACTACCGGACCATTACAGCGTGTATCAGGCTGAGGTGACAGCGATTGAGGAGGTAGTGACCTGGCTGAGACATAATATAGTATCAGTAACCGATATTGTAATTTATGTAGACACTCATGGCGGCAATCAAATCGCTGGATTTATTCTCAATGACGTCGGGGGGTAGCGATAAGCTAACACACATCTCCCAAGGAGATGAGTGAGTATTTCAACATCCGCTTAGGCTGGTTCCCCGGTCACTCTGATATCGTTGATAACTGCAACGCTGACGAACTGGCTAGAAGTGGCACAAAGCTTCAACTGCTACCGGAAAGGGCAGGCATAGGAAGACCTTTATCAGCGGTTAAGATTTTGCTTCGGAAAGAGGCAGAAGCATTAACAAACGCACACCCACACATGTACTATAGCAAAATAGGTTTGCCCTAAGCTGAACTTGAATCGCTCTAGAGCACTGATATCCCAGCAAAGAAAGGATATGAAAATACCTATACGTTATAGGTAAGAGGTAACTATAGCTAATAGGACACAGTCTCCTTGGTGTACATGCTAGGAGGATGGGTCGTGAGTTTAATGACTTCTGTAGAAGCTGCTATAACGCCATAGAGGAAGAAACAGTATCCCACTTCCTGTGTTCATGTCCGGCTCTTGCAAGCAGAAGACCAAAACACTTGGAACAGCTTATCGGATGTCGAGGATTATCATAAAATTCATAAAAAGCACCACCTTTGTAGTAAAAGGGGAAAGGCTTTGATCCTGTGGTACCACAGTGGACCGTAAACGGTCTAATAGCAGCCACCAAACCTCACCTAACCTAACTTTGGCTTTATAGAGTTCGTATTTCATATTGCAAATACTAACACTAGTTCGTTTGTTTTAAGACTAAAACTTAGTTAATTAATGGCAAAAGTTCACAAATTTACACTGGTGATTACTTATTATTCACTTATAACACTGTTTTTCATAAAGGTGGTAAGCTCGATATACTTTTCAACTTTTTCAAGTAGTCTGGTTCACTTCCAAATAATAACTTACTTACTTCGATAAAGTTGCTGTATTTATATCTAATCAAAAAATAAATGGCAAAACAACGGTTCGCAAGGTTGCCGTTCGTAAGTGCAAAGTGCAGTGTCTGGCCTTCCTGTACATCTATCCCACCAGCACAATTAAAGGAATTGTTTACTAAATGATAATTGTCGCATGTTTTGCATGCGTCAGTTTGATGCTCTGTTTCTTTAACAACAAAGAATAGCGGACTCTGTCTGTTTGACTCTACTGGTGATTTGACTCATATGGTCGTGAAAGTATAACACTGGCGTCAATATGTTTTAAAAATCCACTGAGGAGAGAACGACTCTTTTAGGTTTTGTGTGTTTGTGTTTTTTTGTGTGGTGTGTAGTTTCAGACTGGATTTTTCGAATTTTTTCACTGTGTACGCCCATGTAAATACCGACAGTCCAGCAATTCTGTCCCTGAGTGAAACTCAGAGTTTTGATATCCCGGAATTAAACCTGCCTGGTTATAACTTGGTGCCATTATTTTTCCTAGTGCTAGTGATCTTGCGTTTCAACGTCTGCCTCAATTCAGTCTGAATGCCGCTTTTGAAATTGTCGCAGTTGAAGTTTAGTTTAGCCAGTCAAAATATGTCATTTTTCCAATTTCCGGACATGAAAAGGGGTTCGCACCCTTATAATGCTCGGCTATATGCTTGCCACAGCAAACGCGTTTAAGGTAAGGAGGAGAAAAGAGGAGATGCATATGAGCTTGTGTTTTGAATGCCTGTGGATCATAGTGGCGTGGAATGACAGAGCTTGGCAAAGCATTCCACATACGTGTTGTACGGCTGAAGAACGAACCCCTGAACTTTATTGTACGTCCAAAGATGGACTTGAGAGTAAACTGATTAGGATTTAGGGCGACACGAGTATTCCGGTTGAATTCAAGGAGAGGTGGCATGCAACTGGCTCTTGAGCATCGCTGGTTGAAGAAACGATAAAATAGTGACAAGCAGGAAACGTTCCTGCGGTGTTCAAGCGAATCTATTGATTTCGCTATATTTGCATCACCGATAAGTTTTATCGCGCGGTTTTGTATTCTATCTAGCTGATGCAAAGTAGTCTTAGGCGCACTAGACACTAGAAAAGCTAAACATTTTATTGGCGATGGTGGGTATGTGGTCATTTTAAAGAAGTCAAGAGATTCGCATGAAATTCGGAATGTAAGACTTCTTCCTATCGAAATTCTGGAATATGTTCATTACGGTCTGGAATTTCTGGAACAAAGCAGTTTCTCAAGCAATTTCACAAGCGATTCGCATTAAATTCGGTATGTAGGACTACGATGCGACTTTAAGACTATGGAAATTCTGGGTTACGGTCATTAGGGTCTGGAATTTTGGAAACCCATATACCATTTTAAGATGTCCCTTCGTGTATCGGTTCCACAGACCAGAAGATCTTTTTTTTTCGTCCCGGGCAGACGTTTTCACACTCAAAACTTACAGCAGTGTCTCCGACATAGCTTACCCTGCTCTTTTCCGGTTTCCTCGATGCAAGTGCCATTCATGGATAATGGCAGTGGATTTAAGATTCGCTTAGACGACAAGAGACAGCATTGAGTTTTAGTAGCGCTTAATTCTACTCGATTGTTTTCTTCCCATTTCACTATGATGTCCAAGTCAGCATTTAACGTGCTTACCATATGTAGTTGTTTGAGTTCCACATGAGAAGTGGAGGGACGTTCCTTAAATTTATATGAGAAGCTGAGAGTGCTGTCGTCAGCGAAAGAGTGAATTGGATTAGAAGTCACAGATAAGAGATCATTAATAAAAAAACAACCCATAAAAATTAAAATTTTTCTTGTAAATTCTCTAATCGGGGATACACACACACACACACACACACACACACACACTGCGTGCTCGTTTTGTGGCAAAATCATTCTCAAATGACGCAGCGGCAGCGAACAGCGCTGCTCACAAAGCACAGAGCTCAGACTTTGCCGTGATCTGATGCGATATAGCGATATTTAAAAATTGTATATTGGGGTCCCCAAGGGGCCGATCGCTCCAAATTTTTACAAAAAGTGTTTTCCATCGAAGACACACATGTGTACAAAATTTAAAGAAAATCGGGTAAATTTTGTAAAATATTTGTATGAGAAATTTTAATAGAAAGTGTTGTCTTGGGAGATATACATGTGTGCAAAATTTCAATAAAATCGGGCTGTAGGAAGTGGGTTAAAAATTGATCACAAAATTTGGCCAGCCAGCCACGGGCAAGTGAAGTTAATATAGAGAATTTAAAAATGAGAAAGAGTGTCGGGGACAGAACAGAGCCCTGGGGAACGCTAGCATTTATCTGATGTATTTTAGACTTGAAACCAAGAACTATTTGAATTGAGCGGTCCTAAAGATAGCTTCTAATCCAACGAAGCAGTTTTTCATCGACACCATAAGCACGCATTTTAGACAAAAGAGCTTGATGCCAAACTCAGTCAAATGCTTTGGAAATATCGAGTGCAACTTCTTTGCTTTCTCTAAATTGATGCAAAGAACTGTTCCACTGTTCGGTGAGATATACCATCAAATCACCAGTAGAACGTTGCCCACGAAATCCGTACTGTCGGTCAATAAGGATGTTGTTAGTTTCAAGATTTGCATTGATCAGCGTTTCCATGACAGTGGAAAGAATTACTGTAAGTGCTATGGGTCGGTACGAAGAACGATACGACGGCTCGCCTTTTTCGGTTACGGGCTGGACAAAGGCTGTTTTCCAACTTCTCGTTAAGATTTCAAAAGAATAGGATATATAGAAAAGCGTACGCAATGGTAACGCCAGCTTAGAAGAACACCTCTTCAAAACTAATGGGGAAATACCATCTGGCCCAGCAGATTTGTGAGTGTTGAGAGCGTTTAAAACTCTAGCAACTGCACGAGTACGAATTATAATCCGTCACATTGATTGTTCAATAATCGGAGGTTCAGGCGGCAGCAATGCAAAATCTGCAAGCGTGTAGCTAGCTGCAAAATGTTCAGCAAACAGTTTGGCTTTGTCTTTAGAGTTGACAACTGGAGTGTCATCATAAATGACATTAATTATTTCCACGAAAGACCAAAAATTGTTACTGCCTTTGGTTCATTGTAGTATTTTTGCCTCAATTTTTGATCATAACCGAATTTAACTCGCCGAAGATGGGCATTGCAATCATTTCTGGCTCGTTTGAAATTTATTCGGTTTTCCCCAGTAGGGTTTACTTTGTAAAACCGAAAGGATACCTATCTAATCCTAGAAGCCTCTTTACAGCTCGAGTCATACCATCCATCTTCCTTTGGTTTAACAGACTTATTCCTGAAAGGCATAAAGTCCCATACCAATAAGGATGATGTTTGTGATTGCATCAGTGGCGGCATCCACGTTGCTATCGAGAAACAATAGCGACCAGTTGATACTCCCAAAGAAGTTGTTAAGGCCGTCCCAATTGACTTTCTCGTTTTGCTATTACGATATAATTGTTATAAGTTTGGGCGCCGTGGCTCAGTAAATAACAGCATGGACTTCTGAGCTGGTGGAGTCCCAGTAACACCAAAAATTATTCTTCACGGTGTCCCTCCTCTCGCGAAAGTCTGACAAACGGTTGATGGTAATAACTTGTCACGGAAAGCTTCTGAATCCGGTATTAAATTGTAGGTCCCCTCCATTTGTGTGCAAAAATATACATGTTCAACACAAATGGTTGCGAGAAGCTAGGCGTTGGACAATTGGCAATGGTCTGTCGCGCCGAATATTATTATTATTATTATAATTGTTATAACTGTAATTATTTCTTTTGTGCTTTTATATTATAACAGATCGCACAAAATTATTATCATCATCATTACAAAATATGAAGGAAAAATGGATTTACATTTTGTTTTCTTTATTTTCTGTTCTCTCTCACCACAGGACTGGGCTGTACGCAGCGAAGAGCAAGGACTTCTCATCGAAAGAATTTTAGTGCTCATTAGAAACGTGCTGCAAGTGCCAGCCAATCCTGAGGCTGAGTGCCGGGCAGACAATGACGCCAGCTTACACGACCAAGTTATCTGGGCTCTTCACCAGTCGGGAATTCTAGATTTAGTCCTGTTCGTAGTCAGTTCATCCGACGAGAATCAATATCATTTGCACGGTCTTGAGATTCTGTGCCTGCTCTATCGCGAACAAGTGAGTATACTGCGAGAGAGTGGTTACGCCGATGTACACAAATAAATGTTGCAAAACTCAATTGAATTGTTCTTCTTCTATGTTGTCCAACACGTCGTGCCGTGCCTGATATAAATTGATTAAACACGCTGCAGACAGCAGCATCCTTGGCCGATGCATCGCTGCAACGTAGTGCCAGCGAGAAACATCGCGACGAACAGGAATTAATTGCAGCACGTCGCCGGGAGAAACAAAAACTTATAGCACGACCACCGCCCGGCCGTCATTCACGTTTCGGTGGCACTTATGTGATTCAGAATTTCAAATCCGTATCAGATCGCGATACCATTTGCCATCAATCACTGGAACGTGCCGTAGCGATTGATTTCGATCGCGAAAAGGAGAAACAGAAGAAATCACATCGCCTTGTCAAGGAGGAGAATCCGGCCGTACGCCGGAGCGCATTCTCAGTGAGGTAAGTGCAAAGTGCGGTGAACATAAAGTGAGCGAGGACTTCGACAAAACTTATAAATTTGCAAAAATCTCTGCAACAACCTCACCTCACGTTTAGATGAAGGGCGAAACGGGATTCACCCGCACTGCCCTGAGTGGTTTAAATCAAGTACAATGTCAATCGATTGTTTATACAAAAAAAACATATCCCTGACACGCCCTACTCTATGTGTTGCACCTTACCGACCGTAACTGCCTGATTAATCAGATTGGGTTAAAAATGCTGGCATTGCGAATCAGGATCAGGCAATCTTTCCGCCGCAACAGCAGTATCCTTTGACACTGATGAACTCTCAGTCGCTTTTCCTTTGGCGAGATTCTGAATGGTGTTTTGGAATTTTTCCTTTCCTTAAAATTTATATCCTTCGGTTCCTCCTTCGAGTACATGGATTGCATTGTTTTATTGAGTGTACTTATTTATGTCTGTGGCAGTGGCAGGTCTCTTATTCCTTTTTCTGTCTCTCTCTCTCCGGGTTTTTCAATAAATCCGGTGCAAAAAATATAGGAATTGATTGTAAATTTCTTTTGTTGCGCTAGTTTCGCAGTTTGTGGGATGTTTTTCTGTTCTTTTATTGCCATGCCATTTATTGCTTTTTAAGATAATATATTACTGCTGGAGTTTATATTGCTGTGCAGAGAGTACTACGATATGATAAAATGTATTCTAGTCTTTATTCTATGTACGTTTAGCGCGACAGTTATGTCGTGTCGTCGATTATGGCTTTACTTCGTTACCTATTTCAGGCTTACCCTTCTCAAATTGTAGCAAACACAAACACTTCGATAAGGTGAGCCTTTTTAAATTCTCTAAACCAAAAATGATCGGCAGAATAGGGGGGATAACACGGAACATTGCACGTGGCCGTAACTATCTCTGACTGGTGGAAGTGTGGTCAAAAGTACCCACGGTGGCCGCCAGTAATGTTCCTTCAATACAGGAAAAGCTAGTCCCTTCAAAGTAAGGTTGCTGCGAGGCCAATAACCTCGCCCGAAAAAACTGAAGAATGACGACGACCACGGCAACGAAAACGGCGGTAGTGCCTGGAATAGTTTCTATCCCGGGCGGCCTAGGATACTAGATCTGGTATCCTAGTGTCAAATGATAGGGTTCTCGGTTCCGGACGAAAGTGCTGCCAGGGTCTGCTTTGCAATCGCCCAGGCACTCATTCTGAAAGAGCTCAGCCTCTTAATGTCAGACCTCACCAAGGTCGCGTTGGTACCGCGGGAATTGTCCGTGCCCACAGATTAAATAAGGCCGACTGTAAGGTTCGACCGGTCTGAGGACAATTGTGGTTGAGGACCCAGCTCGTTCTGGGGATGCAACGCGGGTGCTGCGGTTTACTCTCGAAAGAGAGGACTGCTGGGTGTATTACTTATTCTCACGAGTATGCTTAATGGCGCAAGCTAGGAAAGCGCGGGGTCACGCTCCAACTCACCAACGATGTATAGAGCTCTGTCTCTCTTTCTGTGTCTGCCCTGTCCAATTATAATGTTGACATAACAGCAATCCGAGAGATGCGGTGAATGGGGAATGGTGTCTTACAAAAATCAGAATATGACATATATTACAGCTGTCATGCAAGACATCATGTGCTTGGAATGGGCTTTCTAGTCAGCAAAAGAATGAAATGCACCGTTATCGGCTTTAAAGCAGTTAATGAAAGGCAATACACCCTTCGCATGAGGGACAGATTTAAGAAATTAAGCCTTCACGCACCTACAAATGATTCCCCAGACGATGAAAAAAAATATAATTTGAATAAGTCGAACGGGAACTCCATGTCTGGCCTCAGTGTGATGAACGCAAAAATAGGTCGGGAGCCAGTATTCAGGCTGTACATTGACACCCATAGTTTACACGAAAACACTAATGACAATGGACAACGAGTCATAGAGATGATAGCAATCAATAATTTGGTCTTTGCGAGTACACGGTTTGCCCGTAAAAATATCCACAAAGCCTCTTGGGTATCTGCTGATGGATCCACTCGAAACCAGATAGACCACGTGTTGATAGACAGCCGCCACAACCCGAATCTGATGACGGTACGAACGTACCGAGATGCCAACGTCGCCTTGGACCACTATCTTGTTGGTATGGTGCTCCGAGCAGTAACCAGATAGACCACGTGTTGATAGACCGCCGCCACAACCCGAATCTGATGACGGTACGTACGTACCGATATGCCAACGTCGCCTTGGACCACTATCTTGTTGGTATGGTGCATCATTACGAAAGACTGCATCCACGAATCAGATTCGAGTCAACACTGCTGCCCTTCGCAACGAAAAGACCTGAAACAACTACGGCCAAGCGATAGGACTCGTCCTAAATAAAGATAGAGATGTCGGGCGTAGAAGAGAAATGGACACGCCTTAAGAATATTGTCATTAGTACTGCTGACTCCAACTTAGATAGTAGTCGTAGAGATCGGAACGATTGGTTCGATGACAAATGTAAGCTAGCGAGACTGAACGTAAGAATGTTGCGTATCGAGAAATGCAAGAATATCATAGAACGCGGGCACGCGGAGATGAATATAAAAACCTCAGAAGATACGAAAAAACAGTTCACCGGAGAAAGAAAGCAGCCTGGGGAAAGAATCTCGTCCGTAAACTAAAACAGTACAGATAGCGATTACTGCACCACGCACGGAAGTTCTACCAAAGAGTCCGCGGTATGACGCAATATAAATACTGCAAAGCCAAAGAGAATAATCTGATCATCGATCTTAAAGGGGTCTTAGAGCGATGAAAAGAGCACTTTAATGAGTTGCTAAATGGCCAGCTAACTGAGGAATTGGACGCTCCACCAATTACCGAAGATCACACTATCCTACCGCAACCAAGCATAGACGAAGCTAACAGAGCAATGAATCGTCTTAAAAATAATAACTCATCGGGATCAGATTGTATCCCAACTGAGTTGATTAAATCAGAGAATTTGGAGTATCTAAGTCGAAAATACCATTTTTTATATTACACGTATGACGCGTGTCACGTTTCGCCTGTGGCATGTGTGATGGTCATTTTCTCATTTTTTGAGGTCTTTTTTAACCACCTTTTGCACGACCTATAGGGCTGAAATTGTGTGAGCGGCTTAATGTCAGGGGCCAACTTTGATATCCCGCTTTTAAAGCGTGTCGCGAGTCGCGTGTGGCGCGTGTGAAGCGTGGAAAAAAGAAAATTCTTTGAAATAGCCCCGACCTCAAAAACAGATACATATTTTGGCGATTATTACCAAATAATAAACGACTGTGGGGCGTGTTTCGATGTATATGTAAAAGTTTGTACCCGAAAAACGAAGGTTTTTTTACATTCACTAGTTTGTTTAAATAATCCACTTGCACTTACATCCTTCCTTAAGTCATATTTCATAACTATAGCATTCCACGACGACACTTCCTGCAAATCCACTATTAACTTAGTCTCAATTTTCCTTTTATTTAAATTCCGCGTAGCTCGTTTTGCAATTTTCATCCTAAAATCCACAAAATGTAATCTCTTCTGACTTCTCAAAATATTGAAAACATAATATCCATAATTTCACATTTTTGATTATATAACCAAACAGCAAAAATACAAAAATGAACCCTTCATGAAAACATAAATTTGTGCCTCTGTTGCCCCGGAAGGATGTCTGCGCTATTGTCTGCAAAGATATCCGAAAACAACAAGAGAATGCAGCAAATATGTAGGATTAGGGATAAATGCATTGTCATTGTTTGTTCGTATACGACTGGAGGGCGATTTGGTCCGGATGTGACGACGGCTGTGCAGTTTTCTATCTGAATGCTTCGCTTCCACAGAAACCATAAAACGTCGCAAAACAAACACAAAAATAACAACAACTCAAAATAAAAGTGGAACCAAATGGAGCAAAAAAAAAAACAGCGAACTGCATCCAACGGGACCGCACAATCATCGCCAGCACACATTTTCTGGAACAGAGTCGCTCGTTGCATTCATTAAAGATGGCTTCTTGATGCATGCGGTCGTCGTTTTATAGATTTTTTTTGTTTCGAATTTTTACAAATAAGAAATGATATTGTCATGAATCAGTAGCAGTAGTCCTGACCCATCTTGAATTATTCAATGTCTTCTTCGGTACCTTTCTTATCTGAACAAATGTCGATCGTTAAGACGTGTGCACCCATTGCACCCTATCTGTAGACGTATTTCTTGCATTATTGGTAATTTCCTTTTGTATCGAAAGTGTACATTCTAACCTTCTTATATAATATCACTTCACACATTCATATATCATTTATTTTCTAATTTTCTTTCTTCTCACTCGCTTCTTGTATGTCATTTCAGGTTGTGCCTTCGGGAGTATTGCATTGAAGTCCTGCGGTCAGCTTATAACACGCTCGTCCGCCAGGTCAGACGAGTCCTCGAACGTAATTCTGGTTCGACAAGTCACGACGACTCCTATTTGCTGTGGGCAATGAGATTTTTCATGGAATTCAATCGATTGACTGGACTACAATTGCACTTGGTTAGGTAAGGCTGGCGAAATGGAAAATCTCCTTAAGCTCTTCTCTACACTCAGGTCAATGTGGCAAATTGGTATGGTTCTTGTCGCCCCATTGTGCCTGCTAGCGTGATGCAACGGTTACTTATTGGTCTTGGAGGTAGTGCGGTTTTGTGTGTGTGCAACAGCGAAACTTATCCTACAGGGCACAGTGTTGCGGTGGTTGACTTTGTTCCTGTTAGCTGTCTTACTTGGGTACTTACGAGACTTTTCTGCTGAAAGGATATCCATTGTCCTGGTAATTTCATTGTACCATCCAAAGAACTCCTGACAGAAACATTTCTGTATGCCCGATTATTTGTAGGTTAGATCGCTATGTGTCCAATTCCTTCTGATGAGTTTAAGAATTTTAGTAGTATGTCCTTTTTTTGCCGGACTTTCGTTCTTTTTCAGTCACACTGGGACAAAATCACTTATTCGTGGTAATGATTATGGATATTGTTACTAAAGGAATAAACTTTTATGCATTTGAATCCATAATGTTTGTCTAGTGCGTTGGTCGTTGCCTACGTTGGTCGTTGGCGGTCGTCATCGTTGACTGAGTTAATAGTTGATTGATTGAGTCGATCGTTGATGGCGATGATCGTTGAGTTCTTTGACTGTGTTTATCGTTGGTTGCATTGAGTTAGGTAATTGTTGATGTGATGATTGCTGATTGTGTTGATCGTTGCCTACAGTTGTCGTTGGTTGGAATGTTTGTCGATTGCGTTGATCGTTGATTACGTTGATCGCTGGTTGCGGTGATCTTTGGCTGTCATCATCGTTGACTGAGGTAAACGTTGACTGTCATGATTGTTGATTGAGTCGATAGTTGATTGAGGTAATCGTTGATGGTGATGATCGTTGAGTTCTTTGACTGTGATGATCGTTAGTTGCGTTGATCGTTGACTTAGGTAATTGTTTATTGTGAGGATTGCTGAGTGCGTTGATCGTTGATTACAGTTGTTGTTAGTTTTGGTGATCGTTGGCTGTTGACTGAGATAATCTCTGACTGCAATGATCGTCGCAATGTTAATATGAGAAGTTTAAACTATTAGATTGAAAGGGAAGCGTCCAACTGAAGAGGTAAGCATAGCAACAAGATGATTCAAATTACTACCTTTCAATGAAAGGAACAATAACAACGAATGGTTTGAGTTATTAGCTCCCGTTGAATGAGTGGCAGGGACTGATACTTTTGATTGTAAATTAGACAGAGGGTAATATAATTTGCTGGTGCATAAAAAATATATAATTTAAACCAAACTTAAAGGCAAATACTTTGCTTAGCTCATCTTACTCAATTTCATATAAATCTTAAAGATATGAAAAGCAAAGGCAGTTGGCTCCACCGTACATGAACTCAGTTTTCTGTTGTATTACGCCTCCTTTTATTTGAAATTCAATTCGGTTAATGAGTTTTTTCTTTCACCATTCACCCTCGCAGCGAATCACTAAGTGTACAATGCTTCCATTGGGTACTAACGAGAATGCAACACGACATGGATATGATTACCAGTGACAAGAAACAAGCAAGGCTGTGGGCGAAGCGATTGCACGTTGGTATACAGGTAAACGATTTTTAATTTTTATTCTTTTTATATTTTTCTCCCTAATCTCAATGGGCTGCTTATGTATTCAAGATACTACGCTTTGTCTTTTTTGATATAACATAAAACTTATAAAAGAAGAAAAAAAGGTCACAATATCCCAAAAGAGACGATGCTTCTCGCACTCCGTACATTTTTATTGTTGTTACGTGACATTATTTTGCTACCCTGACACATCAAGCCCAACCAAGGTGTGCCATCTATCTGTTGATTGTCCTTAGGTGTCAATACTCGTCCTGTCGCCTCTTCAATAATAATACACTTTTCTTTCAATTACGAACTTTTCGTATGTGTGTGTGTATGTCTGTCAATCTAACAATCTTTTATCATTTTTTAATTAAAGACATTCCGGGAATTACTTCTCAGCTTGCTGGCTTTGCAGAAACTCCAGGACGAAAAAGCAAGGGCCCTCTTCGATATGCTATTGAACAATGTGTGCTATGTCATGGAATATCGTGAGACAATACTGCATCTATTAATGAACTATAATGAGTCGCATAGTACAAAGTAAGTACGCATATGTATGCATATATGTATGATAGTATGTACATACATTTTTTTATTTTCGTTTGGAAATACGTGTTTGGTATATAACACGAAAGAAAAGAGAAAACCCAATTTGCAGTGCAGCAAGCGTCTAATAACATAATTATCGTTGTCTGTTTGTCTGTAAGGATACATCGCTGTCCACATCTCATCCCGTCTAAACCACTGGATGTATCGAATCCATATTCATACCATATTTGCTGCTCCGATAAGTTTTTTATTGGCCCCGTTAGGTGGCGCTGGAGTCGACATATTTACGAAAATTTGTGTTTATTGTAGGATTTAGTTCATATTCAAACCACATGTTTGTATGGTGCTCCGATAAGTTTAAGTTTTTTTTTCGACCCGTTAGGTGGCGCTGGAGTCGAAATATTTACGAACATTTGTGTTCATGGTTGGACTCGGTTCATATTCACAGGATATCTTCGTATGGTGCTTCGATAAGTTAGGTTTTTTTTGGACCCGTTAGGTGGCGCGGGAGTCGAGATATTTACGAAAATTTGTGTTTATGTTTGGATTTGGTTCATATTCACACCATATGTTCGTTTGGTGCCCCGATAAGTTTTTTTTCGACACGTTAGGTGGCGGTGGAGTCGAGATATTTTACGAAAATTTGTGTTTATGTTTGGATTTGGTTCATATTCACACCATATGTTGGTTTGGTTCTCCGATAAGTTTGAGTCAAGATTTGTGTTTATGGTTGGATTTAGTACATTTCACACCATATGTTCGTATGGTGCTTCAATAAGTTAGGTTTTTTTGGACCCGTTAGGTGGCGCTGGAGTCGAAATATTTACGAAAATTTGTGTTTACGTTTGGATTTGGTTCATATTCACACTTTATGTTGGTTTGGTGCTCCGATAAGTTAATGTTTTTTTTCGACCCGCTAGGTGGCGCTGGAGTTGAGATATTTACGATAATTGTGTTTATGGTTTGATTTGGTTCATTTTCACACCATATGTTCGTTTGGTGCTCCGATAAAAAATGGTGAAATGGTTAGGTGGTAGAAAAAATATTCCGTCATTTTTGACGGGTTCTCACCTAGGCATACTAAAGATTGATTTTCCTGTTGAATGTCCCTCCACATATACTTTTACAATGACCATGAACAAGAGTCAAGGCCAGTCTTTTGATCATGTCAGTGTATATCTTTCTGAGCCAGTTTTCGTTCCTGGACAGTTATATTATAAGATATCATAATCTTAATTAAAAATAAATATTGTCAAGGAGATTTACTTAAGAACTCGAGTATGTTTACAGAAAACAGTGTAATCAATAAGGAAATCCTGAACTAAATAATTAAATATGCCTATTTTTGAACTTAATTTTATCCAAAACAAAAACTTACTTTACTTTAAATTATTTAGAGAAGTAACTATATATTGGGACTCAAATGAAAAAAGTTAATTCCGTAATTTTTGACGGGTACTCAATAGTAACATAATAATTAGCTTAATATATTTCCGTCTTCTCGCATACTTTTTAGAAGCTCGTTTGATAAACCATTTTGTCAGTTTACATAGCAGCTATTATCTGCATTACAAAGGAACAAGTTCACTCCTAATCACATCTTAACACATTGCCTATCCATCCACCTATCGCTATCTATCTATCAGAGAAGACAATCACATCATTTATAATTTTTTTGTGGTGTCTGAATTAAAAAAAAAATCAAAAAAAAAATGGAAGCTTGAGGTTGGGTTCCATTAAAATAGAAACAGAAAAAAGATAAACATCTAGACAAAATGACTATCAATCATTTGCGTTCAGTTCTTATACCTTTGACAGGCAGTAGTGAAAAACGTAGACATAAGCCATATACAGGAGTGCTGGTGGAAGAAAATAAAAAAAAATAAATAAAATTTTGAAAAAAAACTCTTATCTGTATTTTTTTTTGAGTAAATGTTAAAGGAACAAACAGACGGACGGACAGATGAACGAACATAAATTTTGTTTCATTAAAAAATTGCTCTGATAGCAAGGCATTCCTAGTAAAAGATTCCCTCTCATTCTTCTTCTCCTTGCTATGCTTCTTATTCGCTTCCTATTCATGGCATCTTTAATTGATTTTTGTGAACGAAAAATTATAGCAAACCCCAGAAAGTTTTCCAACCTCATCAGAGAGACATTACATTTTAATTGTGTTTGCTTGGTGGAATATTAATTTTATTTTGTTTGTCAAATTAAAATCATGATGGGCAAACATTTGCATCAGCTTGTTTATTCGCCTTAATTTTGTTCATTTTAAGCTTTTTACATTGCCCAACCATCTTTGAGAATTTAGTCCTCTTACTTCCATAGGGGAGTTGGTAGGAGGAAAGCGATGACGGTTTCCCTTTTTTAGGAACAGGCTGGATAAAGGCTGTTTTCCAATTCATTGGAACGACTCCAGAAGAATAAGAGAAATGCAAAAGCCGTGGCAGTGTCAATGCCAACGTTGAAGAGCACTTCTCCAAAACTATAGCGGGAATACCATCAGGCCCAGCAAATTTACGAATGTTGAGATCATTTAATACTCTAGCCACTTGACGAGTGCGAAAGTAAATCTGTCCCATAGAGGATTCGACTCATGCAAGTACCGGCGGCGACAACGAGTTATCTGGTAGCGTAGAGCTAGTTGCGAAATGTGATGCAAGCAGATTGCCCTTATCTATAGAGCTGACAGTTGGAATGTCATTGTGAAGGAGCGTTGGAATTGAAGATGAGGCAGTATTTTTAATTCGTTTCACGAACGACCAAAAATGTTTACTTCCTTTGGGATATTGAAGTATTTTTTGTCTTAGTTTCTGGTCATAGTCGCATTTGACTCGTCTAAGGTAGGCATTGCAATCATTTCTGACTCTCGTCTAAATTTGATTCGGTTTTCCGTAGTGGGGTTTTCTTTATATAACCGAAAGCAAACTTCCCGGTTCCTAGTAGCCTCTTTGGAGCTTAAATCATACCAAGCATTTTCTTTCGGTTTGATACACTTTGTCCTGGATAAAGTGTCTCATACCCTCGTGGATTATGTTTGTGATCGGATCAGATATGGAATATGTGGAATGGAGTAATTGGAAACAAGTTAATCGGCCCCTTAAAACTACCACCCAGGATGAATTCTACAAATTATGTATCTGTAGTTTTTGCAAAATGATTTACCACAACTATTGAAGGTCATATCACTGATTCAACTAGCTTCATGATATTTTCAACAGGATGGTGCTCCAGCCCACTTTTGTCGAAAGGTTAATAATTGGCTAGATAAAGAGTACGGTAATCTTTAAATAGGAAGAAATGGACCAGTTAACTGTGCTGCAAGATCTCCTGACATTACAGTATTCACAGATTTTTTTGTATTGGGAAGAATGAAAGAACTTGTATATTCGAAATAGCAACTCTAAAGTGAATTAGAAGAGCGTATTCTCAAAGCGTCATCAAAAAGCAGCAGTTACAGTTACAAAGGCTAGTATTTCTTCTAACAATAAAGTCCTAGCCGAAGTTTATACCGTTAGTATTAACAGACCAATTTCCGTTAACATGAGTCAGGGTACACCAAAGTAAGCTTTTTCTTAAATCCCAGATAAAATATTAATATTAACATCTACAAATTAAGAAAGTAATAAATCAAAAATTAATAAGTTAATAGTATATTACATATAACGAGCACGATAAGCTATTTTCAGCGAGTAATGTACGCTATTTTTCACACGACCACAACAATTTCTCTGCTAAACTGCACATGCGCAATGCAAAACTACTGTGGGAATGTGCGTTCGCTGAGACTGCAGTAAATAACAAAATGATTTTCTATGTTATCACACTAGTGTGGATAATGCCTAATTTCGAGGGTAGGTTATTAGCGTAGCGTGGGTATTTTTCGGATTGTGTTACAAGAGCTCTAACCATTTAATCTTTTTATCCCATGAAACCAAACAGAACTCGGCTACCGCCTCGTGCTTCAAGCTTCGAACTCGCACGATAAACTCCACTTTCCTAGCTCGTTATGTAATATACTATAGCGCTAGACTTAGTAACCCCAAAAATTTAATTTAAATGAAGTAGATCTAGTTCATATGAAGTAAATGTCAGCTATGGTAATACGTTGTGCGTGCGTTAGTGGCTATGGAAGAGATATGGAGTTTTCCAACAACAAAGAAGAGACAACCTGACATAATCCCTTGTTCAGTTAGTTAGCTACAATATAATAATGCACATTGATTATCGTTTGGGAATTATTTATAACAATCGCACAAGTATTGTGTGTGCGAAATGGACCGCACGACCTGATTGCTGGCGATATGACGATGAATTTCCATAATTAGTTCAAACCAGCGAAGACAATGTGTTGCCCCTATTATACAAACAACCAAACGATTTACGTGTAGAATTAATGATAATAATTCATCAAGCATGATGCTGTGTGGATGCCAAACGCCGCAGCAACAATGAATTATTAAACTAATCAAGCGGTTCCTGGTGATGACCGACAGGGTGGGATTTTGTTGCCCAAAGGAATTAATCCAAATACAAAAAAATTTAATTGAATGAATTTAAAATGAAATCTCGAAGATTTGAAATGAAACAGAATGCGAGCACTGATACTTCTTGATCAGGCAAAGGTTTTTCAAGTCATCAGCTTCCTTGCCTTTTTAAATTATTCAGAAGCTATCAAGCTATAGTACGTTATGGTTTTTGCCACAATCAGAGTGCCCTCCTCCTTAGAATTAGCTCGAAATTAACCACAATACGCACGTTGCCATAAGGAAAATATTAATTTATGATAAGGATGCTGGAAAACAGTACGGATATGAATATCCCTCATCATTGGTGTATGATTCTCACCCCATCTGGCCAGTGCTTGTGGTATGCTTGCCTAAGAGGTTAGCTTCCAAACACTTTTCCAACCATGAACGCACTTGTTCAGTCGTTGTTGTGTATAATTTTCGCAAATTAACATTATCGTCTTTCAGATTTTTGTTGACGGCTTGGTCGATAGGACCTAGTCGCTCAGGAATTATGACGCTCAAAAATATAATTGAAAGCAATTAATAACAATGAGATGGAATAAAATTTCCTATGAATTACCAAGCAGCAGGTCGTCCGACCGTCCGAAACTTTCCGAAAAGGATATAATCAATCATTTCCGCTTGTGATGGCAGTTCGCAGTTCAGGCAATTCAGCTGCTAATGGTACGAGCATTAACGGTTTTAATCTGTAGTGGCAATATTGCGGTGGCAATAAAAACAAACAACTTTTTTTCACTCCACTTGCCCCACTTGATGCGATAATTTCACTTGCGCTACTTGGTTTCGTTGTTGGACACATTGGAGAACTTTTTAGTTTGAAATGTGGTTGAGCCAGATCCAATCCTCAGATTTCGCCTTAGACACCACTCTACGAAGACTTGAAGACGACGTCATATGTCCACTACTACTTTGCAGGTTTCGCTGCCATTGGAACTGATTTTCATTTGTTAGTTAAGATGTTAGTTAAGCTCCATATTTCCTTCACATTCGCGTCATTGCAGCCCAAGGTTGAGATACGCCCCCTTCCCCACCCCACCATTAATCAAACGCGTAGTCGTCGAGTCAATCTCAAACAAACAATACCTAGCCACCGACCATGTCAAAACCATTACCACACTAACCCTCTACAAACATCCAATCCAACCATCTGCACCACATCCCAAAGTTTCAGCTATATCGGATGAACGGTCTTCGAATTAAGCGTGAACAGATGTATAGACAAAGTTTCATTTTTATATATTAAGATTAGTTTTCGCTAATTTGTTCTCAATGTTAAGCTTAATTTTTATGTCATTAGACAAATATCGTCCGCATAAGCCAGATCGAGCGAATTTCTCGATGTCTTAGAGTTAATATCGTTAGGGGCTTTCACGTTGGTCTGCGTCGTGACTCCATCCAGCACAGCTAAAAACAGCATCGGCGAGAAAGCATAACCCTACCTTACACATTTGTTTATGGTGAATCCCGAACCTTAAATCAAACCTTACAGAAGGCATCCTTATGGAGATCTCAGATGATGGGAATACACAGATTTTGTGAGGCTGTCCATATTGTAGGTCGGTTGAATATTTCACAGGCACGTACTAGGAAAAACAAATTGGTCAAGCCGTGGGACGAATTTCTCCCACACAAATTTAAAGCATTAATCACCCTCTAAGTGGGCGCCGTGGCTCAGTGGAAATGAGCATGGCTACTGAGCAGGAGGTTCGTGGTTCGAATCCCAGTAACACCAAAAGTATTTTTCACGGTGACCCACCTCTCGCGAATATCTGACAAACTTTCCGAGAGTAATAACTTGTCACGGAAAGCTTCTCATAATTCGCCGTTCGGATCCGGCTTTAAATTGTAGGTCACGTCATTTGTGTCCGAAAATATACATGCACAACACAAATGGTCACGAGAAGCTCGGCCTTGGACCGCAACGGTCTGTCGCGCCGTATTGAAATAGACTTTGAATCTGCATTCAAGAAAATTAAACAAACATTGGAATTTTTGATTTTTGAATTTTGATTTTTGGATCAATGAGCGGATTTTTTGCACCCAAATGTAGTTAGTTGGGGATATTGTACTCATTGATTAAGACTATCCCATCTTTTTGTTGGTGTTGATTAAAATTAATGCTGCATAGCGTTTTGGCTTTTTCAAGTAAACTCCAAAATGCGACTAATTGTAAGCAAAATTCTTCGTTCCTTGGATCACTGGATATTGGCTTGTATCATTCTCTGTCTGCAGTATGTAACTAGATTCCAAATATGCAAAAACAATCTACAACGCAAATGTATTCAGCCTACACAATTAAAAAATCGATAGGAAAAAATACTCGCATATCCCAGTAAGTATAGATTTGCAAGGACTGAAAAATTATTACTTATTTATGTACTCGTATTGGCGCTCATTCATAGCACTTCCAAACAACGCCCCAATGAATTGAATTGATTGCTGCTTATCAGCATAGAACACTCGCAGGACGGTGAACAGCGGGAGTTGCAAATTTTGCAAATTTCGCCGTTGCGCACCAATCATTTATGCTCTAAATAGTAAAGTGAAACTTTATCCGCTGAACAGCCATATCGCAGCATTACGAAGCATCATCATTACTGTTGTTGTTGTCATTAATTTGTAGGAGCAAAACTTTTAGCATTTTACCCGGAGTGTCCTCTTACTGACACTCGAAATTTCTCGTATCGTCGTACATAAAATCGAACAACAACAACAAACTGCGGCGTTGCACAAATGAGCAGACAAATATGCATCACCATGATGCATACAGTCAGGATAACAGACGAGCAGGCAAACAGGCAGACAGACGGGCACATTGTGAATGCATGAATCAGACTATGGAATGTGTGTGTCTAGCGAAATCGTAAAAAAAGTTATTCCTTTGGAGGCTGTGTACAAGATGGCAGTTTGCTAAGAATTTTGCCACTTTACTTGCATCAGGTCCGTTCTTACACAAAAGGTTGCACTAAGTGTGAAAATCAGGAAATTTCAAATTTACACCATTCTTTCGAGTTGAGCGCTAGAATTCCTCAATTGCACATCATACATCAACATTAGAGGGTCATAGATCATATTGGACCAAACCAAGCAACAGAAAAACAGTCTCTGTTAAATAGAATAAGTAAATCGATTATCACTTATGAATGGCTGTTGTACATAGAATATATTTTTAGAAGTTTTACCCTAGATGACTCATTATGTACTTGGGAACGTAGTGTAAATAAGGGAAAGTACCACAATATTCTTGTCTTTGCTATATATTTTGTATATCAGATTGGAAGTCTCTGAAAACTTTTCAATGGCCTTTTGCCGCAGAGAATAATTTATTGTTTGGGTTTCAACAACCAATCAGCTCCACGCGTCCAGATTGTGCAATGCCGCCACCTGTACCTTCAAACATTGAAGACTCTATGGGATAGATTTACATTCTAGAGTTATAAACTATCTCAACACTCACAAATCGTCTGGACCAGATGGTATTTTCCAAGCTGGCCTTTTTTTCGTTGACTTTGGTTATTTAGTTACAAGAAAGTCCCTTTTATTTAAACGGGATAATATATAGCCTATGTTCACCCACCCTGAAAGTACATTCTAAATATTGGTGAAAGCATTTTTGAAATCGGTTCAGCAGTTTCGAAGATTACCTCCTACATAAAAACCAACATTACCTCTATATATTATTATTAGTATATTGGTATATTAGTATTGGTATTGATTTATAAGTGATCGGGATTCAGGGCCGAAGGGCTCCCATAAATCAAACTTTGCACACGCATGTACCTCCGATTAGAGAATATCATGAATAATTTTAATTTGTATGGCTTGGTTTTTTATCATTTGATACCAATAAACCACTCCATCTGTTTCAAACCCACTAGAAAAATTTATTTTTCTAAAAAATATTCCAAAACTTTGTGATCTTTCGCCCGGCAGGGTGGCTGTGCACGTAAACACCCCTGCCTGCTATACTATATGTTTTCCCATCCCATATTTATCTAAAGGGTAAGGATTTTCAGTAAGAACGTAACAATTTTGTATTTTAATACATACGCACCCTTAAACTTTTGTTATGCTCTTTCAATGTCAAAACGTCAGTCAATGTTTACATTTTTATCATGATGAAGTTCACGAACGAGCAACGTTTTAAAAATTACTTAAGAAATCCTGAGACGGTGGTCGCAGCTTTAAGAGCGCTTACTCCAATTTTCTGTCGTAATAATAGTCCCACCAGACTGGCTGTGCGTGCTGTAGTGGATAAATTCGAATCAACATATTCACTATTGAATGTTCCTGTGCCAGTGAGACAAGCACCGGTCAAACTACCACACATATCGCAGCTGTAAGGGCCTCAGTTCAAAATGAGCCAAAGAATTGGGATTCTCTCAGTCAATATTGTGGCGAATTTTACGCAAAGATCTTGGCCTACACACCCTTACAAGATGAAATTAACTCAAGAACTGAAGCCTCTTGATCATTTGAAGCGCCGAAACTTAGGTTATATAATGTTATGCTATGTTATGTCCTTATTGAAAAACCGTTTACAACAAGCGATCCTCACTATATCTTTAACTAACCGCTTCTGATTGATTTCGCGCCCCTGAAAAATATCCACAATCAATGAAAATATCTCCATTTTAAGCAATTTAGAATTATTTACCGTTTGAATATTTAATAAAATTGAAATGTTAATGCCATAGCATAGCATCAAACGGATTCGATTCGAAGTGCTTCGGCATTTAGAATTTTGTCGCCATCGTTAACAATCCTCCAATCCTTAGTTTGGTGACATAAGTGCAGTATTGCAAATACTGTTTCAGTTATATTCCAAATGATGGGTTAGGTTGGTTATATACTTTGAAGTGTTCTTTCGCCATTTCAATTAAGAGTACCGCTTGCAATGAGGACCAAGAGCAAGTGTGTATGTGAGATGTGATGTGTTGAATTAACGATACTATAAACTAATTGCACGTTGAAGATTTGTGATTGATCACACAACACCAAGCTGAATGAATTCCACATGAATGTGTGTGATGAGCTTGTGTGAGTATAAGTGCTCTTCTCATATAAGTATTGCTCGGCAATGAGCTCAATGGTTTATCTATATTATAACTTTTTTATGGCATAGGACATGGTTCAAATGCAGATTTTTTTTTTCTTCATGCCACATTGTATGTGTAAATTGGTCGCATCGCAGTGTTTCCAGATAGGTACTTCACCAGGAATGACACCATAGGAAATAACGAGTAAATACTATATATGTTCTTCATGAAATGTGAATGAATTCAATGACTTTTGAGTACTCAACGTGGTATTAGTTGATTATGTCTGAAGTGAAAACGCAATACACTTCGTGTAGAACGATAGGCACTGCAACTTAACCAGTGGGTTCCTTGACCTCCTTCATATCACGTTGTCATTTTTTACTGCTATTCATCGAATTTACCTTTTATATACAAGTTCCTATATGTGGGGTACATATAACTTTTATAAACGATGTTACTAAGCTTAGATGTGTGCCATGATTTTTGGTAATTTCTTAATTTTAATAGATTTCAATATAATGCTTATTGTTATACGAGTATAACAGTGCGATAAATGATTTTTATTTTCATTTTCGTAGTAAGCGTTCGGGTAAACGAAGTTCATTACATTTACTTTGTTACCGTTTCTTGTGGCCGTTTCACATATTGCCACTTAAGCAAAAAGGTTATCTCCTTTTCCACACCTTAAATTTGCATTTAATTCTACTCATTTATTTAGTTTAAATAAACAAATTGTTCTGTACTTTCGGCAAATTGGCTACAACAGTTACGTTGTATAAATTTTTCGATAAAGGCAGTCATTGTTTGGTTTACAATTAAGCTCTATTAGAAACATTCTACTCGTAGCTGATTATGACTAGGATACATTCCTAACACATTCACAAAATTGCCATTCAATCATTTAAGCAGCAGCAGGTGCATTTCATACATTACACTGTGGCATACGTTGTAATTAACACAGCGGGTGCTTGCATGTTTTGCATTGATGCTGCGACGATATCCATAACCAATTGGGACGACACTAAATTGCAAATGCGTCGATTTTAATTCTACACAAATATAATATTAATCTGCTATTTTAGTCACTGCCAAACTGGATGACATCGGCTCGAAATCGGGACCGGTGGAGAGACTTTTTGCGGGAGGCCAGGACGGGACCCCGGTTGTAGAGTCAAATATGATGATGATTTAAGTCACTGATTGGCAACTTTCTCTCCCGTCGAGTTTATACAAAATTGCCTGCAATACGTTAACAATACGCTATATACAATCTCATAGAACGCATGCACGTGTAGATGAATATAACGAGCTCAGAAGATATGAAAAACAGTTCGTCGGCGAAAAAAAGCAGCTGGGGAAAGAATCTCGTCTGTGAAACCACACTATGCTGTCGCCACCAAGCATAGACGACGTTAGCAGGGCGATAAATCGGCTCAAAAAAAATAAGGCCCAAGAGCTCCCGTAATACACCAAGCAATTCATGAACAAATAGTGCAAGTATGGGAGGAAGAAGCGATGCCAGAAGACTGGCGAAGAGGCACACTACTGTGCCCCAAAAACAGGAAAGGAGATATCACAGCATGCAGCAATTATCGTGGTATAACGTTGTTGAGTACCCCGATTAGGATTTTTACCTCTATTCTTCAAGACAGGATAGCCCATACGCTAAAGTCATCATTAGTCCATATCAGTGTGGCTTCATCCCAGGCAAATCAACAACTGATCAGATTTACACCTTTAGGCAACCTGCCGTTGGAGAAAGTCATCTAAGAGTCTGACGTAACGGCGCGGCGAGAGGAACAATCTTCTATAAGTCTATTCAGATACTGGCTTACGCAGACGACATCGACATGGTTGGTAGAATCCGAAGAGCTGTACAGGAAGCTTTCATCCAGATCGAGCGGGTAGCTCGAAATCTGGGGCTGCACATAAATGAGAACAAAACAAAGTACATGGTGGCCACGTCTGCGACTAGAAGATCCAACATTGGTCCCTCAATTAAAATAGTGGAGCGCGAATTTCAAGTAGTGCACTACCTCAAGACTCTTCAAATCCAGGAATTTAACCATAACATCCAAGCTGCTGGTGAATAAGACAATGTTCATACCAGTACTTACATATGGATGAGAGACTTGGGTCCTTAGCAAAAAGCATTCTTACCTCTTAGCCGCGTTCGAGAGAAAATTCTTACGGAGAATGTGAGGAAGGACGATTCCGGAGACTCTAGAATGATGACTTATACGAGCGTTACCACGATGTCGACATCATGAAGAGAATTAAGCTCGGTAGGCTCCGGTGGGCAGAAAACCTAGCTCGCATGAGCGAGGTGGATCCTGCTCGGAAAGTCTTTTGCGGTAGGATTTATGACAGCGAGGCCGGCCAAGCCTACGCTGGAAGGATGGCATAAACCAGGGCGCCCAGAGGTTAGCGATGCCAAACTGGATGATATTGGCTCGAAATCGTGACCGACGGAGACATTTTTTGCGGTAGGCCAGGACTGGACACCGGTTGCAGGGTCAAATATGATGATGATGATGACGATGTACTGCGATAAAGTTGCTGTATTTATACCTAGTCAACATTTTCGAGAAGGTTCTAATCTTTTCTACTCTATTATATTCGAAGCACCTAGAAAATGCCAGAAGATACTGGTATAATCTCCCTATATACAAGTTTATATTCGAGTTCCACACGTATAACTGTTATATGCAATATTTATACAAGTTTCACACGCATATTTTGTTATAAACAACTTCCTATATGAGGAAAAAATATAACTTTTATATATAATATTACAGAGCCAACTTTTTTTTACAACATTACTGAGCCTAAATATATGCCATGATTAAAAAATCTTGATTTCTAGACAATTCAATACAACGCTTATTCCTATATTCGAGTATGTACAACAGTGCGATAAAAGATTTATATTAACATTTCCGTAACAATATTGTAAAATTACTGCAGAGCAAATTTTTTAAAGCCACTTGCAGTTTAGAACTTATTATTAGGCATTAACTCTTATAACTAAACTATTCACTAATAAGTGCACAGATTTAAGACTTTTCTGCACCTTGCACCTTGCGCAGCTCCTGTCATCAGAATGTTTCTCTATTTGCTGTCTGCGAAAAATTTACAAGCGAGCAAAAATTTAAAATTAAAATTATATCCCTTTGTGTTCTTTTGTTCTTTGTATGTATTTTCTTATTTGTCGATGTCCTTTTTTCAGAGCTTATTTACGTGATGTCGTCGAAACGGCAAATATTTTCATAAAAATGATGGAGAAATTCTGCAAAGATTCCGTCGTTGTCCAAGATAAACGCCGCACGAAAAAGAAGTCCAGTGGAAAAAAATCAAAGAAAGCAGCAGCAGAGAAAATAACTCAAGAAAATGAGGTAAGTACCTATTTGCACTGTGTCTACACTATTATGCATCTCAGGACAACTACCCGACGACTATACGAGAATAGATGGCAATTTATCGTTTCAGAAACGAATCGGTTGATAGCATAGAAGTTGTTCGGATGTATGACGAATGGGGGGATGATTGTGACATCATAACTATAACTATATCTTCATATAGTTACTGCTTGCTCCGCATTTAGTCATAGTTTTAATTTAGTAAGATCCAAATCATGCGAACGAAATTGAAATCAGAAAAAATCGCTCGCAGGATGCAACAATAATATCTGTAATTACTTTTTGAGAAAGTATCTCTTCTGGTAGTCCTTTTGAATCTTTGAATAACTGAGTGAATGACATTAAAACAGTGAATATTTATACTTAACTATGCGTGGGATTGATTGACATCATTGCACAGTTGTTACTTTCCTTTATCTTCTTTACCTTTACTTTTAACTAAAACAAGAAAAAGAAGAATTATTTTTATAAAAGTGATTCAGGGAGAATCTTGGAAAGACATGACTTCTAACAGAAATATTAAGCAATGCTTAATTATTGTCCATCGTTATATAGAACAGAATATGTAAAACAAACCTTCCCAATTTCAATTCCGGCGATGACAAATTCAATATTCGAATCAAGAGCTACAAATAAAATATAAATCAACAATTAATATAAATCATATTTGACGCTTCAGGTATAAATCTTTTAATGTAGCTGACATATTTGGAACAATTAACAACATTCAGTTAATGGCGTATTTTTATTTATTATGATTCCTACCATTGTAGATGATATTCGGTTTGAATCATGTTTTCTCTGCCCTCTTCAGCTTCTATAATACTCGTATTAGGCATTTAAACGGCTGAATCACATTTAACATGAGCTTGACCAGCCAAGTTCCAGCGCACTAAACATGGACATTTTCAATAGAAGCATGACAGCCAGCATTATCAATTACCATTGTAACTGCTGAATAGTATACATCTTCACTCAATAAGTCTCCGGTCTAACTAAGAAAACCATTTTTTTTGTAGAAACTCGACTTTATTCATCAACATACTGTCCTTCAAGAGTGATACACATTCATTCCAATGCTCCTCTAACTTTTTCGATGCATTTTTTTGTAGAATGATTTGTCTTCGCTCTCAAAAAGGCCTCAGTTTTGGACATCACTTCTTCTTCTTTATTTGAGCCAAATTTCTTTCCCTGGAGCATCTTTTCAATGTATGCAAAAAGCCAGTATTCGCTGGAGGCCAGATTTGGATAGTACAGTGGGTGAGGAACCAAATTGATGAGTAATTCATTCAATTTAACTATCGTTTTCATCGACTTGTGACACGGGACATTGTCTTGGTGGAACTGCAATTTTTTCTTTTGCATCTGAGACAGCTTTTTTTTAATTCTCTATACTAACTCCGCGTGCTTGGCGGACAGACCAAATCTTGTGATCAATACAGGTTCACCCTTACGGAATATAACTCAGAATTGAGACGATCCAATCGAGCTACATGGAGGAAATGCTGCGAAAACATTGCTGAAATGCCAGTAGCGGCCCGAATTCACAAGGCACTCGTCAAGGATCAGAAAAATTGTGTAGGTTTACTGAACAAACGGCAAATGGTAACTACACGTCGGACCGTAAGGACACAATTAGAACCTTGCTTCAAGTTCATTTCCCCGGTTCGTCTACTTATGTTTCACACACATACCCTAATACTCCTAACCATAGGTCCCGCATTGACAGCAGGGTAAATAGTTTATCTGGAAAAATAAATCGTAAATACCCAAAAGTCTAACATCATTTGTTGTCGAAATTATGCAAACAAATAGCTCTGTATGGTTTCCTTGATATTGAGGGTGCTTTCGATAACACTGGCTACGACTCAATAACAAGGGCAAGCAATAGCAGACTTGACCAACCGATGGATAGGGCCATGCTTAAAAGGCGAGTTATCACTTCCTCCACAGGCGGAGTATCTGTGTCGGTGAATTCAGCTAGGGCGGTCCTTTCTTCCCTTTTGTGGTTAATTGTCATAGACAACCTTCCAGCCGATCTTCATAGATAAGGCTACATTGCCATTGGCTATGCTGATGACTTGGCGATTTTAATTAGCGGTAAGCACAGCACGACCATTACAAATCTCATTCAATAGTGCAGTAGAGAAGGGCTTCCATTCCATCCATCTAGTGCCATTGAGACCTAGAGTTGAGACCTATCATAATCAAAGGCACCTCGTTAGATTATTTCATTGATCAGTGACTTGGGGTCTTAATCCTACACCTAAACCTGAAAATTCTTGACTCAATTCCTGAAAGAGACATGTTTTGCACGCACCAATCCGACACCAAGGCCAGGGAGAACTGTTTCGGCAGATTATTTGAGGTTATAATATTACACCGCGCAATATTGTCTAATTCTGTTGCAGCACTGGACGCTAAAGGTCTGCTCTGGTACACAGACGGATCGAAGATGGTATCTGTAGTAGCAGCTGGTGTTTTCGGACCCAACAGCCAAGCTGAAGACAGCGGGCTTGCCTAGGGTACAAACGAAGAATTAGAATTAAGACCGACTTTCTTAGACAAGTCGCAGCCAACGGGCTGGTCTAGAGTTAAAAATTCAAAAAAAATTAAATTTTTTAAATTTAAAAAAGGGTCTTTTTCATTTTTCCCGTCAAAGTCCTCTTCTCCGTCTAAGCGGAAAGCACGGGACTTTACGACGCAGCACAAGCATTGCATAATAACTCCATTCTACAGGACATTGAACGGCCTACACATGTACGTAGTCTGTTGGGGTAAATGACATCAAGAAGTATTCTTTGTTTTTTTTTTATTTTAATTTTTATTCGCTTTCATTCAATTGCGAGCGGTCGAACAAATAACAAATAGTTTAAGTGTACGAGTATGTAGCTATACAGAACACGCATTCATGCATACGTCGAGTGTATGCTGTCCACAGCCGATTTGCCCGCCCGTTGAATGAATACAGTTAATATGATAGAGCTGTAGTAAAATTTATGTCAACCATTAAATTTAATTGAGTGGAAAAGCGACTGAAAGCCTCTCCCACTCAGTCGACAAAGGCTTAGTTAGCCCTTTTTCAGAGCACTCGCACTTGCAGTTGAACACAAAAACTATTGCCGATATAGCAGCAATGGCATCCAAAACTTCCAACGCGGTTATTTCTGGCTACACCACGTCGACGAATTTGTTTTTATTGATAAATTTAAATAACAGTTTTGTGTATCTGCCGGCCGCTCAATTTATTATTATTCCATTTGTTCAGTGGGAAAGAGCGAAGATTATGATGTTGTTCTACTCGTAATGTATGCATGTAAATAGTTGCCGGGGGGGGGGGGGGGAAATGCAAATTGTGCAAAAAAAAAAAAACACAAACAGTAAAAAATTGTGCTTTCCCTTGGCAGTACAATGGTGCCCCTTACCGGAGGCCCCTTTCACAGTAGGCATCCCCTTAAACAGCGGGATTCATTTATCACGCATATTTTGCTGAATTGCTTAATTTTGCGAATAATTGCCGTTGCCGCACACATATCCTCGCCACTCTGCTATAGCATATAGCGGTAGAGAATTATGAGCTTTGTTTTGTGAAAAATTCCAGTTCGGAAAAAACATCATCAGGATGTAAAAGTCATCGTTAAAATCGTTAAAAATCAATTGCATTAAAGCCCACTGAATTTTTTTCTGCATTTTACATTTTACTCTGATGTGAGTAATGATTTTTAATTATGCAGTTGCTTAATTGGGTTTTGCAATTGAATTTTAATTTTTTGTTCAATTACTATTACATTTTTCATTTTTCAGTTAGTGTAACGTTTGGTGAACGTATGAATAATCAATAACTGAATCATTGATTTAAATCGTGATGTTGAAATCATTCATCAGTTCATAACGACCCATTTTTTTTCTGTAGTTACAACTATCTGTGTTATCCGGTCTATGCCAAATATGGGATTTTAATTTTTATTCAGGAATAAAACTAAAACCTCAACTACTACAACTCAACAACTTGCAGCAGTTACCCATAATGATCTTAAGTAATCGCTTCGGCGCCGTGGCTCAGTGGAAATGCGCGTGGATACTGAGCAGGAGGTTTCACGATGTCCCACCTCTCGCGAATGGGTGACAAACGTTCAGAGAGTACTAACTTGTCATGGAAAGCTTCCCAATTCGCTGTTCGGAGTCGGCCTTAAATTGTAGGTCTGTTCCATTTGTGTCCATAAATATAAATGCGCAACTCAAATGGTCGCGAGAAGCTAGGCCTTGGACCGAAATAGTCTGTCGCGCGGAATATTATTATTAGTATAATCGCTTGCTTGTTTTATCAATGTATGCTGTCATTTGTCATTTAAGAAACATTTGACGAAACCGACCAAAATCAGCATACGATTTGCATAAAATGGGTCGTTCACATCCCACTTACAGTACACACTACAGTATGCTAAATAACATCTGGAACTCCTCGGAAAACTCCTCGGAAAACTCCCGGAATCTGAAGCTAACGATCTTCAGATCTAACGTTCTCTCAGTACTCTTGTATGGCTGAGAAACGTGGAAAGTCACAGAGTCAATTGCGACGCGCCTCCAAGTCTTCGTCAACAAGTGGTTAAGGTGGATACTGAGAATAAGATGGCCGGACATTATGAAAATGACAATGGAAGAGAAAGCATTATCCACAAGGAAGCCGCCGAGTTGGCCGTCCTAGCAAGACATGGAAAAGGACAATAGAAGAGAAAGCAAGATGCCAGGGGACCGAGTTTGTTGGCGGGCGTTTGTTTGTTCGTTTGTTAAAACTGAAGTCATATGTGGTTCCTTACATTTAAATGAACAGAAGTTTTCTGTTTTAATTATAAATTAGTTTTTAACGACCATATTTTGCTTGAAATTCTGCAAAAAATTTCGGATATTAGCAAGCAGTAATGGGCGATGAGCCGATTTCATCCAGTTTCGCATCTCTAAACTCTGGACGTCTTGGTCTACGCCATTCAACCGGCGCAGGCTTGGCCGGCTTCGCTGTCGTGTCCCATAAATCCTTCTTTCCAAGTAGGATCCTCTTCACTCATGCGAGTTAGGTGTCTGCCCACCGGAGCCTACCGAGCTTAATTCTTCTCACGATGTCGACATCGCGGTAACGCTCGTAGATCTCATCAGTATATATCAGAGTCTCCGGAATCGTCCTCCTTCACATACTGGGCCAACAATTTACCGTAAGACTTCTCTCTCGAGCACGGCTAAGAGGTCAAAATGCTTTTTGCTAAGCATCCAAGTCTCGGATCCATATGTAAGTCCTGGTATGACCATTGTATTATATACCAGCAACTTAGATGTTATGGTTAAGTTCCTGGATTTGAGGAGTCTTGACAGACTCTAGTAGGCTTTGTTGGCATTAAGCAACCGCGCTGTTATTGGCTGCTACATTTGACCCGAGATAATTAAAAGATTGCTCTACTTCAAGATCACACTCCACTATTTTAATTGCGTGACCAATGTTGGATCTTATACTCGCAGACGTGGCCACCATGTACATTGTTTTGCTCTCATTTGTGTGCAGCCCCAGATTTCGTGCCGCCCGCTCGATCTGGATAAAAGCTCTTGGGTTTCTACAAACGATGTCAATATCGTGTGCGTAAGCCAGTATCTGAATGGACTTATAGAGGACTGTTCCTCTCGCCGTTACATCAGAGTCTCGGATCCCTTTCTCCAACGCCAGGTTGAAGAGGACGCAGGCCAGTTCATCCCCTTGTCGGAGCCCGTTATAGATGTTTAATGTGCCCGGATATTTTTACTTGGCTTATAACATTGGTCATGGTCAACCTACATAGTCGTCTCAGTTCATTTGGAATTTCAAATTCTCTAATGGCGTTATAAAGTTATACTCTAACTGTGCTCTCATAGGCAGCTTAAAGTCTATTAAAAGATGGTGTAGTGAGTTTTAAAACTCAAGACATTTTTTCATCGCCTGCCTAAGTTGCTCTGATCTGTTGTTGATTTGCCTGGGAGGAAGCCACACTGGTATGGACCAATGAAGACTAGCGTATGAGGCTATCCTGTCTTGAAGGGTCGAGGAGACAATCTTATCGCCATTCTTTTGTATGGGGCGCAGGATGTCTCTTCGCCAGTCTTCTGACATCGCTTCTTACTCCCATACTTGAACTATTATTTCATGACGATTTCGAAGAAAGTATTCTACAAAAAAGAGATTTTACAAGGGATTTTACTTTTCCACCTCCTCTTTGCTCTAAAACTCTGCAATTTAAAGCTAATTCAATAATATAATCTTACAATCTTATAATATAAACTATTTCTTCTTAATGCTAAAAATGATTTCCGTCTTATTTCAGGAAGAACTTGAAAATAAATGGGCAGAAATGGCTTCACATATCTCAAGTATTCTTTCTAATGAATTAAATCTACCCGAAGAGGATCAGCCGATACCGTTTGATGCAGCTTCCGACACGAATATCGATGATCAAAAGTAGGACACCTCCTTGGATTTAAGAACTACGTTTACTTTCCTCTCCGACCATTTCCTTTGCCTTTTTACCTTCTATCCGAAATCATGTCTCACATCTAAGAGTTAACTCAATGATGTTGTTTGTGTGAATGCAATGGGTATTCAATAAAATCCAACAGTCCTGAGTGCTATTGGATTTGCATTTCACTTTTGTGAACTGTAAATTATTTGAGAATGCATAAGACTGGATGTGAATTAAATCGACGATCTTATCCTTTGATATTACTTCTCTAAAATTTCCTTATATACTTCCTTACGAACATTACAAGTAGTGTAGTGTTTGTCTCTTTGAATTAATTTATTTCCATTTTAATTCCTTTATTATGGCATACTCACGTGTTTCTTTCTATTTCGCCATCTTGCGCCATCATCATCATCATCGCCACCATTCAGAGAGGACTGCATGCTGAGGATTCACAAACTGCTGCGACAGGAGCAACTGGAGAAGGCTATTTCATTAATGCGTGCAGCAAGGTAAGTCAAAATGATTTTCTTTTGATGCACACTTTCTGTGCATCAAAATGGATTTGCATGTCGTATCCGTTACTATGAAAATTGTTATTCATTGTTTTGCTTTTGATTTTCTTATTCATTCTGGGACAAAGCAATGGACAGCTCCGATTGCTTTTTGTTGAAATGGAAATAGGTTTCACTACGCTGCCTTTTTCGAGATCTAAAACTGAATTCAATGAACCATTTGCAATTTCCTGAGGAAAGAATTGCTCTGTATGGAGAATGCAAATTCCTCCTTGTATGCTTTATTGTGATGGTAGTCAATTTAAGTCTCCTCAGCGGAATGTTTATTTCCAATTGCAAGTCACACGTAAAAGTGCTTGATATTGATAAAGGATGGCCATTGTCCTGCCCAAATGCTACGTTTAAAGTATGTATGTGTGGCCATGCGCTTATGACATCGCATAAGGAGGCTAACGTCTATGTCGTCTGTATTTTCTATGCAAAGCTTTAATGTTGCGAATACTCAAAATTCTAATACGAAAAAATTTCGAAAGGAACCGATAAATATAAGAATTCATGATATAATCGTATTCTCGTGTACGTATAATAGTTTTTCTCTCTAACCCCTCACTGCTGTCTTGGGGAAAATGTGTGCATTATATAGCGACGTTGTAACCCGTAAGTCATAATGTACTTTACCTGTCTCTCCCGACTGTTGCCATTCAGTTTTTGTTACAAACGATGCACCTTTACTTCGCTTTTTATCTAACGAAAAAAAAGAGCTTAACGCTGTCAGCCATAAAACTTTAAAGTTAAATTCCTGGCTTACTTTTAAATATTACAACAAAGCGTTCGTGAAAGATATGAAAGACGAAAATCTTTCCCGTTACCTTACACAACTATCTCGAAAGTAGGTGTTGAAAAACTTAAAGAGAATTTTCCCCAAAGGGTAAGCTAATTAACAAATTGCATTGCAGTTAACTTTGCTGTCAAGAATATGGCGGTCCTGTTAGTAATAATCTGCAAGGGAAAAAAATGGTAGATGAAAACTCGTTAAGGGCTCTTTCATTAAAAATAGTAAACATTATTTTTTTATATAATACGAGCGGTGCCGTAAAAGTTTCCCGCCCGAAGATGATAGCTCCAAAACATGGTTGTTGAACACTTCAACCGCTCCTCAAGCTATAAAAATCGTCGTCCACGCATCTTATCTTTGATTGTTGGGAACAGGAAGAAGTCATTGTGTGCCAAGTCTGTAAGGAGGATCAATTCGATCGTTTGAGTGCTCAAATACTCGCTTGTTGGATGTGATGTGTGTAAGCACGCATTGTCGTGATGCAAAATGATTTGGGTTGTTTTCTCTCAATTTGTTGAAAGCCACAGGCAAACAAATGGTCGTATACCAAACTGAATTGACTGTATTTGATTTTCAAGAGCCACAGTAGCCACATGACCGGTTTTCGTGAAGAAACACGCCCATTTGGTTTCCAACGCTCCGAGCTCGCACAACTTTTTTTGGACTTTCTTCGAATTGGAAGACCCAAACACGCTTCACAAGCGCAACATGCGACTCGCTACACGTATCAAAAGCGGGAATTCAAAATGGGCCTCTGACATTGAGCCGCTCACAAAATTTCAGCTCTCTATGTCGTGTGTAAGGTTTTGCTGCGAAACGAAAGCGAAATTACTCTGGAAATGTCTGTTCGCTGTGACTGCAGTAAATAAAAAAAAGTATTTTCTTTGTTAACACACTACTGTGGATAATGCCTAATTTTGAGGGTAGGTTATATCGTAGGAAACAGTCACATTCTTCTATAGTCGAGTGCAATTTTTTTTTATTGTCGGAGATTCGCGAGATGTAGACCGTGTTTTTGGTGTTTTTCTGGGATTCAAATATCGAACCTCCTGCTTAAGAGACTACAATAAAAACTAACTTTATAACCGTTTTTCTTTTATTATAATTTCGTTCCATACAGGAAAGTTGACAGAGTTTGTACACTAACTTTTCAAAGGGTTAACAATTAGATACAAATAACAACGCTCTTCCAATTTCTTTTATGTTATTAATTTCGTTACATATCCAACTCTCGCAAGTTACCAATTTTTTAGAAACAGTTATTGGAAATTACAACCTTAGTCGTAATGCGAGGTGAAGCGGCGTGTATGCTATAAGTGGAGTGGATGTGAATTAACAAACAAAACAAAAATATATTCGCTTAGATGATCTACTTGTAATCAGTATTCAAAATACTTCTTCAAAAATCCCTCTCATAAATATGTATACAATTCTAAGCTAATTTTAAGAGTAATACAAGTCGTACACCTATCATTGAAATGCCAAATAAATCACAAAAATGTAACTTGTAACTTTATTGTAATTTCAATTCAGCCCAATCTTAGATCTGAGAAGTAGTCTCTTCCGTTAAGTCCTCTGCAGACATAAATTTACGCTCACTTTCATACAAAGATTAATGCTAATGGAATCCTAAGAAAATCTAAAATTACTTTATATTTTAAGCTCGCTCTTGTATCGTTCTTCGGTGTATCGTAATACTACTCCTCCGCCAGGCATGGAGTTCACTGCAATCACACACAGCTGGTGAACTAATACCTACATTGTATTCTTCTTAATAATTTTGCATACATTATTAAAGATATTCAGAGGCACACACTCACTGAAGCAGTTTTAGACAGAAGGCATCCTGATCTACCGATGTTACATGCTCGCCCAGACTCTATGCACACACACATACACTTTGTTGTCTTGCCCGCCCCCAATGCTCGTTTTCATTGTGAATATTCAAAAACAATGAACTCGGTGTCTGTTTATTGTTTGAGCTGGTTGTGATTTAGAGTCGAAGGTATCTGTGCATTGTATTCCTACAAGTAACTTAACGATGTATGCAGATACTTTTGTAATGGAGCAGTATATTACACCTTCTCTTTGGAAATTTTAATTTATAAGCAACAGTGTCTAGACACGATGTTAAAATCAGAAAATACATGCCGTCATGGCCTGTTCATAATAATCTTGAGGCGGTGCATTTTTAATTGCTTTGATTGCTGAAGATATTTTCTCGTATATACACAGTACCAGCTCACACATGACACTTGACAAAATGAAAATTTCACATTTTATTGTTGTATTATTGCTAAAATGACAAATGAATAAATTATGTGAAACGAATTATGCTTTTAAAGCTATAGCTATGTTTATGTCATCCAATTAAATTGTCCCGATGGCAAATACTGGAAGGTCCTTAATGGAAAAAATACCGGCGGTTCTTGTTTTCTTTAAATACTAAACCAGTTTGTAAAATTTTATGTTGCTACATATTTAAAAAAAACACATCCAGGCATACAGATCTCTTTGAAAATCAGCGAAGTATACACAAATAGTGACCACCAAGTCATAATACGTAAAATAGACGTCAAAATATACAATCAAAAACTTAGAAAAAATAGCGGTGGGTTGGAAAGGGAAATCATTGAAAAATTGTTTCTGTACATTTTAAAGCATAACAGTCTTTCAGGGCCAGCGGTGGACAAAGTGTCACAAGTTATGACCTCGCTAAGAGCCCGTGATGCAGCAATGCCGAGGAAATTTTGAATTGGCAATTGCAAACCTACCTACGAAATGGAATGATGATGTTGCGGAAGTTCCTCGGACGTACCAGACGGCAATACCAAAGAGAAAGGCGTAGGAGCATTATTGACCCATATGCAATGTCCGATCACAGCATAGGATGTCTATAAAACCGAATAAACGCAGATGTCTCAGAGAAATGTGTCAAGAAGTTGAACAAGACACATGGGGGTAGACCGTAGAGAACGGTAATATCGAAAGTTAAGGGAAGCTCCTTTACATCCCCTTTATGCTCCAATAAACACTAGTAAAGTTTCCTCAGTAACTTGAAAGCGACTTTAATGTTAAGATAGTCGATCCAGATGAAGTATTTCATTTGTGATGGCCGAGGAAGTTTTCGAGGCAGCCAGAAAGGTAGGTAATAATAAGACCCTAGGACCAGATAATATTCCTAACGTAGCATTAAAATTCGCAATACGGAACTATCCAAATGTGTTTGCAATGGAATAGGGTATTGAAAAAAAAACAGGAGCTTGTCCTACTAACTACCAGACGAACCATGCTCATATCGTCCAATATGTATACTCGACACAACGGTCAAGATAGTAGAACGAATTATCGGGGGTAGGCTACAGGAACCCCTGGTATAACCCGGAGGTCTTGCAAAACATCAATATGATTTCCGAAAGGCGTGCTCAACAATTGATGGCATTGATTTGGTTAAAAAGTTGGCTCAAAGGGCGATAGATGTAGAAAGGTTAATGGGAGGAACTAAAAAATATTGTTTTATTGGATATCAAGATGGCCTTAATAAATTTAAGGTAACAGGAAGAGTTCTTTAGGGATCTTTACTGGGTCCTATATTTTTTACTGTGACCAGATACAATGGGCAAAATATCTACAAAACAAGCTTATCCCTTTCGTAAATAAAATTAGAATTAAAGGTTAAAAAACAGCCCATACAAATTAAAATTTTTCTTGTAAATTCGCTAATAACCAAAATTTGCGCCAAAAAGTAATCCTATACTCGTAAATGCTGAAAAATAAAAAAAACATTCGAAGGACTGCATGCTGTTGTGGCATAAGTCGTAGCGCTGCACACAGGCACACAGTCATTATAGTATTGCGTGATCTGATGTCGCTATATGGCATGATTCTTAAAATTTTTGTTTGGTACCCCGGGGCCCGATCACTATATATATGTTGGTTGTGTGATAATCTGAGAAAAACCACACCAGAACATTCAGACCTTCGGTCCATTGTACTCGTTCACCAGTAAGTTCACTATTCAAATCTCTTCGTTACTTTAAGATAGTGATGGACTTGTTTTAGTTTCAATGACCGAAGTTCTTTCGATCGTTATTATATCCCTTCTAAAAACGTTCATCCGTAGCCTGGAGTAAGCAGGACAGCTACAAACGAAATGTGTAGTTGTTTCTTCTTCCTCCAGGCTACGGATGAACTTACATATTAGATCCAATATAAGTCCCAACTTGAAGTAAACCGATCATGCTCCGACAGTTCCTTCTGGATATTTCGAAAATGAACTTAGTGGTGTGTTTGTTCTGCCTATCCACAAAGTGCTTGGTAGTTCTACATTCATGTATTAATGGAGTGCCAACCTTGTTCCTGTTCGGCTTCCATAAATCTTCAAATACCAATATTAAAGCTTGCCTGACTCAAGCCTAACATTGGTTCTGGACCAGAAGGAGTATCGGAAGAACCACTTCTTGCAAGTGCATCAGCAAATTCATTTCATTTTATTACTGTAAGTCCTGGAACACAGAGTGACGGATTTCAATCTGTAAATAGAGGTCAATCTTCTCTTGCATTCTAGAACAATCTTCGAATTGACACAATGTGACTCCAGGGCTAGTAGAGCAGCTTGGCTGTCACTACATACACTACATACAAAGTTTCGTCCTTGTTTCATTTTAGAGGCAGCCCAGTTGGCAACTTGTAAAATAGAAAATATTTCTGTTTGAAAAACAGTTTCCAAGTGCGAATGACTCCTTATCATCTAAGAACAAGATCCTTCATCCGTGAGATAACCGTCAGTGTAGAATATGGGTTCGAATTCCCTAAGGATCTCAGTTGAATTTTTCCAACTTTCCCTGCTAGGGCATTAAACTTTATATCCTCTTTTGACATAAGAAATGGTACAGCACTGTCCGCAGGCATCAGATGCGTAGGAATTTGTCCCGAAACCTTTTGGAATATGTTTCCATGCCCACTCTTATGCTCATAATGCCGGACTTTATTATTAAGTCGACATTAAGACATTAAGCTCGCTCAAAATTTGACACTAGTCTATTAATAGATGGCAGTTGACGGAAGTAGTATTGCATTTAAAGTTACTGCGCGGAAAATTCAAAAACTTATCAAACTGCCTCGTACATACATTTCACATGATAGAAATGTTGTAATATTGTTGTGATATATGAACTAGAGGTTATTGGGAGTCTGCTTGAACTATTTTAATTAAAAAAAGAATCAAATAATAATAAAACACCGAAAAATATGTACAATATAAAAAGAATGTTATCCGAATGTAAGAAGTTTTAATATTAAGGCAGCTAAATTTCACCTTAATTTCATTTCAATGGCTTTGTAGATTCTCGCGTGTGATTAAAAAAATTCATCTGTTCCTTAATGAACAAAAAAAACTCAGATGCTCTTTCATTTGTTATCAAAACTCTTCAATTAAAAACAAAAAAAAAACCATTTGCTTTTAAAATTTGGAATTTTATTTTATGAGAATGCGTGCAATTTATAATAAAACCGCTTCAAGCAAAGTCTTCGCAAAATGCGATTCGTTGTGTCTGGTCTAGGACAAGCTGGTGAACATAACAATCGAGGTTGTTAAACAATATTTTTTAAACATACCAAACAAGATGGCAAACTGAAATATGCAAACACAAAAGAACCAAAATAATTCATTCGCTCACGCAACAATCCTGTAGCACAGCCGTACAGGCAGGATATTGTTCCAAGCCGTTTAATTGCAAAATCATTAAAATTATTTACCAACCGTCCCGCTGGCACCGCGCAACCCCAATTTGGAATAAAAGGCAAACTCGCGAACACTCAAACAAGACGGACGAGTTCAATGATGAAGGACTCAACGCTGGAGCATCTGATGAAAATAATACAACAACAAAAAGACAACATAATGCGAATGCGAACTTTCTCACGTATACGAGAATTTTAATTAAACAATTTTCTCAACGCGTATTGCGTATTCGATGAACGCCAGGAAGTTCTGCTGCCACTGTCCATTCAGGTTTGTTCATTACTGCCAATCGCGTCACTTCTACCCCTGAAGTAATAAAAATAATATTTCAACTCCTATGGTCGGAGCCTACAGTAACGTGAGATCATATTTCAATGAGAAGTGGGCTCCCAACGGAAGGTGTGTTTCGTAATCCATCGAAATTGTGGATATGATGATTGTGCATCGCACACACTGATATTCTGAGATCCTCTTTTCCATTCACTTGAAATAAAATATGTTCAGCATAGTTATAAGAAGTATGAAATGAGATTCATTAGGATAATCATCACACGCCACACTAGCGATTATAAAGTTTTTTTTTTATTCCAAGTGGAAATTATTGAAATATAATTGCGAAGTTTTGCGGAGAACCATGAGCATTACTTTTTTGAAAATATGTAAATATGCAAAAGTTTTCTAGAGCACTAGAAAAATAGTATCTTTTACTTTTATTTAAATTTTCTATATTCTAATTGGCTATATCTCTCATACACAAAGTGGTTCTAAAACTGGGACGACATTTCATCAACTTACCAATTCAGTGGTTCACAATTTTTAACAGAAACATAAACCATAATGGGAGAAACACTTTTAATTAAAATTGAGAAATATTTTCGTTGCAAGACAATTGACAATAAATTAATTAATACACTGCGGTTCACTAGATTAGAAGCAGGCAATTTTGAGAGAAGAATTACAAAATTTTAAGAAAACAAGCTAAAGGTAGTTTCATGAATGGGTCAGAATCCAATTAACGAAAATGTCACCTTTTTTGAAATTTCTCCTGCGTTCAATTAAAAGTGAGTTTTGAAATATGGCAGTCCTATTTGTGAAGCAGCCAAAAACGTGAACAGTGTGTTAGATTTAGCATTAAGATTAACAAAAATATATAAGAAGATTATGCTCTAAGGCTGTAAGCTAAAACAGAGAAGGGTGCGGGTTGTGGTAATGTATGCTTTTTTTTTTTCATTACGGCACTTTTCATGGAACTGGGATTGTTCTTGATCTTGTGTTTTTTTTTTGTATTGGATTTGGTATTAGGATTGGTATTAGTGTCGAATCCACAGTTTTCGGTTTCGCTGAGATAAATAGGTGTTGGTAATACAGAGGTAGATCGAATGGATGTGATGTTGCCTGGTGTTTTTTTTTTATTTAGCGTACGTTTCAAGGGATTTCAAAGGTCTTTGGTTTTAGAGTTGCGCGAAACAGTTCCAATTGTGGAACGAACACGGAACGTTTCTTTTTTTGAAAGGAACTAGTTCCCGGAAACATGTCCGCGGAACTATATAGTTCCATAGACATTTTTACGTGGAAAGAAAGTTTTGATAGGGATAGGTTGATGGTTGAGCAGTATCTATGAACATACCATATGCAAGAACGATTACGGTATATTTAGTTCGTGAATAGACATCATGTTTTCTTTTTTTCTCTTTAACACAATGTGTAGCAGTAGCTCTAGTACGAGTTAAAATATAACCAACTATTACTTCTGCTACTTCTACAGGAACCCATTGTGCTCGATGTATAAAGTTTGCATGAGTTTTAAATTTCTACTCGTTCTATTGCTACAGTGCCACAATTAGCTTCGATTCGATTATAGCGTTTATTTCACCATGTTCATGTGTAGTTTCCGTCCAAAAAAAGAAAGACATATGTTTCTTTTCTTTCGTTTCATTCGTTTACGACGTTGATACGTTCTGTGCACTCGGAACTATATGGATATGCTATGGTTCAGTTTTCGGAAAGATAGGAAACGTTTCCGACAGAGGACATAGTTCCAGGAACTATATGGATCCGGAACGACCCAACTCTATTTGGTTTGGTCGATATCGATATTACTGTAGAATCCATAGTTTTCGGGGTCTTTGATATGAATAGTGTTGGTAAGAGAGAGGTGTGCATGCTGTTTTTTTTTTTTGTTAATAAGCGCTTGCTTCAGGGGATTTCGAAGGTAAATTGACATTAAATAATAATAATAATAATATTCGGCGCGACGGACCATTGCGGTCCAAGGCCTAACTTCTCGCGACCATTTGTTAATTTTTGGACACAAATGGAAGGGACCTACAATTTAAGGCCGGATCCGAACGGCGAATTGAGACAAGGTATTACTCTCGGAACGTTTGTCACCCATTCGCGAGAGGTGGGACACCGTGAAAAATACTTTTGGTGTTGCTGGGATTCGAACCTGCTGCTCAGTAGCCATGTGCACTTCCACTATGCCACGGCGCCCACAATTAAATTAAATTGACATTAAATACAATAATACAAACTAGGGGCCTGTTGGAAGGCTAACATAGAGAACAGGGCAGCCTCCTATGCCAGCAGTAAAAACATCGGCAAGAAATGTGGTCTTCAAACAAGGATGACTCTCTGGCTATAGACAGCTGTTGTACAACCAATTCTCACCTATGGATCGCTAGTCCGTTGGCCAGCGATGATGAAGAAGTACAATGCCACCAAACAACTCTGCAGACTACAGCGATCAGTGCTGCATCAGAGGAGCTTTACGGTTAGTGCAACCAAGGCACATACTCAAAACTTGTAAAACAGTACCAAGAAGAATTGGATTCGATCAGCCAATTCCTGGACATCTTTAGAGTATAGGTGCCGAGGCACGGAAACATGGAATGAAAAAGGAGGATGGACGAATTGGCTAGGAAAGGAAAACCACCGAGTTATTATTAAGAACCCGGAAGGATATTGCCAGAGTTATGCCAATCAGAACGGGCTACTGGCCATGGGCAGCCATGCTGCCAAGATGGGTATACCGCACAACAACTTCTGCAGAAGTTACAAGGATGAAAATGACAACAAAACTCTCATATACTTTCTCTGCAGTTGTTCGGCCATAGCATGGTCAAGAGACCGCACTTTACCACCTGAAAGAGCTGTCAGAGTTCAGGATCATCGAATTGATTTCGTATCTGAACGCTACAGGCTGGATTGAAGCTACTCAAATATTCCATGTGAAGTCCTTAGAGCTATACACTTTAGCGGAAATTGAGGACCTCGCAAGTGCGGCGAGATTCACCTACCTCTGTACCTACCTACCTAGGGCTCTGTTTATTCGTATAAAGGGCAATATATATATATATATATATATATATATTTCTTGTTTTTCGTTATGTAGATATTACTAAACCTATTGTTTCCTAATTCTTTACTTAATTGTTAACAAAAGAAAATTGTAAAAATCATTACAATTTTAATAATTGTAGGGTTTACTGGATTGACATGCGTTGTCCGGTAGGAAAACATTGATTTTACAATAATATCGACCAACCCCTACCTCTCCGTGGACGCCATCCATCGAACTCCTTCCCTACCAACAACCTCCTCAGCTACTTCTTTTTTAAAATCAATTAATTTCAATTCCATGGAGTCAATGATTACGGTCTAGGATTACTGGTGTTGTTAAAATTCATCTTCATCGATCAAGTTCCTGTTACATGTTTTGTAAGAGTGGGTCTGCTTGTTGTTGTTGTTGTTGTAGCACTCCAGGTCTGTAAAACCTATTGCTGAGTTGAGTTGATGATCCTTGGTCCAATGTGAGAAACACTAAAGTCCTCCCGATCATCGTAGAAAGGCCTAGCTTCTCGCGACCATTGTGTTGTGCATGTAAATTTTTGTACACAAATCGCCAGGAACCTACAGTTTAATGCTGTATCCGAAGGCGAATTGAGAAGCTTACTGTGACAGGTTATCACTCTTGGACGCTTGTTAGACATTTGAGAGAGGTGGGACACCGTGAAGAATACTTTTAGTATTACCAGGATTCGTGCCACGAACCTCCTGCTCAGCAGCCATGCACCTATCCACCGAGCCACGGCGCCCACAATTACTTTACTGAGGATAGGACAAGTCCGTTGCCTCATACCCTCTCCTTTACCCGGGCTTGGGGCCGGCATGCTACTTTCGTAACAAGGCGGGGTTAGTGGATCTGGTAGAGTGCATAGGTTAACAGTTCTAAATAAAATAAAAAAATAAAACGATTGGACGTAAACAATAATATAAGTCGTAAATAAGAAGTAGGCAAAAAACGTTTATCCTTTTCCACTTTCAAAGCTACATTAAAGTTACTTAAAAATTATATCATCTCTTATTGTTTTTACGTATTGCTCTCAATGAAATTCCTTTCGCCAACAAAAGGAGGCATTTCAAATGAAACAATAAATTTATGCAAAAAGTTTTATTGTAAATACAAGTATGTATGTTTCGTGTATTTAAAACTTTTTTGCTACGTGCTTATTAAGTAATCTAAGTGTTAAACAAAAAAGACGATAAACCATTTCACAGATTTTATGTTTCCGCTATCTTTTACAGCATTTTGGTGGTCTAAGTTTGGAAATAAAAATAATGAATGCACCAGTTTTGCAAATCGAAACGAACTAAATTATCTATCTCGTAGTCGACGCACAATAGATACATATTTTTTGTACCGTGTTTACTTTGAGCAGTTGATTATAAATGAGACTTAAAAATGGTTAGATATAAAAACGAAAAAGAAAGAATTAAAGCAGAAAAAGAGAGTTCTCTGGAATTATTGTTTGGTCTGGTCATAATTTCTGCAAATAAATTCCTACTGAAATGTCCTCTGTTACATTTTCTTTTAACATCTACATATCTACAATATTTATTGTGAATTGTAAATATCCATCGAATGATGAGGGTGCCATGGATATACAAAAAAGAAAAGATAAATAGCATTTTGCATAAGTAACAGTGTTTGTAGTCCTTGATCGTTTGTCTGGTGGCGGAATTTTACGCTGTTTGAGTTTCGAATAAACAGCAAGCAACATTCATTCTCACTCAACCCATCCAAGACCTAGTCACACAATTCGTCGTCATGATCATTATTATACTAATAATAATGGAAACTGCAAGCGGGGGTTGAAAATGGGTGGCTGGACTTCACCTAGAATTCGTTTAAAAATAAATAGAAAATGTGATACATGGAATGTTATATAGTTTTATACACCGGTAAAGAATTGCGTATACGATTTCCATGAAACGGGTAGGAGCCACACAACACGAGCATAAAATAAAGTATATTTCTACCCTTGTACAATGCTCGTAATGTGGCTAGACGGCGACTTAGGTATTACCTGGTATTACCTAGGTATATATGCACATACATAAATAAATAATCATTAATGCTGTGTTCTTGACAATGACAATTATGCTAGAAATTTTCGTTTAAAGCAGAACGAAATTGGAAAACTTTGTAGAACATTTATTTAAATTTTTAATTGGACATTTCAAGTAAAGTTATTTTAAAGCTTTTAAAGAGCTAATATTGGCGGTGGTTTTTGCTCGTTAATGTTAAGTTTGAAATATTTTAAAGAGCCAATAGAGGTGTTTGATGTTTTGCTCGCGCGTGTTTATATTTTGTATGCCTGAGGCACACATCTATATGCCTTAGGCACACATTGAAATAATCTTACCGAACTTTTTCGTAGAGATTGTCAACGTTCAATTTGTGTGTTGGTAGATCACGATCACGGTCATAATCACGGTCACGATCACGGTCACGGTCACGGTCACGATCACGGTTCCAAACTACTGATTTCAATAATGGGTTAACTGCATTCCCTACCTATTTTGGCATTCATATCCCTCATAATGATTTTTACATCATACTGAGGGCAGGCATGGAGTTCCCTTTCGACTGATTTAAAGAACTCTTCTTTTTCATCATCTGGGGAATCCTCTGTAGGTAGGTGAACGTTTATGAGGCTTATGTTTTTAAATCTGCCCCACCGATCATTCAGCTTTTCCTGTTTTGGAGGAAAATTACCGGCGGCCACCACGTGGAGGTTTGATCGCACATCCACCGGTCAGAGATAGTTACAACCACTTGCAATTCTGATGCATTTTTTGTTATTCCCCCTATTCTGATGATGGCTGAACGCTATTTAGATAATTGAATTGTAATGAATACTGAGGAATGTAGGCTTAAAGATTATAAGAAGTCATTTGCCTTTCAAAGAATAGTGCATTATTACTCAAGTCATAAAGACGCATTAAAGCAAGGGGCATGTACTATATATCTAAGTAAAGTTTCACTTTGAACCAGTGCAAGTTATGTATGTGATGGTATTGAGAAAGTGAAGGGATGATAAGGGAAAATTCCAAATTTGGTAAGGCGGATATTACAGGGTAGAATAGGACGTAAGGTGCGTCATAGTGGCGCCATATCTGTAAAATTTGCAGTTAAATGCGTTTTTTCTAACTGTTATTTTGGTATAGTTAACAGCCCTAGCTAAACAAATGTTTTTCATAGAACATGTAGATAATTTCATTCTCTTTTATTTAAGATATTTATCGAATTTGTATTAACTCCCATTTCAGAGATATTCACATTTTCCTAGCGTCTTAAAATTGTGTATGCGACAACACTTAGGAGTGGGGATCTTTCAGAAAATACTCTCCTTAGTTAGCCCTACAATTCTACAAAATTTCATTGCTATGTGAATAACTTTTGAACAAATTTTTCCTGAACTGCTGGTGAATTCGAACAGCAGCCCGCAGTCGGGCAAACGACGAACAAACGAACAAACCAAAGCTAGTGAACGTAGCTGAAATGAGTGCATCTGTTCCTTGCAGCTTCCTACACCATTACGGAAACTTTACGATCATCATCATATTCAGTAGCATAGCAGAGTTTGCACAGCCTGCAGTCAACACACAATTGACTGTAACTGAATGTAATTTAATATATCTATGACTGGCCTCGTCCTAGCTACTCGCCGGTCGTCCCTTCTTGGTGTTGGTGTCATATTGCATGCGCTGCATTATTTATGCGATATCATCGCATGCTGTATCGATATGCATCCAACTCGTCCCGTTGTAAGAATGATTTCGCAAGGAAGAAGGGGACACACAGCACAACTAATAATAAATTCACATGTGTCACAAAGTTGTTGCCATACTATCTAATTATTGTTTTCATAATTTATAATTTCCTGACGCATATGTCAATTGCTCCTGCGGCAAAACCAATTACACGCACACAAGTTTTGATTTCATAATTAGATTATTTATGTCTCACAATCGCAAACGAACGACTCTAAGCCTTTTTCGAATTAATCCTCAAAGTTGCTGCACATGTAGGATTGCGCAACTATGGCAACGACAAACTGTGACATTTCCCGCAATAATCCACACCGATCTGAGTTACTGGATGGAGCGTTAATTCATTTCATTTTCATCGCAATAGTGCTATAACCAAAAAAAAAACTCAAATTAAACAAAGAGAAAGGAACAAATAAATGCGATCCGGCTTTAATTGATTTGTTCGCCTCCCACAAAATCTTTATTTAACTTTGGCACAGGGTACTTGGCGTGGTCGCCATACCGCCGTATGTGGTTGGGCGCAGCGCCATTATAAATCTCTCAATTAAATCCTTTCGATTGCCAAACACAGCTTTACAGATGCCGATGCGATGGTGAAATTCTCGCCTGCAAACGGGAAAAACTTTATAACTTAATAAAACAAAAACAAGCAACAGCAACAACAACCACTATCTGCTTCATTTCATTTCAATTCAATCGTCCTTTTTAACTTCGAAAATTCCCACTATATATCCGCGTGTTCCCCCACACACATCGGCCTTTTTAAATATCTATCCGTTGCCGATGGTAAGTACATATGTATTTAGCTGAGTGTTCCTTCTTGTGCCCGTCTCATGTAGAGGGTAGAAAATAAGGCGAAAAGTTTTTCCACTTGGATTCGTTCAACTGCTTTGGTGCTCATTCGATCGCGACTACGTGGATGGCTAGGAAGGACGCAGTTGTGAAAGAATTCCATTACATATTTTTCAATTAAATGAGGATGAAAGTCAGCGCGTTGTTCTTGTTGTTGTTGTTTATGTCGTTTGTCACTGGGATAAGCAGAAGCTTTAGCTACTTAATGGAGGAGAGTTATTGCCGGACGAAATAACAGCAACATACACCCTTTGTGCTATTTCTGGCCAAGTGGGGACTTACCACTCTCTTTGATACCTTCGGAGTATGTCAAGTGTAATTTGAATCACATTTACAGTTCAATCCAGGTGAATGTGTATGACAGAAGTAAAAGCTAGCGAGAGATTATTCCGTGAATGCGTTGCTGTTGACAGACATATCTTATGAAAACGGTTTGGTACTTGTTGTGAAAAAAATTGTACTTTAGCCATCAATCGAGATTACACCATTTAATGGAAGATTAAATGCGAAGAAGGAGCTCGAAAGCGTTGACGAATTTGTTAAGGCCATAAGTGGTGAAGTTTTTTTTTTTTTTTAATCTCAGTTGTAAAGCCATTTTTAGCACAAACACTCATCATGAGTGACAAATAAAATTTTGACTTGGCTAGCTTTGATAGTAAACAGAATAGTCTCTATTGGAGTACTGAATTAATACTCCAACGACAAATTCACCCTCGTAGGGTTTACTGTATGTTGCGGCATGTGCGCCGGCGGCGTCATTGGGACTTATCTTTCAGAATGATTGAGGCAGTGCAGGTAATTGCTGTCTTGACAAGTTGAAAGTGAGCGTAAAGCAAATGTCGTTCCAACAGGTCGGTGGCACATAACACACAGCTCGTCCTTAGGGATAAAATGATATCGCCAAGCATGGATCGCACCAGGAGCGGAATTTCTACCAAAAAGTCCGCGGTATGACGCAATATACTGCAGGGACAAAGAGGGTACTCTGATGGCCGATCACAAAGGCATCTTAGAGCGATGAGAAGAGCACTTTCATGAGTTGCTTAATGGCCAGCTAACTAAGGAATTGGAGGCTCCACCAGTGACCGAAGAACGCCACCAAGCATAGACGTAGTTAGTAAAGCGATAAACCGGCTCAAAAATCTTGGGATTAGATGGTATCCCAGCGAAGCTGATTAAATCTGGAGGCCCCGCAATACACCAAGCAATTCATGAACTAATAGTGCAAGTATGGGAAGAAGAAGCGATGCCAGAACACTGGCGAAGAGGCATTCTGTACCCCATACATAAGAAAGCAGATATATTAACATGGAGCAATTATCGTGGTATAACGTTCTTGAGTACTGCGTATAAGATTTTCTCCTCTATCCTTTAAGACATGATAGCCCTATACGCTAAATCATCATTGGTACATACCAGTGTGGCTTCATCCCAGGAAAATCAACAACTGATCAGATTTACACACTTAGGCAGGTGATGGAAAAATGTCTACAGTTTTAAAACTCAGTACACCATCTTTTTATAGACTTTAAAGCATAGCCAGACTAGAACTCTATATTGCCATGAGAGAATTCAGCATCCCAAATAAACTGACAAGACAATGTAGGTTGACCATGATCAATGTTATAAGCCAAGTAAGATCAATATCAAGCCCATTCAACATCTATAACGGGCTCTGACAAGGAGATGGACTGGCCTGCGTCCTCTTCATTCTGGCGTTGGAGAAAGTGATCCGACGCTGCGACGTAACGGCGAGAGGAACAATCCTCTATAATCTATTCAGATACTGGCTTACGCAGACGACATTGAGATGGTTGGTAGAAACCCAAGAGCTGCATAGGAAGCTGTCATCCAGATCGAGCAGGTCAAGACTCTTCAACTCCAGGAATTTAACCATAACATCCAAGCTGCTGGTGTATATGACAATGGTCATACCAGTACTTTACATATGAATCCGGGACTTATGTACTTATCAAAAAGCATTCTGAGCTCTTAGCCGCGTTCGAGAGAAAGGTCTTACGGTGAATTTTTAGCCCCGTATGTGAGGAAGGACGATTCCGGAGAGTCTAGAATGATGAGATCTACAAGCGTTATCGCGATGTCGGCATCGTGAAAAGAATTAGGCTCGGTAGGTTCTGGTGGGCTGTACACCTAGCTCGCATGAGCGTAGAGAATCCTACTAGGAAAGTCTTTTGTGGTAGGATTTATAGAACACGAAAGCGAGGCCGGCCAAGCCTACGCTGAATGTATGGCGAAGACCAGCACGCCCAGAGTTTAGGAATGCAAAACAAGTTTGATTTAAGCGATCAAACGTCTACTTATCGCGTTGTTTGATCAAACCAATTTTCTTTGCTTCGACGCGTTATGAAAACTAACTTGTTCGAGCGTTCTCACTCATCGGGTGATCGCATTTAGGTTCTATAGAAGACACGTAATAATATTATTGAAGTTTAATATTTTATTCCGATCATTGTTCATTTCGCGATGCGGCGATCAGCTAATTTTTGTAATATAACTGTTGTTATGATTATATAAACAAAAAAGTATTACTGATTCCTTTTTTTCTGTAATTTTTTTTTAGAGAGGTGTGGCCAGAGAACGATTGTTTCGGTGCATTGATGGCTGCTCCTGAAGACGAACTGTTGCTGTTGCGGGAGATATTCTTGCATAATCTTGGTCCAGGTAAGCTTTTATTGCTAATATTCATATACACTGAAAACACTTAGGAATTTCGACATATTCTGATAGAAGCTTTGGCAAGCACGACTCTTAATTGCCTCCTCTCCTTTAACGTAGACCGTCAGCTTTTCATTATTGTGTCCCATTTTTTACTGGAAAATTGAAATCCTTCATCCATTGTCGTATCGCACTTTATGAAACTAATTACCCCTATTTTCTACACCATGCCACTAAGGACATTTTTGTCGTTTCTCTAACGATCCTTCTGAAGCAGTACAAAGTAACAAATTATCTTTTCATTTTGTTTCGGTTCATTTAAAATACAAAAAATACCAGTTTCCGCAAAGTCGACGGCTAGCCGGCTGTTGTCGGCGCTGGCATCGTTAGTCACAAAGTATTAAAATTATAATTGTAGTTATCACACAAGAAGTAAAGAAATTATGAAAAAAAAACATAAATAAAACGCTGTATGCTGTATACAACAACGTAGGATTTGTTTCCGACAACAACTGGCTAAATGTTTTTTGGTTTTTTCCTCTACTTATAAGTAAGCAAAAGAGAAACGCGCGAAAGGGAGAAATTATGATCTATGATGATAATTTGAGAAGAAAAAGACTTTACGTCCATAAAAATTGCTTTCCTTATAAAGGGTAGGCAATCTACTGGTTTGTTTTAAAATCATAGGCTATGGCAATTTTTTTTGAACGATTCGCTTAAAATTTAACTTTAAAATTGACAGCTCGTCAGTCTGATATTCCGCGGCACGAAACAATTACGTTTTCATTTGAGGAGCTTTTCAAAATATTGAAAACTTAGTTTCAATGGCAGTGTTGTTAAGCCGAAACCGTGAGAATTTTGAAAAAAAATTTGGGTCGTGAAAGAGCGCTGAGCGGAACCGCTCTTGTGATATTGGTGCAGAAAGCTCATGAGAAAGGCTTGCTATTGGATAAAAGAAGTGGTCCTTGAGCTCGTAGAGGTCGCACGCCCGAGAATATTGTGGGACAGAATCCATCGACTTCAACTCAACGCCAATCGCAGCAATTGGCTTGAGCATAATACTGTACAAAGACCTCGGATTATTCGCTTACAAGGTCTAGATGACTCAGGAGTTGAAAGGAAATTAGCATCCGCTTCGATATCAAATCTCTGCGTGGGCCATAGATCCACCCAGATTGATAATGACGTCGATTTTGGTCGAAAAATTTCCATCTCGGGGGCTATGTAAACATGCAGAACTGCCAGATTTAGAGTTCGGAACAGCCACACGTAATCATTGAGAAGCCAATGCATCCACCAAGAGCGACAGTTTTGCTTGGATTTTGTAGTGGTGGCCCATTTTTCTTCGAAAACGCAGCTGGAAAAGCCGTTACCTTCAATGGCGACCGTTACAGATCCAGCTGACCAGATTTTTATGGACTCAAATCGACGGCATGATTGTGGACGACCTTTGTTTTCAACAAGATGGGGCCACATGCCATACAAGCCGGCAGATAACCAAACTTTTGCTCGCCAAATTTTGCAACCGAAAAATCAGCCGTTTTGGAGATGTCAATTGGCCTGCGCGGAGCTGCGATTTGACGCCGATGGACATTTTTCTATATGGTGCCGTTAAGGATAGATGTTATGCGGATACTACAGAGACAATTCTAGCTGTAAAACATAACATTGTGACTGTTATTCGCGAGATATGTGCCGTTCCTGAAAACTAAACTCACAGGATGACTTACTGTAAGGCCAGCAGAGTGAGCCAAATGAACAAAATTGTTTTTCATTCTTAAATCGGAGACTCCAACCTTTACAATAAAAACAAAATTCAAACAAAAAAAATGATGTACACTCATTTTATAGCCTTTTATAAAAAACAAACTTTTAAATTGCAATTTATTTGCCTGAGTGCGGGTAGTAAGAGGATAGATTTTTGCTAAGATTCACGTTCACGATGGCACGCATTGTTGCTGTTGTAGCACGGTGGACTACAAAATACTTAAGCTGCTTAAAAATCATTCATACACAAAACTAATGAGAAGCAGAATCAGAATGATGTCGACCTAACTTCAAGTTTGCAAATCGCAGCCAATTGCTTTACATGTCCATGTGTCCGTCGCTCACCTGTTAGACCGCTTGGTGGAAGAAGGGAAATGGTAAACAAGTCTCGGCTGTCTGACCCGATACTTTTCAGGATTTTTATTTTTGTTTTTATCGGTTTTGTGTAATTGCATAGGGCACAACTCCGAATCTCACTTTATTCTTTTAATTTCCTTTAAATTTTTCCAATATGAATCGCATAAGGTCTTAATTTTTTTTTGCAATTTCACAGGGACCTACCAGTTCTTATTATGTTTATTACTAAAGTGCCTCTTTTAGGTTCAGGAGCTTATGACAAACTTATTTTTGAGTTGGCTTTAAAACCACAGGCTTAGTGTCTAGACAATCTTTTAAGCAATTCAAGTTCATGCATAGCTATTGATCCCCTGTGTTATTAATAGACTTAGCCTGATTTAGCCGAATGCCAAATACTTTAAATTGAATTCAATTTATGTTTTGCAATCAATTTCTTTGACTATTTTGCTTTACTGTTCGCTGCATCAGAAAGTTACGCCATTTTTCCCCGCTGTCCAGCAAAATTAGTCAGAGTTTTCTGTTCTTTCTTTCGCAAAAAGATTAATTATAATTTGTTTCTTCTGCACTGGAACACGATCTCATAGTGTGCGACACCTTAATTGAAATAAACAGTTTTAATCTTCCAAACATGCATTTTTTAATTTCTTTTCACATCCTGTCTGTAGTTTAAGCTTTTTCAAAGTAGCTCGTCTTTATTTGAATTATAAAAGATTTTCATCTTAAATATATGATTAGGATAACTGATGACCAAATCGTTTTAACTGAATACCCATCACAAAAGTAGTTTCTTTTCTGAACGATGAGCTTTTGTGTTTTTGCCCAACAACAAAATAAATGATTTCATGTTTTCTGTACAGAAAATTTCCAGAGCCGTCCATCTCTCCAGGTGTTGCTTGGACGACAAGCACTTTACAATGAAACAATTCAACGAACATGTTACCGCAGAAAAATGTGTCATTTCTGCCACTATTCACAGCTGCCAAAGGAGCAGGCATTTAAAAATATCATCGTTTGCAAAATTTTCTGTGATGAAGCTCGTTAAATTGCGGACACTTTTCGCTACACCTTCCTGCCCAGCTTCAGAAGTATTTGCTGATGAGATGAGAAAATACTGCATACATAGGTCCACACCAACCGCGCATTGGTTACGCAAGTGGCAAGTTGGAAATTTAAATTTTGAATGAATTAGGAAACCATCACTGCATTCACCAACAGCAGGTTGCCAGTCCTATGGTTAGTTGTACTGCAAGGCGACGTCTCTCTTGCCTAACCTCATTGAGTTTGTTTGTTCGGGTTCATACGCCGAAAGGTACCTACCTACACCGTGCTCTCATGTTATTCGTACGCCTTGAATAATTAATTCGCTGCGCTGCGCCTTAACCCTTCATTCTCAGGTACATAGATCCTACGTTTTCGGTACATAATATCGGGCGACTCGGTTTCAGCTGTCAACTGCTCTTGGGTGGCATGGCAGTCAGCTATCCGGTTCCTTCTAAGCACATCTAGACCGATATAACTAAAATTTTAATTGTTATTTTCTGAATGTGAATCTGAGATGGTGAACAATGCAAATATTCTTCTTGCATTACCAAGGTTCGTTCCTTCCTTCAATGAGAAATTTGCATACTAGCTCTTCGCCTAATGTAATGAATCCTTACAATGACTATATAAGTGCGATATAATTTTTCATTTATTTTGTGTTTTAAACAACAAAATTCTGTTCTAAAAATGTAATATAGAGACTGATTAGACGCCCTGTTGGTAACCTTTCTTCATCCAACCTAATCTTCTCTAGGGTTAGTTAGGTTACATTGAAAGCGTTATCCAACCTAACCTTCTTTAGGTTCAATTAAATTACAGACAAGCGGAACTAAGTATTTACATGCTTTTAAGGTGGCTGAGATAGAAACCTAAAGAGAATGTTTGTTTGTCCTTAAGTAAGAGTAAGCTAACTTTCCAATATATTAACAGCTAGTCGTTCGAAGGCGCTTCGCTACTCGCACATCCAGGGGTTCGTGCCGCTTCGCTACCCTAATGCACCTAAATGCTCATCTCTTCCCAATACTTTCGACCTTATATAGGAAAAAAACCACTACATTCCAGCCAACATGCATACATAGCGGCAAGATAAACGGAGACCTCACTGTGGGAGCTGACGGAACGTATATAGGGGTCACTTGCCAGTAAGGAAATCGCGCTATGCCCTTTCCTAGACCTAGATCGAAGAAGCATTCGACAACGCATCTCATGGTGCGTTGAAGAATGCTCTGGAGAGAAAGTAAGTAGACAGCACAATCACTAAATAGATTGTGGAGAAGCACAGGAGACCTCGTGGCACCTCAACGAATGCGGACCAACGATCCGACAGAGAAGAGACCCTATGGAAACTCACGAAATCTCGGAGTATGCGCCACTCCGTCGAAAGTATTCAATGTAAAAATGCTGCAAAATTTATTAAAATCAGGGAGCACCCTGGACCATAGTGTCCGACCCTTTCAAAATATGGCTGTTCTTGTCTTCGTGAAATACCAAACAGTTGCGCAAAATTTTTAGATCGCTACAACTCAAAAATTCTGCAAAATGCATAAAAGATAAAAAGATAAAGATAAAAGATAAAACTGAAAATATATTTTTTTTTAAATTAGCTTGTTTTCGTGTTCATGAGTTTGTTAAATGCTCTGATCAGTCCTTTAAAAATTGCTGAGATTTTGTAACCAACTGCAGATCCCCTTAATGATAGCCATGTTTACGGTAGTTTATCCTCAATTTTGTGTAATTGTGAATTTTTGCTTTCGGGGCTCACTGCAGCAGTCGTCCATTATATTGTTGATGAGCACAAAATGATCAGATTTAAATATGAATACCTGTCTGTCTGCCGCTGAAGGGATGCATGACCCGGTTTTGCCTGATGGCGTTCCCTGGTATCCCGCACCAGTCGGTCTCTTCATGTGCCGTTTACATGACTGCGACTAACGTGTGTGTGTATTCTATATGCTCATGCACTTTTGTGATTGTTAATCTTTATGTTTGACGGTCATAGAAAGAAAGTAGGTAAAGGTACGTATGCCTGCTACTCTATTCTGGTTTTTGCACATGTATGTGATTCCGGTCGCCGTTAAGTAATTGAATGTGCTTTAATTCTGATTAAATATTCTCTCAATTAAGGATTAAATTAACTTTAATTGCACTTCACACACTGGTTTGTGTTTTTCTTTAATGAAATTTGCATTTATTGGGTTGTGATATAATTTATTTGAATTGTTTGTTAAACATTCATATTGGATGCATTTTCTATCATTCGATTAATAATTAAAGTAATGTACCAAGTACCGACAGTTACCTTTTTTTATTTTTTTATTTAACACCCTAGCCCATATGGCAGACACTGCGACCTGAAAGATCTATTGTATCTTAGGGTGTGTTTATTGTAAGAGACGTACCACCTCCCTAATGAATGATAGTACATCCTTAGTCGCAGAATTTCTCAACTCTGCCGTAGAGCATATTTCCTTATGAAAGATGCATCTCCTCAATCAATGTAATGCTGGGCATTCACAGAGAATGTTCTCGGATGACTCTTCATCCTTCGAGCAGAACCTACATTCTGTTAAGGTGACTTCGCAAGCCACAATGACCTGTTAGAAAACTCACCAGCTTCCTAATGTTATCCCTATTATAATTAAGGATTTCCTTGTAGGAAAAGGGCCAGATTAATTGTTTGGATTGCGTAAGCTCCGGGGTGCTTTCCTAGTGGGCCAGACAAAGTATGTATTCCCAACAATTTATTAGTGCTGTGGCGGCAGCCCAGTTGACACCAAAGTAGGGTTCAGGTCCTATAAACGCCGATTCCGAGAGAGTCCTAGCTAGTTCATCTGCAGATTCGTTGCCTACAATTCCCTGATGACATACAATTATCTGATTCCCTAGGACCCAACGATGTTGGCATCAGTTTGCAGTAACAGTTTTTGACTGATATTGAGTCTCTTAAATCGGACGACAGCGCTTTAAGTGCTGCCTGGCTATCTGAAAAGATATATATTCTAGCGCCTTTAATTCTTTTATTAAGGTTTATCCCGGCGCATATCTCAATGGTATGGAGCCTGAAAACCGTGGGACTTTCTCCAATTGGTAGCGAGACGAGACTGATGTTGGGTCCTCCAAAGACACCAGCTCCAACTCCAGTTTCCATGTGAACTCGGTCCAATATTTCTAACTCAAATTTCCTTCCGAAAGAGTCCTCCCTGATCATATTGTCGGGTATATTGCAGAACATGCCATCTTCCTAATGAAGATTTGCAGGGCTTCTAATGCTGGCTGTCGTAGGGAAGGTGCGCATATCACCCGTTGTACCTAGGTAGGCAATTCTTTGTAGTTTCTGAAGCTTAGTTGCCGTTGTTCGTTTCAGAACTTTCGGCCCCCGAACAATGGCTGCGTACGTGCTAATAGGCCTCACCATCATTGTGTACATCCAATGTACCATTTTAGGATTTAGACCACAAGCTCTGCCGTAGTCGGCGTCTACTGGCCCACAAGGCCCTAGTGACGCGTGCGATTGCGGACTTAATATGAGAATTCCAGTTAAGCCGTTTATCTAGGATGACGCCGAGATATTTAACTTCGCTGAAATAATCTAACGTGGTTCCTTTGATGATGATAGGTCCCAAATCGACCAGTCTTCTTTTCGCGAAAGACACTAGAACGGTTTTGCAAACACTGATGGATAATCCTTCTCAGCTGCACCATTCTAGAATTTGTAGTAAAGCACCTTGCACGATACTAGTGATATAGTCGTGCAGTGCTTACCACTTATAAAAATAAGCAAATCGTCCGCATAACCAATGGCCATTTAGCCTGATCTGTGAAGATCGACTAGAAGATTGTCAATGACTGGTGACTGGGGAGAAAGCATTCCTCCTTGCAGACATTCCTTAAATACAGTCACAGGCACAGACACTCCTCCCAAGGAGGAAATAATATCCCGACTTTCAAGCATGGCCCTGTTGGCCGAGTCTTCTATTCCTCTACCAATGTTATCGAAAGCGCCCTCAATGTCGAGGAAGGCACACTTGGCCACTTCCTTGGAGCGAAAAGTTCCTTCTATCTTCTTTACAAGATAGTGAAGGGCACCTTCTGTGCTTTTCTGTACGCAAACTGACTTGAGTGCAGAGGGGTATGAACATCAATAAGTGTCTCCATGGTTTTGAGGACAAATGATGGTAGACTTTTAGGTCTGTATGATTTAGGCAGCTCACTAGGCCTATTGCCTAGTTTGGGGATAAATATCACATTTATCTGTATTCAGATAGTAGGAATGTACCCCCAGTTTTACATGGCTCTAAATAACGTAGTCATACCCGGCAGGATGAGATCTATTGCCTTCTGTAGCAGCGCTGAAAAGATCCCATCACCGCCGGGAGCTTTGAAAGGTTTAAAAGAGCCTACTGCCCATTTAATGAAGATTTTACCGGATAAACTATTTACCCTACTAGTAATACAGACCATTATTTGGTCAGATGCGTTCGGGTACGTGTATGGTGCACGAGTCGACGAACCTGGGAAATGAACCTAGAGTAGGGTTCTGATTGTATCCTCACGGTCCGACGTGTAGGTGCCATCGGCCTTTTTTAATAAACCTACACAGTTTTTCGGAGTTGTACTCTGTAAGGGCGAACCTATATTCGTGCCAACTCTTCGTGCGTTTAGTAGAGTTGAAGAGTCTTCTGACTTTCTTCTTAAGCTCAGCCAGCTGGTCGTTATACCAGGGAAACTTTCGTCTACACAAGTTGGTTTTAGGGATACAGCTGTCATGATAGCAAGAGAGCAACACATCATTGAGTTGATATGCTGCCTCATCTAAGTCCCCTGTAGACTTAATATATATGACAAGCATATCTACTTTACGATATAGATTCAAGTCCGTTGACTTTGAATCATATCTAGAAAGCCTTACTGAAATGGTAAAAAATGCTTGACAATACGGCTTCAGCCTTAAAATAACATGTAATGGAAGAGCTCTTGAAGGAATTGAAACCTTCGAATATTTGGGCTCAATACTAAGTAGTAAAAAAGAAATGAAACTTAAATTGCAAAACCGAACAAAAAAGAAGCGATTTCAGCTTGTTATCAAAACAACACAACATTGGTTATGTTTATTGGATAAAAACCCAATCCAGACGAAAAGTTGTCTTTGCCAGGAAAACAAAAAAAGACAGAATTAGAAACGAAAGACGGTGAAAAGTAATGGGTTAAAAGATAGACCACAAACGGATATGAAAGAAATGTGGAAACTCACAATACCTGGTAACAACGTTTGCAGATACTTGGAGTAAAATGAAGCAGAGCTCTTAAAGAAAAGAAGCGGATGGATACACCATGGTTACACCTAATTGCAAATGTGTTTAACAAAGAAGAAGAATACGTTTACAAGTCTAAATTTTAATTTTTTTTCTGAAAACCCCGATTTTCTTTCCAACAAATCTACAACTTAACCACAAAGAAATCTTCAATGGAAGTGAGAAATAGAAGATATTCCACCATCGGGTCCACTGAGCTGTTCTGTTTTCTTACATAAAGTCCACGACGGTGCAGTGTGATTCATGTCAAAGCAGACATCTGCCGCATGTCCCTTTTGAAAGCAGATAGATAATCATCTTCTCGTTGTTCAAGGTAGTCAAAGGAATAATTAAATTGACAAAACCTTTACAACTTAACCCTGTTCAATTGAAAATTCGATTCTATTCAGAAGGCTACTAGTGGGCAAAAGTGCATTATTTATCCTTTGTGTTTCCATACATACCCCTGCGGTTGTTTAAAGGACTAAAGGCTGTTGTGGACTGGACACACGCCGACAACTCACTGTGAAACTTTGCAAGCTACAGTAATAGAATAGCAAAGGTATCCGTGCCTATGGTTGTAGACTCTTTGTACATACATATGTGTGCGTGATAATCCTTTGCTGAAATTGCCGTAATGCATAATACAGTACATTGTTGAGGGCTACGATGATAACTCAGGGGTTCACTTTGTGCTTTACATGCGCGTAAGTAAATATTTCCGTGCCTTCTGGCGGCTGTGAATAATCGAAATGAAACAAAAATACCCGCTGAACTATTGGCATTGATGACGCATCAATAGTCGTATTGGTTATTGATTTTCCGTTGTTATTCCTTCGTGGGAGTAAGGTGGAGTAGTCCTTCATACACACTCTTCAGAGGCTTGTTTTACTTTGTTTTGTACTCACACAGTTGAGCTGATTCCTGGCGTACGTATAATTGAAATTTCTGTGTCCTGCATGATGTTAGGGCAGCTCTATAGAAAAATCGAATAAAAAAACTCTCTATCATTTATCATAATCCTCTGACATGGACGACGCATCGGAGGTATGTACCTCTCAGATTATTGTTTGTCGATTGACAGTTCAACGTGGAGTAATCGAAACGCCTACAGGGAAAACCAATGAAATGTGGTCTACGAACCACATGCCTTAGGTATGTCTATATGTATATGCAATTAGGCCAGGCATTGTAGATGTCCTGGCCGCAGACCTCTAATACAAAGGATTTGCGGCTTTTCCCATTTGCTATTGAATTTGTGTTTTTTTTTGTGCTCAACATCAATTAATCCTGTACACTACTTCTCAGACCACAATGTCAGTTATCTTTAATAGAAGGAGTGTTCGCTTGTTGCCTTTTTTCGTTCGGTCATCCCAACATGTCTGTCTCTGATTATCGAGGAGAAAAACATGGAAATATCTAAATCGCATCTTAAACTGTGAATATATGTGAAGGTTAAATAACCGGATTGTATTGATAAAAGTTTAATTTTTGGCCTAGCCCTAGATTAACGGTCGCGGTTATTTTGAATTATCTTAACTTGCTGTTCAATCATGTTCGTATTGTCATGTCATGTATCATGTAAGATTTTAGTTGGAAAATAACTAGAAAAACTACAAAAAAAGGTTTAAGACTTTATTTTGGGACGTTTGAGTTTATTGAGTTAATAGCGTTGCGCACATTCAAACCAAATACCGCGTAGTCACAATTTGGAAGTGTCGGAAATTCCGAAAAGTATATATTAAACAGTTACACGAGAACACTAATGACAATAGACAACGATTCATAGAGATGCAAGCAATAATTTGGTCGTTGCGTTGTGCAAGGTTTGCGCGTAAAAATATCCACAAAGCCACCTGGGTATCCCTGATGGAGCAACTCGCAACCAGATAGACCACGTGTTGATAGACCGCCGCCACAACCCGAACCTGATAACGGTACGAACGTACCGAGGTGCCAAAGTCGACTCGGACCTCTATCTATCCAAGCGCGGATTGCATGATCACGAAAGACTTTTAGGATTAGGGATTCGGTCAGTGTCATAGGCCATTTTTGAGGTCTCTCATGTGACAGGTGTCGCAAGTCGCGTTGTGATGCGTGGAGATTCAGTTAATCTTTGGAATATGTTCCCATCGCGTCGACTTATTTCAGGTCCCTTTTAAGCACCTTTTACACAAACTAGAGAGCTGAAATTTTGTGAGCAGCTCAGCGTGATAGGATGTTTTTGAGATCCCGCGTGCGTGTTGCATGACGTGTGTGGCGCGTGTGATGTGTGGAAAGGTTCGTGGTTTTTTCGACTTCTTTGAGGTTCTTTTTAATCAACTTTCACACGTCCTATAAATACGAAATTTTTTGCGCGTGTGACGCTATGTGTATGACAAGTGTATAGATGTATATATAAAAAATTTTGTCTAAAAATTAAGTTTTTTTTCCATTTACTCGTTTTTTTATTTACTTATAACAAGTGGGGGAAAAAAACAATAACCACTTGATCTAAACGTAACTGGTTTACAAATATTTTGAAGGTCAAACTATGTACTACTAAATAATTCAGATACGAAATCTACAAAGTACTTTGAAAAAATAAACAGAAAACGTCAAAGGATAACGTTATAGCGAATATAAAAAAATCAAATCTCATTTTGCATTATCAATTCTAGTCAAGGACGATAAAAAACGACAGCCAAACGGATTGAAAAAGAAATCAATTTGTATGCTCACCCATCGAGGGAGCGCAATATTACAAAAAAAATATCATCAACAACAACTACTTCCACCGCAAAAGTACTCGTATGAAATTCCAAGGAGCATACGGATTAGAAATACAAAACAGAGTTCAAAAGTTAAAAAAGTTCATACGACGTACATCTGGATAATAAACCGTGGCGTTGTTATCACTCAGCTCTGGTTTATTCGCAGCAACCATCTTCCAACGAGTCAAGGAAGGAAGTAAGAACCGATGATACTGACGGTGGTGATGTTGTCATCATGCACTCACGGACGAGAGAATAGTTTCGCTGTAACCCACCCATAAACAATGCTTTCTTGAACGACTATAGTGTCGCAATTCCGTCTGAGTGCTTGTCGTCATTCCATATTTCCATTTTCTAGTTAGGGCCATGCGAGAGTCGCGAGCTGCCAAAGGGACTTCTTAAAGTATTTACAGGTCGAGGGATGAACGTATGACACTTTCTTTACGCTGTTCATAAGTTTGTTGCCTTCTTGACGTTGAATCATTTGGTGTTCAGATCTTTATTGTAATTGTTGCTGTTTTTTGAATATATAGTTCCTTTATTTTCGAACCCAACGAGGGCGTAAGACGTAAGACAGCAACATAACACACTGTATTACTCATAAACGAGTTGTTTACCCAAGAGACTTTTCCACTCAAGTACATATTTGCGCCAGAACAGCAAGCGGAGAAGTGGAGCGCACCGCAGCATCTCGTAAGTAAATTCTTCACTATATGCGCTATCGCATATCCTGTATACACGTAGTATGATATGGTATGTCCCTGATGCAGTTATTGCTCCATGTGCTGTGTATGTATGATGCGATAGGATTCAAATTCCACTGTAATCATGAGGGGTGTCTGTGGAGTGGTTTGGGATTCATGTTAAAAAGTTCTGGGATACAGTACAAATAAAGAATTGCACACGATTCTACGAGTACATTTGGAACACAATTCGAATGATGCGTTGCTCCAACGCAATAAAAACAGGCGACCCAACCAACCAACTAACCCCAAGGCGACATGATTTTCAAGGATCATGGAATTCTCCCTTCCATGTACAGTACATGGTTAAATGAGCGCAACAAATTCTCCGTCCACCGTTTATTCATTTCATATTTATTTAATGGATAACTTTTTGGATTATTATCTGAGATCATCAGAGACAGCACACACACACATACACACGCGCAGGGAGTCAAAAATGTCAACTGGTTTTAGAGTTTGCATTATTTTGATTACTGCACTGCCATACGAGTATGATGCTCTTGCATCAAGTGGGGGGATTCAGATTGTCATTACCGTCGTTTGGGGCTTAAGCGATTTCCATGGAAATAACTTTGCGTGTTTGATGTTGTTACAAATGTTCATGCACCGTATCGTGAGTTGCTCCATAGAGCTGCATTAATCCCTTGGTTACGTCTTCCCTCAATCTCATCGCCACGAAACGAATTCAACAGATTTTAATACATCTTCTTCACTCGTGTCAATCAAAGCCTTAGCAATAATTTTTCCAAAAAATCTTAGTAAGTCTTGAGTCTTAATTGAGTAATAACCAGGAGTCTAAAGTCCGCAAACCATTAACAATCCATGGTTCTTGAATTTGGACGATATCTTCTCCGCCTTTAAGCAGACGGAGCAAAAGGGAGGCTGAAGCCTTTTTAGAGTGTTGGAGGTTAATCTGAACGAACTACAGCATTTCAGTTGGAATCAGGGGGAGAAACCTCCACCACGGTGTTCTCCAGATCTTTCCTTTCTGAAGACGAAAAGAAGTACGTCCTCGTTGGGGAATTCTTCCGTCTCCATATACGATAGGTGATCGGTCGGGGAGATAGACGACCTTGACAGGGTCACCGAAGATTTTGGAGTGTCTTCCATCAATGGAGTGACTGATGCTTCAGGGTCGGGAATTAGGAGCTCCGATTCTAAGGGATGGGTGACTGATGCTTCAGGGTCGGGAATTAGGAGCTCCGATTCAGGCAGTTTACCTGCCTCCAGCTCATCCTTCTTGTAGACTCGAAGGATGATGTGATCCCATCCAAATCTTACCACGCCTTTGGTCTCAGCCAGAGGAGCAAGGGTTTCCTGGTTGACCACAGCAATCGCCGATCTGTAGGAATCTCTTTTCTCATCCAACTCGGCGAAGTGAGGGATTGCTTATTTGAAGGTCTTGGAGTATTTCATCCGCAGAGGAGGTTTCAGTTGGGATCCAGGTGCGAACTTTCGGTGGGCTTGTGATGTCCTCCCTTGCAACGACCTCGAACTTAGCGCCCGGCCAAACTTCTCCTAGACTGCTAATGGCCTGTTTAAAGAGATCGCGAGATCTCAAGTCATCACACGCGATTAGTTTAATACGGCTTGAAGCCATCCGCCATCGCGAGAGATAGGAGGTGGTCCTGGATGCTCCTGCATAAAAGTCAAGAAGCTACCAGAGAGCTTTACCAGTAATGCTCATGCAACGGTAAGTTGTGGTTTGACTACTGCCGACGGGTGCGGGCCGGCCTTGACAGTCATGCCTTCTACTAGCAGCGGTATGATTGTGGCACCTCATGGCCCTTCCGATACAAGTAATCTAGTAGGCGCATCTGGTGGATGTTTGCGACAACGCGCTCCATCTAGATCGTCTACCGGTAATGCTTCTGTAAAGGTGGGTAGTGGTTTGACTACTGTCGAAAAGCGCAGGTCGGCCTTGACAGATAGGCTTTTTACTGGCAGCGGTAGGATTGTGGCACCTCATGGCCCTTCCGCTGCCAGTATGAACGCAGATTCCGAGCCAACCCTAGCTAGTTCATCTGCAGATTAGTTTCCTGCAATTACCTGAAGACCAGGGACCCAACCGAGTTTTACTTTGTTGTGTCTGGCAAGAAATTGCAGTGCATTGTAACAGTTTTGGCTGACATCGAGTCCATTAAATTGGACGGTAGCGCTTTAAGTGCTGCATGTCTATCTGAAAAGATATATATTCTAGCGCCTTTAATTCCTTTATTAAGAGTAATCCCGGCGCAGATAACAACAGCATGGAGTTCCGCCTGGAAAATCAACGGACGTTTTCCCATTGGTATCGAGACTATGATGTTGTGTCCAAAGACACCAGCTCCATACCTCTAGCGTCCAGTGCCGGAACACCATTTAACCAGTTTGCCCGGTCCAATATCTCTACCCCAAATTCCTTCCGAAACAGTGCTCCCTGGCCGTAATGTCGGGGATAGTGCAGAACATGTCTCTTTCAGGAATTGTGTTAAGAATTTTCTGGTGCCCACATAGTTACCCGATTTGTATCCGTTTTCTAGTTGTAGTGCATCTAGCCGTCTATAGCGTCTTCCTAATGAAGAAGGGGTGAAAGCACCACAACAGCTTCTAGTGATGTGCGCATAGCATCCGTTATACCTAGACAGGCAATTCCTTGTAGCTTCTGAACCTTAGTTGCCGTTGTCCGTTCAAGAACTTTTGGCCAGCAAACGATGGCACTCCTCCCGAGGAGGAAATAATATCTCGACTTTCAATCATGGCCCTTATCCAATGATTGGTCTAGAGTTCGATACCTCTGCTACTGATTGCCCTTGCATTCTTGCAATAGAGTCATAGCCAGTGTTATCGATAGAGCCCTCAATGTCGAGGAAGGTACTCGAAGTCATAGCGTGAAGACTTCGGTAACTTGTTGTCTCTTTTGTCTCATCTTTTTTTCTAAATTCTTAAAATTTTAAAGACATTGTTGGGACATAAAATGGAAGCCGCCAGACGACAATTTCTGGCTAACTTCTTCTCTACGTATAGAGTTGGAAGCGAACTACTCCTTATGTTCCTTATGAAGTTTAATTGATAGTAGCATGACGATTCCACTTCGCTTTTTCTGTTGATCTTGCTTTCGTGCCAATGTCCAATTTTTTTGGGTAATTTTTGGATCAGTTTCAACTATAAATTTAATATTTTAAAAGATAACATTCATTAAATTATAAAAAAGGTTCAGTTACCTGCATTTTGAAGCAGGTATATACAGCCATTTTCTTCGGAGTCTTAAAATTGCATTTTAAATTTTATTTTACCTCAACAACGTTAACTATGAGTATTGTGGATCGTGAACAATAAATTAATTTTGAAATTTAAACCAAGAACAAAGAATTTTCTGATTGGTAGAGTCACTTTGCTCTTATGTCCAGAGTAGGAAACAAATTAACTCTACTCGAGTAGAGTAAGAAACTGAACGCAAAGCGTTAACACTTCTGACTCAGCTATAAAATATTAAATATTTATCCATATAGCTACGTTGGACTGGAGTTAACTTCGTGGAGATACTGTACCAGTTTATGTAGAGTTGTTGGCTCGATTTAATTCTCGTAAGATAATGAATACACTCTAAAACATTAGTTACCGGTTTTGTTGTAATTTTCTAAAAATGTTTGGAAACGTGGTTTTGTATTTTTTGTCATTTGTTTGTATAGAGTCAGCAGGGAATTACCTGACTAGCTGTTCGGTACTGGCGCCTGATCCCCACCTATATATGAGTTCATACAAGCTCCAACACCAGCTGTAAAATGTTACCGCATGCATGCATCTTTAAAATCAAATAAATTAAATGGAATTCCCAATAAACATAAAAACAAATGTCTGTCGTATGGTTATCCCACATAAAAAGAGTCATACGAAATAACTGTAGCAATTCAAAGGAGGACAGGTGACGCCTTCCAACCGACACCGTAGTTTTTATCGCTATTGCATTATCTTACACCTGGGAAATTTCATCTGAATGTTGTGTAGCAGAAAAGTTTACTAAATGTTTCCAATATATTTGCCAAACTTTTCTCCGTGTAAAGTTGAAATTGTCAAGGTTCGAAACTATTCAACTGATGGCTTCTGACAAACATTTATGACAAAAATCAGCAAAAAGTTGGTATGCACAACACGAATTTGTTTATGACTTTTACTTCTGTTAACAATGAAGGATAGTTCTTTATTGTCAACATTTTTTAACGAATAAGCTAGCGAAGGCAAATAAATTTTTTTATCGATTTAACTATGTCCGCCCGTACGTCTGGTAGAGTTCAGACTTTCCTTCTAGGGATATAAAAAATTTAATTACTTTATGTCAAGGTGATGTACTGCGGTTTTAGCGTTTGGGCGAATCCTAATGGAGCTGTTGAAAAGGGTATAAGCACATCAGTTTTGCTATCGTCTTGCCGCATAGTAAATACAAGTATCTGAAAGATAGAAGACCCGCCAAGCGTAATCACATTGATAAAGTTCAAATATTTCGTTAAATATTGTGGCTTCCTTCTTTCATAAAGTAATAAAACCAATGTCTCTTATGAACCTAATGATATGGTGTGGGTTCAGTGAATGCCGTGCAGACTCTGAGATCTCGTGAGTTCCCAAGTGGTCTCTCCACTGTCGGATCGTCGCTCCGCATTCATTGAGAAGGTGCCACGGTGTTCCTTCGTTCCCCACAAACCCTGCAGCAGCAATCCTCTTCTAGTTTTATTTTTTTAGGTGCCCCTTCAGTCTACAATGTCCTGTTAGGAACCCGTCATGATTCTTACGTTACTTCTACTAAGTCCCAATATCGAGAGATAGATTTGGGTCATAGTTCTCCATAATTTCCTTTGCTTGTCGTAGACCTTTTAACGAAGCAGTTGCTTTGCCTATTCTGCGTATCTCCTCCCGCTTTATGCGGTACCCTATGCCACAGAATGGTTCTGGCCCTACAAGCGGAGCTTCTTAGTTAGCGAGCATATCCGCTGCTTCATTGCCTTCTATGCCAGTGTGTCGTGGAACCCAGTAAAAACGTACCTTGTTTACTTCGCCAAGTCTGTTTAGCTTCGCCTTACACTCCTCCAACAGTCTTGACGTGATGTGGAATGTATCTAGGGTTTTTAGCGCAGCTTGGCTATCTGTCATGATGGCGATTTCCTGTCTCACGTAGTTTCTATCCAGATTAAAGTGAGCACATCTTTCGATGGCCCGGAATATACTCGCGTACTGCTCCATTGCTTTAGAGTATTTGGTTCTTTGCCCATGGACTCCTGCACCCGTGCCTTCTGCTTTATTTGATCCATCCGTATACCACTTTATGGTTCCCAGATGTATCTGGAATTCAGTTTCAGATCTGAATATCTGAATTCCTTCTTTGTGCTTTTTTTTGACTTCACATTTTTTTCTTGAATTCAAGCTTTTGCGCCATGTTGTCACAAGGCATGCTGGCTAAAGGAACCTGTTTTGTTAGAGATTCGATTAATGCCCTTGACTTTACGTCCGTGAAGCAGCCTACCTTGCTCAAACGTAACTTGGTCAGTGGGGCAGGTTCTCATGGCCCCTGTCATTAAAATACATGCCAGCCTCTGCCACTTTTTCCAATTCCCTTCTCGTGTTGCATAGCTTGGTTCTATTCGCCCATGCCATTGCTCCATACGTAATCATTGGAATAACTTTCATGGTGTACGTCCAGTTCATTATCCTGTGACTAACTCCCCAGTATTTTCTTGGCCCCATTCTTCGTTCATTCATTCATTCGGATGTGCACATTCATTCTCATTAAAATCCCTTTGGTAAATTTGGGACTTTAAAACGGAAATTTTGAAAATGTTCTCTTTGCCACACAGAGCGACATTGCATTGTGTCCAATTTACAGTCACTAGACGTCATTATATATTCCGGAATCAAAACTACATACGTCTGGCATTGATAGACACACAAGAAAGCGAAAGCCATCAAAATAATAAAACAAAAAAAATGGAAAACTTCTTCGAGGAAACCAGTGGATTTTACCACTTGTTTCTCTTTTTGCTCGTTATCCTTTGTGAGCAAACACAGAGAAACGAAAAGGATATAACAATTTAACCAACTACGGCAATGAACGCACATGTATCTATCCATCGACGTTGTCGGCTGCATGTTGTTATGCCCGTACAGAGCGCCTGCTCTACTCTACTCTACCATTCGCTTTCGATTTTTTATTTAAGCTCTAGTCGAACACGTTGCTTTGACAAATTATTTATTCATGCTCACGAAAATTGCATTGAAATTAAGAACATTCTCCTAACGACAAAGAAATGGATTAGTACAACAACAGCAGACTCTTGACTGAGTTATTTTAATTAAAAACTTGCATAAAGGAATACAGGCATACCTATTAAATTAAACCTAACACTAATGAAATTTTATATAAAATTAAAATGTGAAGTATTACTACGATCCGTGTAGGTATTACATATTGTTGAATGGGTAAATTTAGGAGCTTAAGAGTCATTAGATATTCTACGTAACTTAAATGCACAGAAAACATAAAACAAATGCTGTGGTTGTCAGTGGACATTTTTGTTAAGATTGTGGTTCAGACAAATTACTAAATTACTTAAATTACTACTCAAATTTACATATGTATTGGATTACTTTTAGTTCCTTGAATGGTTATGACACAGTTGCTTAAAGCACAACCAACGGCTACTTATCCCGTCAAACCGGAAATTTAACAAAACGTACAAGTTGCTGGTGTATAAGACAATGGTCATACCAGTACTTTCATATAGATCCTGGCAATAGCTGCAAATGCTCTCTTAGTCGAGTAGTCCTTTGTTCTACGACAGGATCTTTCACCTTTCCCTTTTTAAAAGACCCATTCCGAGCCCTTAGCGAATCTAAGTATGTCACAATTTTCCGTTTTCGAGATCGGATATTTGCCTTTAAATACCAAATATTACGTTTTTTATAAAAGTGCTTTTGTTTTCACCACAAAAAGTAAAAAATTCGCTATAGTGCGAAAATAATCTATACACACGTGCATAGACATCTCATCTTTTTCTCTCTCTAATTTCCTAACGCCCACGTTGTGCCGAGCATAATAAGGGTGCAAATCCCTTAAGGATGTGTACATTATAAAAGAAAATTCGTTTACCTAAGTGTTTGTGCCTTCTGTACACCAATGCCGGACACATCAGCAATAAAGATGTTCTATTGTCTCCTTTTCATTTTCCTCCTCGTACATGCAGCTTCTGCCGAAGTTATTATATTTGATACTCATATTGTTGGCGTGTTTTCCCAGAAGGCAGGAGCTCCACAACCGTTTTAAGTTCATGTCTTTGTAGGGAGATTAGCGCAGATGAGCGCTTCAAGTAAGTCAAAACTTGTCGTGATAATTACATGTGTTTGTTAAGGCTTCTGCCACTTTTCGTAGCACAAGCTTTACTGCCACAATAGTCCTCCCCACATCTGCCCTTTCCAGTAGCAGCTGGAGAGCCGTACCTCGTCTAGATAGCTTGTCCGCCCTGCAGTTCACTTCCACATCTAAGTGGCCCGTGACCCAACTGCTCAGCCATCCGTTAAAAGAGGAGTGACAGCTCAACGCCACTTTTGACATCAGTGAGACTGCTTCCAACAATTTTATAGCCGCTTGACTGTCCATATAAATGATAACCTTCTTTAAAGATAATACACTATATGCTTCAGACAATTCATGACCTCTTCAATCGCAAGAACTTCGCTGCAGCGATCAGGGAGGCGAACGGATATATTTACTTTTAGTTTATCACAGAAATTCCTGCTCTTAAGTTCCGCTCTTTCAGTCTTCTTTAGAGGGGATTGTTGTCCGAATGCGTGTGATGCAATCGATATTCTTCAGCTCTTGCTTTAACGATTTGATTAAAGTAGAGTGTCCCCTTGGGAGAACTAATTCCACTGATTTACTGCTAACAGTCGCCTGCCGTATTTGCCGCATTCTGTTTGGACTGGAATGAGGTGGAGCATAACCTCTAAGGCGCAAATTGGTGTTGATCTCAGCGCCATGTTTATAAGCATATATGCCGTTCTTTGCACCATCTTCAGTATGTTCTAATGCGTAACTTACACCGTACAGTAGTACTGGTCTCATAACGACTGCGTAAAGCCAGTGAACCAGCTCTGGTTTCAAACCCCATTTTTTACCAATTGCCTTCCTATATGAGTAGAAAGCAATACTCGCCTTATTTACGCTTTAGCTATGTTTCCTGTCCAAGATAGGGCCAAGAAATTTTGCTTTATCAGCAAAAACAAAGTTGGTACCACTCAACGTTGTAATTGAGTATTTTCACACGCCCATAGACGAAAGTGACTGTTTCATACTCTATAACCTTGCTTCGATAGTAGCCGTTATACACACTAGTGAGTTAACATATAAAATACTTTTGTTATTTACTGCAGTCACAGCGAACACACATTCCCAGAGTAATTTGATGGCATTTCAGGCAGTTAGCTGTTCCTTATATTTAGCCATGTGGTTTACTAGATTAGAAGCACATTATTTTGGGAGATAGAATTTATATTTCTCCAGTTATATGTCAGGAAAGAAAAAACAAATGATGGTGAAAGTAAGAGTATGTTGTGGCTAATACAAAATCAACTTTTAAAAAATATCCGGAGGGAGATTTCAGATGCAATGGGTCGGTATGAGGAAAGAGATGACGGTTCGCCTTTTTTAGGAAATAGAAAAGCCTGCACAGTGGCAATGCCAACGTTGAAGAACACCACTTCAAAACTATAGCAGGAATACCATCAGGCCCAGCAGATTTATGAAAGTTGAGATCATTTAATAATCTAGCCACTTGACGAATACGAAAGTAGATCTTTCTCATAGAGGTTTCGACTCTTGGACAAAGAGGCGGCGACAACGCGCTATCTGGTAGCGTGGAGCAAGCTACGAAATGTGAAGCAAGCAGATTGGCCTTGTCCATACAGCTGACAGTTGGAATGTTAATTAGCGTTGTAATTGAATCGCCTTTTGACTTTGAGTGTCTTAGCTATCAACAAGAGTGTCTAAAATATCAATTTTTATATTCCGCGTGTAGCGCGTGTGATGAGTTGAAATTTTAGTTTTCCACTTCTTTGAGGTCCTTTTACACCACCTGCCACACGACCTAGAGAGCTGAAATTTTGTGAGTGTCAAGTTCAAAACACAATTTTTTTATATTCTGCGTGTGACGCTTGTGCCGCGTGTGATGGATTAAATGTTTTTTCGACTTCTTTAAGGTCCTTTCTAACCACCTTCCACACGACCTAGCGAGCGGACATTTTGTGAGTGTCTGCAAATAGCATTTTTTTTATTCCGCTTGTAACTGTGTCGCGTTTCGCAGGTGGCGCATGTGATATTTGGAAATGCCGCCATTTTCTCGTTTTTCGATGTTTTTTTTAACCACCATTCGCTCAATGTCAGGGACTAGTGTTGATATCCCGCATGTGACGCGTGTCTCGAATTCGCGTGTGGCGTGTGTCCGGTCTCTAAAACAGTAATTTTGGCGATTTTATCAAATAATAAAGGACTGTGTGACCTGTGTCGATGTATACATAAAAGTGATTTTACATTTACTTGATACTTCTCAAAATTGCCTGCTTCTAATCTAGTGAACCGCAGTGTATATGGACTTGAGCGGGACATTGCTAGAAACGGGTGGAAGAAAAGGGCTTTTTTAATGGAAAAACTTGTCTTTTAATTCCTCACTAAATTGATTGCTTCCAGTACAGTTGAGTATAGAAAAGAAGAAAATAATTATTTTTGGCTATAATATGGCACTTATCAATTTACTTTATATTTTTTTTGTTTTATCTCTTTCTGTATTTTGATTGTTAGGAATTCCTTTTCTCTGTCATATTACAGAAGTGACCTGTAAGGGTAAACCCTAGAGTGCTTTACAATGAAAACAGCAATAACGACATACCAGCTTCTAATCAGAAATTCCATTGTATTAAAAGCTGAAATGAATTAAAAAAGTGCACCCACCTCCAAATGCACGATGATGATGAGACCATGGTGACGGTGGAGACATGTGCGCCAAACGGGCTCTTCATTAAATATGCAATTTAAGTGTACCGTGTCGTTTTATAGGACAAAAAAGGTCCGTCAGTCGGTCCGTGGTTGTGTACGCTCAAACATAAATGTTACAAGTATTTACGCAAAAATAAAGACCGTGTCACTTAGCGCAAATACGAGTAAAAATGTGGCAATCTCGTATAGGAATGCTATGCGCCTGCCATCATCCACATCCACTTCTGCTTCTGTTTCTGCTCGAAATTTGATGATTTCGATTCAATGAAAAATAATTGGACTCGCAAAGCTGTCTAGGTCGGTCCAATGCCAATTTAATTCGCAATGTTTTTTTATCGTTACTGACACACACATGGCGATTTCGTTATTATTTCCGGCCCAACATTCGACAGGCTAACAAAACACTGATTGAATTGTGACAAAACGAACGTTTAGTCAGTCCACCCGGCGCGCGTTCCAAATTGATTTCTCACGAACATTTGCCAGCTTAACAAAAAAAAAAAGAATCAGCAGAAAAAATCACTCACGAATATTTCTAAATTAAATTTTTAGAGTTTTTATTTGGGAATTTTATTTGTAATCGCAATTTGCTTCTCTACAAGGTTTTTATTTTTTATTTTTTACTGTTGGTTTTTTGTTTTTGTTGTTTTGTTTATTATTTAATTTGGCTGTGTTTTTGTAATAAATGAAGTAACGAAGAGAACTTTTACGCTTGATCTTTCTTCTAATGCAGTGTTGCTGCTTAAAGTCTATAACTATTTCCTATTATTTACAGTAAAAGCAATAATATGTTTTAGGATATTATTTAAATATCTTCTGTTTAATTTAATATTTTACTTATTTTCCATAATGACGTAAATATTGTTTTTTTTTAAATAATTTTATTTGAATTCAATTTGTAACTCTGAAATATTATTTGGTTTACGTTTAAAAAATCTTAAATATTTTTAGAAATTTATTTTGTATAAATTTTATGATGAGTTCTATATAATACATAATAATATAATATAGATAATAATTTTATTAACAATTACTGTTGATTGCATTGGGTTTCTACAATATCTAATAATTTTCCTTATATTTTTGCATTTTGGTTAGAGTTTCGCTGAGTTCTACTGGAGTTTGGGTTATTTTTTTTGTTATTCCTCAAAGAGAAAAAAAAAATATTCTTTTACAAAAAAATCGTTTTTTTTTTTAATTTCCTTTTCATTTAATTTCTTAATTTTTTTTCTATTTACAAAACAAAATAAATTTTTTTAAGTAATTGATTTTTTTTAATTCTAAGTTGTTATTTCATATTTATATTCTGTTATTATGAAACTTGTTATCTCTAATAATAAAATGGATTTTTGGCAATAAATTTTTGACAAATGTTTTACCAACTAGTGGTGGAATGATGTGTGCGACCAATATAAAGTTGCTTGATGTTCCAACTGCATTTTTTGTAAAATAGCAACTCATAAAAATTAAAATTTTTGTAAAGGACATTTTAACTATAAACGGAAAAAAAAGCGAAGCAACGAAGAGTATTAAAAATATGCGCCTAATGGTATACTGTTTTATTGTGCGAAATAATAATTTTTAAAAAATTTATATGGGAGCTCCTCGACCATGGAGCCCAATCACTTCCATTGTCATTGGAGATACACAAGTTTAAATTATATCGGGTTTTAAGAAGTGGATTAGAAATTGATCACAAGATTTGGTCAGCCAGCCATCACGCCAACACGCTAGCAACAAACAAACACAACCGGAATAGGAATAGGAGAATTTTTTTTATTGTTCTTCCTCTCGTGACATCTCACGCATCACATGCGTCACTCGTGATACGCTTCTCAACTGTTAAATAGGTTTACAAATCAAACGCAGAACGCTCAGAGATGTTCTATGGAAGTGAGCTACACACAAAATTTTAGCTCTAGGACGTGTGAAAGTTGATTAAAAATTACCTCAAAGAAGTTGATTAAGCAGCTTTCAAACGCGTCGCACATGCCTCACTCGTCACATGCGTCACATGCGTTACACGTGCCTCACGCATCACGTACCTCATGCGTTACACGCGCCACACATTTTTAAACTTGGACCTACCCCTACGATGTTTACACTTCAATAAATATCACACGCGTAGTAAATTTGGGCTTTAATAACTCCAGACAAAGAGTGGTCTTTAAGGGGGGATGTCTTGGATATGATTGTGAATTATATTAGTTTGAAAATATAGAGTTCTGTAAAGCATTACACTTTCCCGTTATACGGCAAAAGGGTGCGTGTCAGTACCCTTTTTTCAACTTCGGATATTGAAGTTTGGAGCTAACGCGATATGCGCAGCAGAATGGCTCCGTATATAGAGAGGTAGATTTTTTTATTTCTTTTTAGGTTTGAAAATTTTCGGTTATCCTCGGTGTGGTTTTTCTATGTACCTAAAACATTCCTACTTTATTATCATATAAAAAACAATCAGAAAAACAAAAACAAAAACGCTCGACAAATATGACAATACATAAAAGTGGCTTATAGTTATCGAAAAATACATAGCTGATCAGGCCCTTTTCAAAGCGAAACTTGGTGTTCTTCATATTATTAACCATTGGAAAATTTTTTGATTGTAAATGCCTTTATATTAACTTGCCCTGTGTGTTCTTATAAGTCATTCTATCATGCTTTTTTCATTCTAATGCTGTTAGTTGACAGCCTTGACAGAGTGTGCGCTCACAGCTAAAGAGACTTTTGGCAAAAGAAATATTTTCAAGGGGGTTCAGTTTTAAGTACGAAACGAGTACGGCACGGTTGCAAGTACCCCATATAGCGGTACCCGTTGACGAAGAATCTAACAGCGCTGTAAAGTCATAGAAGATACCATCGAAGATATGAAACTGCAAAAGAAACTGCGAAAAAAAAAACAGCTTTTATTAAAAAAAACATTTAACGATATTGCGCAAATAATTGAAATTTATTACTGACATGTATCAGTGCAGAGAGAAACTTTTCTGACAAATTCCAACGTTTGCTTTAAGCGATACAGTATCTTGAAACGTAAATCGATTACTAAAAGACAAGGCACGGAAACCAGAAATTTGTGGATCTCATCCTTAACTTAAAGAGATTTTTAGTTTATTTAGGTCAAACTAATCAATTTGTTCCACTAACCCAAAGAATCTCTAAAATTTTTAACTTCATTTGTTTTGTGGCAGAACAATTATATATTTTTATCTTTTTTCATCCAGAAGGAGAAGAGGAAGTTGCTTTCCATTAAAACACGATTAAAACTACCACCATTATGACTCCCTACCACCACAATGGTATTCAAATGAAAAGAAAGTAAGAAAGGAAGAAATCCTCATTACATTGGACATGTCAGCAAGTAATTTTTAACCACTGTGCGCCATTATCTGGATTTCTTAATTAAGAATTACTGTGGCTGGAATGGGATGATGAGGAGATAGGAAACGGATGGGAACTTGTTCCATGAACCTTTCTGCCGCCATTATATACCAAAAGTCAAAGTTATTTTATTTGGTCGGACTTAACTTAATTGGCGCTGTGTGCTCGTAAATTATTTATGATTGCATCACTGTCGGTTAATGGCGATTTGATTATTATTTGCTGTCTTGAGTGTCGAAGGGCCGAACTGAACAGTTTGGGTTTATTTTGAGACGTCTCATATGGAAAACGAAAATGGATTCGGAAAATGAAATTGAGTTATCAAAAACAGCAGATTTAATCGCTTAGATAATTGGCACACACAAACACATTCCACATTTAGCTGCTGGGGTTTCATAGATCCCGACCACTACTTGAATAGCAAGTAATTTCGATTGAAAACGTTTCGTCACCAAAGGTCGAATTTCCTTGATTGCGTCTTCTTCACAAGATGTTTATCGGCTTCACGATGGTGGTGGCTTTTCTTCGTACTGCCACTGAAGAGGGAGTCATCTTCAGCGCCGGTAGATCTATCAGAATCTTTCTCCAAAATCAGACCGGTTCCGGACGTCGTTCGCCCATCCGATGACTCTGTCAACGTCGACGATGGCACACTCAAAAGTTCCATTGGGAAGAAATTATTTTGTAAAGCGGTCGCCTGTCCGGAGTCGTGGGTCAATTCAATGTAAAATGCATCATCGTCTAGAGGCGAACTAGCTGTGTAAGTGGATATGCATCCTCCTGCTTCTCTGACGCTGTTTCTGTTCGTATAAATGGATTGAGCTGGTGTCCGAGAGGATGATGGCATCTGAAGCGAACTGTAGCTGCGTACGGACGATGGCGTTGATGCTAACTCTGTAGACTTTTGCAGCTCATGAACATGCAAATTATGAAGCGGTGAATTATATGCCTGTAGGAATCTCATGTTCGACGATGGTCGGCTATGCTGCGAGGGGTACTGATTGTGATTACCATTATTATAAGTCAGGAAACTGGCCGGAGCGTCAGCATCATTGCCTAGGTGCTGTCGCTTACCATGCTGCAGATGATGATGGTGATGGTGACGGTCATCGTACCGCTGCAATGGCTTATGACAGCGATAAACCTGAACAAGGCCCACGATCAAAACCAACGCTAACATAATAGAGATGACAATCACAAGGCCGGGATGTCCAGACGTGGCTGTGCGTATATCCAGCCATTGTTCAGACTTCATTTGATGTGGTTGCGAATGAGCGTGCTCCGTGAGAATGACATCGCTGGATTTTGCTGTCTCCCTGACAATGAGCGGGGTGTTCACTGTGCTGTGTTTGTGATGATTCGGCGATATCTTCGTCGTCGTTATTGCGCTGACCGTGGTGCCCACCACCATTACCATGCCAGCGGAATATCTCTCATTCGATTGAACTTTCATCTCTTTAAGAAGATTCATATCTGACAGTAATGGGTCATGAGCCATTCGGAACCCACTGGCAGCTTCATTCTCCATTGGGGTATTCAATGTGTAATGCTTCTTTGGATTATCGCTGGCTATTTGCTGGCCGTTTGCAAATTGTTTATTTCCTGATATGTCCTTTGCCTTATCAGCGACGTTCAAATCATTTTTGGCCGCCTGTCGTTTTGATGTTGACACTGCCAACTTGGTCTTCTTCATCGTCGTCGTTGGCCTAAACTGATCCTTATCTTTTGACGACGCCGACAACAACGATGAAAATAACTTTACGGAAGCGAATTGTTTCTGTGCTAACTTTGGTTCTTTGGGTATAGCAAAAATTTCTCCCTTGTCGTTTGCCGACTTCGTCAGATATGAATCCTGACCTAATGGAATCCATTGACTGGCAAGCAGCAGGCTGCTTATATTTCGATTTGATGACTTTGCATTGGCGTTTAATGATGTCGTCCTAGTGCCAGTTTCACTATCTACTAAGGTTGATATTTCCTTTAGCTGGAGATGTTCAGGCATTTTTTTTGAATCGAAACTTTGGCCAGCTACAGCTCTGCTGCTCACATTGTCCAATCTTGCAGACGGTTGCACAATATGATTTTGGATCGGCGCCAATAAATATGTGCCAGTTTCGTCTGCTGATGATGGCGGATTTTGTTGTTGTTGTTGCTGCTGCAGAATGTGCCCATTATTCATTAGCACTGGTGTACCAATTAAGTGTCTATCCCTAATATGTATTTCAGTGTTGTGTGACTGCTCTCTATGTGGATGATATATTTCGGCCTTATGGGTGATGGTCATACCGGGTAATAGTGGGGAGGACTTTATATCCTGGTCCAGAGCCAACATATTTGTTGGCAACAACACCATATTATTCTTCTGTTGTTGTTGGTGCTTCTGCTGTTGACCGGAAATACCATTAAAGTTTTGTCCCATTTTGGAGTCGTCATCCTGCTTGTTGCCGAATATCCCGTAGTCTGATAGTGTCTTTAACCCTTTCTGACTTAATAAACTACTTGTCTCGACATAATTCTTGTCTGATGTTATGGTCGATAGGATTGTTGATGTTGTTGTTGTTGTTGTTGTTGCTGTTGGTGCTGCAGTGCCGTTGGACCAATTTGTTGGCTGTCGTATCAAGTGGAATCCACTCGAATTGGTGGCGTATATCCGGTTATTCCTGGCATCATTGATGATTCTCCATTTGGATGAATTATATAATGATGATGTTGATGATACAATCTTTGAAGGCATTTCCGCAACGACGGCTTGTAGTGTGGGCTTATATATTGCAGCTTTACCGGTCACAGCCCCAAAATCAGCAGTGGAATTAGACGCTGAAGTTATTGGCAAAGGGGTTGTTGTAACTGAAATTGATGGCACTGGGGTGGAAAGGCCATCTTGATTGGCAGTGGATGTTGCTGCAGCAGAGCTAGCAGTTGTTTGAAAAGATTTCTCTGCATCTGGAATATCCTCGTCCCCATCGTCGGATGAGGTCAAAGTTGATAAAGTTGTTGCTGCCTGTGACACAGCAGTATACGTTGCTATTGGTGCTGGTGGGGCTGTTCCTGGCGCTTGCGATGTGATTTTCTCAGATTGCAATAAACTTTCTGAGGTTATTGTTCTCGTGGCGATGGTTGAACTAGTTTTTGCGGTTCTTGGTGTGGCTGCAATGCTGGTGACTGCGGTTGTGGCTATGGATGTGACTACAATTGGTGCCGCCGTATTTGAGTCGAAAATTCTAAAAGTTTCAGCTTTGCTTGTTGTTCGTGTGCCCTCGTTGTTGCCGTCGTCATCCTCATGATGATAATCATCATCAAATTTTGTGCTGTTTTCGGGTGGAGTTTCTGAACTTAAGTTTATACCGTTTTCTGGTTCTACGTCGTCGACACAGTTTGGTGGTTTTTCTTGTTCGGGAGTGCTTCCTTCTGTGGTACACTTTCCGTTTGCTTTAAAACTATCCTCATAGTTGTGCATTTGTAAAAATTTTGCTTTGATATTCATGCGGCCATTTGGTTTTTGTGCATCTTCGCCAGCGCTGGTGATGCGACATGGACTCGCCCATTCGGCGATGCCCAACAAATCGGAACATTTAATTGGATTGTCTTCGAGCAGTAAATCTCGCAGTCGAGGTGATGTGTGAACCAGTGCTGGATTGAGACTACTTAATCCAGACGCCTGTAGGTTCAGTGTGATCAGTTTGGTCAGTGGCAACGTTGGCAGATAGAGCAATTTATTTCCAGACAAGTCGAGCGTACGCAAATTGCTAAGTCCTTGAAATGCTTGCGATTGAATGTCCATTATTTGATTATCGTGCAGGAAGAGATGTTCGAGGCTTGTTGGTAAGCTAATTGGTACTTTTTGCAGATTATTGTGATCTAAAAAGAGTGTTTCAAGAATTTCCAACCGGCCGATTGCGTCTTCTTCGATATCGTCAATGTGACTGTGCGACAGGTCCAAATACTGCAGCAATGGATAGCTGTCCAGGTCGCCACAGTTGATTATCTTAAAAGTAAAAAAAAGAAAAACATAAATTAACGGATTTCGTATTCGATTTGATATAAAATTCTTTCACAAAATGTCATTATAACTAAAAAAATCGTTTTATGACAAATTAATAACATAAAGACATAAAGAATACTTAAACATATCCCTTCTAGAATGTTGAAATGACTGTCATATATCAACCTCCCATGCGTCTAGCCAACTGGAACTTAATGTCATTGAATGTCAAACTATCACTTACTCCCGTAAGAGTCTATCTTCACAACCAATAACCTATTTTATAAATCACGACCTGTCCCTTCAGTTACTTCAATGCGAATCTGGGTGTTATTTACGTCCCATATTGATAATCAACAAGCCCAACTCTGCTTTTTTTGTTCTTTGTTGGTCACCTTCTTGATAGTCGCCTTTTTGATGGCCGACTTTTTGTTGGTCGCTTTTTTGATCGCGCGCGCCTTTTCAATCGTTTTGAAGTTGCCATTTTAATATGATACCAAATTAAGGTCCCTAATTTTTCATTTCGCATCAAAATCAGGAATTTGACATTTCTATGACTAGGTTGTGTCGAATTTTGCGCAAGTACTTGGTCCTTTGGGCAAGTCATATACCCGAAGGCATTCACACGTACAAAACTTGACTGTTTGATGCGGGTTTCATGCTGGGCACATACTTGGAATGTATTGGAAAAAGTTGACTTAGCATATGTACTTTCAAAAAGTGTACGTGAGGTGTCAAACAGTCGCGTTATTAAAGTCGTAGTTCGGTTAACGTATTATCTCCCGAAGTTAACCGCTTCTCTCATATGATTTGAGTTCTCTGGCCTTTTTTTCTTTGAGATATGTCTACTAGATAAGTCTATGCCCATTGAGCCGGAGAATTAAGATGACCTCAGGATCAACAAAGAACACGTAATTGCCGACCAAAAAAATTCATCAAAAATTGGGTTTCCGTGGGGAATATTTGAATGATGTGTTTTATAATTGATGCCATCGTTGGTACTTTAGAAGACAAAAGCACATAACGCTCATTCAAATAAACCAAGATGGCCTTGCCTCAGAATCAGCAGTCCGGACGCAAGATGTAGAAGTTCATCGAAAACGGAAAGAGTTTCATTTAGCTTCTGTAAGCCAGGAAGCTTCTGTCACCGACTTTTTGCAAGCCCGAATGGCGAAGCTTATATTCAGAGTACATGAAAATTTTTCAGCGAACTTGTGTACTTTTGTACGTTTGTACGTTTGTTTGTCGTGTCGTATATGTCGTCTTCTACCAGCCAAAAGTTGATGGGACTTGTTTTAAAACAATTGGTTAGTGCTCGGCTTGCGATGGCATAATTTTTTCTTTCATAGGGGTTACTACATCTGAGGAAACTGAGAAAAATACTAAAACTATGCACCGCTATCGATTTTTTTTAAGCCTAAAGGTTTGCAAAGTTAAATGCGGTTTTTTCAGTCTATTGTAGAAATCCTATCGATCAGAAGACCTATCGCTTATGAATAAAAGACCTACATTTAACGTTGATTTCAAACATCGAACCATGCTTCAACCTGAACAAAAGTCCAATGCACTAACCTGTAGAGCCACTACGCCCATTCCTAGTTCATTCCTCGTTTATTTTCATATAAAGAAAATTTAGTTTTGCTTATCAATTCTTACCCCTTTTTGCATTCGACGAGGCCATATAGGGCTGTTTAATTTAATAAAAGAAGTATTATTTTAAATAATATTAATTCAGAAAGCCTGAAACAAGAAATTTCAAAGTTTTTGATTTTTCCACTGAAATTAATGGGTGGGGTAAAGCAAAACTTATCTTTATTTACGTGGATAAATATACAGTTATCATCAAAGTACATTACCGCCTTTACATTCCATTAAATTATGTCAGCATCCTAAAGGACGATTTGCGTCGTCTCCCAAAAACACAATATACATTTATTTTCATTGGAAATTATCCTTTTTACAACTTTATTACCAAATCACCATAAACTATAAGATTAAATGTAAGAAGAAGGTACAATTTCGCCTGCCCAAAAGAAAGGGATTTGTCCGCAATCATCTTCATCCGTTGTTGCAGCAGAGTAACATGCGGTGCATAGGCGACTCTGTTTTTCTTATGTTACGTTCTTAATCAGCCTGCTCCTAAAAATATATTCGCTTTTTCCAGCCATATATCATAGAATAAATTACACAAATCTCCACCATTTTTTAACGGCATTAGAGGTGTTGTAATTTAAGGGTTGCCAACCTGTCTACCTTTAAATTAAACAGCATTAGAGGTGTTGTAATTAAAGGGTAGCCAACCTGTCTACCGTGGGCGCTGTGGCTCAGTGGAAATGCGTGTGGCTACTGAGCAGGAGGGTCGTGGTTCGAATCTTTGTAACACCAAACGTATTTTTCACGGTGTCCCACCTCTTGTGATGACAAACGTTCCGAGAGTAATAACTTGTCACGGAAAGCTTCTCAATTCGCCATTCGGATCCGGCCTTAAATTGTAGGTCACTTTCATTTGTGTCCAATTAATATTAACCTGTCTACCGCGTTCAATCCGGGTTTGAGTGTTGAGCCTGGTTGATGCTGTAGAAACAAAATGTTTTTTTGTAACCATTTTCTGTCTGATATTAAGTGCAACATATATCGTATCAGATCGTAGAATATGTCTGTCGGACATTCTATTATCTATAAAAGTTATTAGCAGGTATCGCATAAGCTGTTACTATGCAGGTGAGATCTGTGTCCGCTTAAAAACTGAACTGTTTCAAATCACCTTATTTTGGCAACCCTAGATCAAATTAGTTGTGCTAGTGCAACCATGCAGTTGGCATAATCTAATGTTATTGCGCTTCGTCCGTCTGGGTTTTTTTCGTTTAAATTTTTTCGGGAATTTGCTTACTTTTACGTATAATCCTCTCTACTTTATTGCACTTCTGGGAAGGAGAGAATCAGCCTGTGGCTTTAACTTGTGAGTTCTCTTGGTGTACCGCTACAGAATGTGTACATAAATTCGAAGTACATACTCCTCTTTTCTACACAAAAGGCATACAGCAAATAAAGATGAAAACAGATTTTATCTTTTTTTTTTACCTCCTTATTTTGCTTTTCTACTGTTCCCATCCTTACTATCATTATCTCGGTATAATTCAGCGTTTCCTACACAGTTGTATATGTGGTTACAGCCGGGTTATGTTTGTTTTCCAAAAGGCTTAAAGTGGCGAGACGGTGGTGCTGATGGTGTTGCTGATTGGGATAGCGCTGCCGGCTGTTTCACCGTTATCGTTACTCACAATTTTAAATGTAAAACAAAAAATAGAAACACTATACACGAGTAGGTTCCACGACAGATTATAAAAAAAGGAGAAACAAAAAACGCAGAAAAAGCAGCTTCTTATGTAAATATGTGTGCCTGGACGATTATATAAAAAAATTTACGAAACATCTGAGAGAATGCTATAAAGTGGATTGTTCGCTGCTTGCCTGTTTAGGAAATTTATAATTCTGGACAATTTGAAGGAATAAAATAAAGTTAAAATAGGATTTAGGCGCCTGTAGCAGGATAAACATTATTGAGTTTTCGCAGCATTTCATTTACTGAGACACTTAGATATTCACTTTATATTCAAGAAGTAATTGCAAAAACATTTCAACATTCATGACATGGATCTGCCTTTGAAAAGTTTTTTCACATTTGCAGGCTTAATAGTGGATGAAAACTTATCTTCAAAATAGCATAGATATAAACTACGAATTGGGACCCCTTAGTGTCAAAGCTTCATTCTGTTCGTTGAGTGTGCCATTCATAAAGTCTACCAGACTTGTTCATGTTTATCCTGTTTTCTAAAAAACAAACTGACAAATTCATCCTTTTTATGCAAAACCCAGACGGTTTGTACTCGAAGTGCTTGGTAATTCTACAAAAACAATGCTCTGGTTAGGTGTCCATTAATTTTCAAATACCCATAGATAAGCTTGTTTAACAACAATGGGAACAGCGGACTAACCTCTTCTTGCAAGTACATTAGCAGATACATTCCATTTAATTTGTGTATGCCCCGGAACCTAGATAAGAGGGGCGAATTTTCATCTTCAAATATAGTTCAGTATTATCTGAGATTCTAGAACAATCTTACACAAGGTCATTCCAATGTTAGTAAAACTGCCTGGCTGTCACTACTACTTGCAAAGTTCACGCATCATCTTCGAGACAGCTCAGTTAGCTACTTGTAAGTGTCGAAAGATGTTAGTAAACTGGTCGATTTTCAATATTTGTTATACCAATAAATACAATAAATACAGCTTTACAATGATTGCTTGAAAAGATACAAGAAGGCCATCAAAGAAGCCAAAAGACGCGTTTAGATGGACTTCCGCCAATCAATCGAGACCAACAACGAATATGCTAGAATCTGCAAGATCCTTTCCAAAGAGAGCACCTGTTCGACTTTCATCAAGAAAGTAGACGGTGACTGGATGGCATCTGCTACAGAACCTCTGGATATTCTCACTAACAAACACTTTCCTACCAGGAGATATTACTGCGCGTATGAGATCTGGAGAGCATGCAGGTTGAGCATCCAGTCCCTGATGGTGTAGTGAACAATATCATAACACGGGAAAATGTTTCCTGGGCTCTAAAATGCTTTTTGGCCTACAAGTCTCCCAGGCTGGATGGCATACAGCCGATTACGCTACACAAGTCACAGGAGTTGTAAATTTCTTGGCTAAACTTCTGCCCGGAGCATGGAGAAGAGTTCAGGTGGTATTCATTCATATGGTAGAAGATGCCATGAATCAGCGAAGAATTTTTGGCCTCTCAGTCTCTCATCGTTCTTGATAAAGGCTTTGGAGGCTCAGAAAGCTCTTACTCAATCAGGAGTGAAGCCCTTCCTTACACAATGATCACAACACCACCAAATCTAAAATACCGCCCTTTGTCCTTTCAAAACTCAATGGTCATAGTCTCATTCTCATCACAGTGCCTAATATTTTTTGGTGAAATCTTGCATAGGAAGCTTAGCTGTAAGGCTAACCTAGAGCATTGGGCTAAAAGAGCATGCGTTGCCCTCGATGCCAGCAGTAAAACCATGGGTCTTTAACCAAAAAACTATACACAGTTGTTGTGCGACCAATTGTTACCTATGAATCGCTAGTATGGTGGCAAGTGATGAGGAAGAAGTAAATTTCGACCAAGCTCAGCAGATTACAACAATCAGTAGCAGTTGGCTTCGCAGAAGCTATACGGTCATATCTGGCTGAGGCCCTTTTACACTATCTTACACCAACTACCTCCTGACATATTTATCAAGTATGTTCCGACGTTCATTGCAGTACGACTCAGAGAATCTGGGTGGTTTGCTACAAGACCATACGGCCGCTGTAATATACTGCAGACAGTACCTGAAGGTATGCTACTATAATCTACTAATTACTGCATCCCCAAGCTTAGCTTCAAAGCCTCCTTCGGCGTCGAGTTTCCTACCAGGGGAACTGGAAGGATGGGACAGTTACGAGGCAATTTAACGTAAGAAAATTCACGGTTGGATCCAAGATGAAGGAAGGAGTCGGTGCAGGATTCTTCTGGAATGAGCTGAATATGTCAAGGTCATACAATCTACCCGGTTGAGCTAGCATTTTCCACTATAGTATAGGTGCCGGGACTCAGTAAGATATTTTACCTGCTGCCGGTTTTCCCAAGTATCACAAAATAGAACAGGCATTGAAATTGGATATCTGAAGACCCAAACAAGATATCAACTTTATTTAAACGCAGTTACAAAGGCTAGTATTTCTTCTAAAAATAAACTAAACGAAGTTTCTACCATTATTATTAACAGAGCAATTTCCGTTAACATGGGTTAGGGTCCACCAAAGTAAGCTTTTTCTTCAATCCCCCATATATGATATCAACATTGGAGATACACCCCTACTGTAGAACAATTTTTTTCTTAGAATTTACCCAAGAATCATTTCAATTATTGTGCACGAATAAGGAGACACCTTCTATACATCTTCTATGTACAAGATTGTTACTTTCGTTCCTGTTAGTGATTGGTGAGAAATTTCAATGACCGAATAAAAGGTATTTCATTGAAGTTATGATATCTTTAACAAGATTTAATGTATAAAGAAATAATTTTTCTGCATAAATGTGTAATAAATTCATTTCCCGTATAGTCTTTAAAATCATCAACCTTAAACTACTTACACACAAGGTTAAAAAAAAGCGATATACATAATTCTTGCCATTGCTACTTACCTTTAACCAATTGTCAACCAGCTTGAGTGTCCTGACTGACTGCGCCAGTGCCGCTGGAATTTGACATAGGCCCGTCCCACTAGCGTCGAGTTCCTTCAAACTCCATGAGGCTACAAATTCCTGCATTGAATTTCCCAACTCCGGATTGTAGGCGATCGAGAGTCCCACCAAATCGGGAATGCCTTGCAAGGCTCGAATTGATTCTCCTTTTAGACGATTATGCGATAGATCCAAGTATTGCAGATTGGGCAACGCCAAGAATGTTTCGTAGTCAATGTCGGTGATGTTGTTTCGCGAAAGCACCAACGTATTCAAGCTGAGCAAATTGTAAAAAGTCTCACGGTAGATGCTACCCAAATGATTGCCGGCCAAATTGAGATGTTTCAAGTTTTTCATCCTTTGCGGGAAAAAGGTAGTGTCCAAGTTTTCTATGTTATTGCAGGAGAGATCAAGCACTTCCAATTGCATCAGAAGCGACAAATTCAACTGAGCCAAGCTGCGAATTCGATTTGAGCTCAAATGAAGTTGTCGCAGGTGCTGATTACTCGTCGCCAGATAAGACGTAGTGTAGTCGGTAATGTTATTGCGATTCAAGTTTAAGAAAACCACTGTTGAATTGTCCTCCAATGGTATTTCCTGCAATTGATTGCTAGACAAATCGACATTAACAAGGCCAGTGAGACCCTTTGCAGTGAAATTTCGCAGAAAGTTTCCATGTAGCGTTAATTCGGCGATATCATCCAGATGGCTGGCAAAGTTTCTCAATTGAGTTTCTGCTGAAAATTCGGTAATATTGCTGCAACTCATGTTGACAAAGTGATGACGGTCAGGAGCAGAAGCTACTGGAATCGATCTGCGAAAGACTTCATGCTGCGGCCGATTCGTTTGTTTTTGAAAGTAGCGCAAATCGGAAACATCGCGACGATAAATCGGCTCATTCTCATCCCTTAATATCCTGTGAATGCTTTCGTATGATATCCGGCTTATGTCGCCCTGGTACAAGTCATAGCGATGATGTGGCGACGAGGTACTGCTAGTGCTGCTGTCCACATCGTCAGCATTATTTGTCGACGACTTATGATTTTCCAACAGGAAATCATCATTATTTAACAGTTTAATTGATGTTTCAAATTTCGTGCAATATCCTTGCTTTGGCGTTGCTACCACAAGTAACAGTACGACGAGCGTAATGCTGCCCGACAGAAAAACATCACACAATAAGCTAAGCTTTGATCTGCTGCCAGCGCTGCCCTTCTGTCTTACAAGAGGCATGGTGGTGATGGCAGGTGGTGTCGATGGTGGTGTAGCTGTTGGGCACCCCTTGACTATTCTCAGGTGGTATAGAAGTTTGAAGTGCGAGTCGTAGTCGTGCTTGTCCTTGCAAAAGAATACTTTAATTCACCTCCCTCGAAATTTTCCTTTGGGGTTTCCCGCACTTTTCCAGCGAGGAAATCTCACACACATTCGCAGTAGTTATGGTGTACAAATTCGTTTCTAACAATGACGATAACAATTTTTGTATTTTGTTTAAAATTTAGGTCACGTTCATTAGGGAGAGGATAGATGGCAATGCCTTCCAGCACTTAACGGAAAACTCTCGCTGAATGTTCAAACAAAAGTCGTGTTGCCTCACGTCAGAATCTGCAGTTATTTGTGCCATTCCATTGTCGTAACTGAATTATAAAGTCGACAGCAAAAAAAAATCCCGAGGAAACATCAAACAAAGATGGCGAAACAGCAACGGTTTACTCCACAGATACTCTTTGGATGTCCTTGTTTGTTTAAAAATTCGTTCGCGAATGATGTGATGTTTGCTGTTCAAATTTTTCGAGATTTTTTAATTTTCTGCAACCGACCTTGCCATTTGTTTTGTTTTTCCACAATAATTGAGGAAGGTCGCTACGAGTTTCGTTTCTCTTCTTAGCCGAATTTAACTTGATTCTTGAAATACTGGGCACCACACACAACAGCGCTTAAGTGGTTTTTCTATATTTTGGTATTTTTTTTAGCTGCTTTTCCACTTTGACTTTTGTTCTGAGGCACTCGACGCAACGTTTATAAATATCAGGTGAAGCCGTTTATGGCGCTATGTCACGTGACTGGTTGTTTTCCTTGCAAACTCTGAAAATTTGAAACTTTGTTTTATCGGAAAACTGTGAAACAAATCTGCAATGATATAAAAAGTAAAATTGCGACGTTAAGTTTTTTTAATTGAGATTTTTTAATAAGGTTTTATTTAATATTGTAATGATCGTAATGAAATTATCACTACAATTTTTCCTGCAGTGATGCCAAGTGTTACAGCTAGAACTTTTACTTTAACCTTTTTTCTTAATCTTAGAAACTCAATATACTACACGTTTTTATCAATAATTTTATTGAAAGAGTGCGTTAAGTGTATGCAGAAACTAATTGACATTCCAGTATCTTTTATGAATTGGATTTTTAACAGTAAAATGCATCAGAATAGCCCGTTTGTTTTTGAAATGTGTTCTTGTGCTTTAAATAATTTAAATTTTCTCATACAAATGCGAGAGACTCTTCCCAGCTCTGACATGTATATGAACAAATTTAATGTTCAATTAAATGAAAGGCAGTAAATAAAAAATTGCAAAAATTTTTTTAAAAACCGAATTTGAGAGATTATTGTACAAAATAGTTACATTTTACTTTTACTTTTAGTTCGTTTTAAAAATGTATATTAAATAAAAATGCAACAAATATTTTTAAACAACTATATAGTATGTACTTTATTTTCTAGAGTACACCTCCAGATTAATAATGGAATACTACTTCATTTAAATGACTGTTCAGTTGGATCTGCAGTACCTAATTCTGTCGACCAAATTTTTTAGTATATTTTTAATCATTTGAGTCTTTATTAAACCAACAGTCCCTTCAATTGCCTCAATAGTCTCTGGATGCTTAGCATAACCCACAAATAATAGTCAAATGAAGTCAAATTGTAGCGGCCAGAGGACATCGCCATTTCTGCTAATAATGATATTTTCGATGACAGGGCGAAAAAGTCGATTGTATCGTTGGCTGTGTGGGCAGTAGCGCCATCCTGTTAAAACCAAATATCGGCCAAGTCGTCTGCCTTTTCAATCGTAGGGATTAAAAAGTCATTTAACATGGCGGTCGTCAATGACTGTTAGTGCGGCTCCTTGCTCATATTCTACCATATTCTACACAAAACAGCCACTCGTTTTGGGTGTATTGGCTTCTCAGTTGCCACGGGTGGATTTTCTTTGCTTCAAATACGGCAATTTTGCTTGTTCATATAACCGACAAAGTGAAAATGAGCTTCGTTGGAAAAGATGATTTTTGGTGAAAATGGTCACCTTCTTCAACCGACAGCGAATTCTTGAACCAATTGGAGTTTGTAGGCAGACATTGGACAACGAGTCATAGAGATGGCATCAAGCAATAATTTGCTAGGTGCGAGCACAAGGTAAAAATATCCACAAAACAACCTGGGTATCTCCTTATGGAGTCACTCGCAATCAGATAGACCACGCTGTGTGGGCAGTGGCGCCACCCAGCACCACCTGAACTTTTATTTTTATTTTTTTTTATATAGATACTCATTGCCAAGGGAAGACTCCCTGAACGACTAACGTTACGGCAATAAGGTGGGCTATGCCCTTTATTAAAATTAAAAATAAAATAAAAATCGAAGGAATGATTGTGATGACGGTACGAACGTACCGAGGTGCCAACGTCGACTCGAACCACTATGGTGCTCCGAACGCGGATTGTAACGTCACGAAAGACTGCATCCTCGATTAAGATTCGAGTCAACACGGCTGCCCTTCGCAACGAAGATACCAGATACAACTACGGTCAAGCGATAGGACTCACCCTTAATGCAGGGAGAGTAAGTCCTGGGGCTGAGATGTCAGGCGTAGAAGAGAAATGGACACGCCTTAAAAATGCTGTCATTAGTACTGCTGACTCCATCCTGGGCAGTAGCCGTAGAGATAGGAACGACTGGCTCTATGAAGGATGTAACCTAGCGACTGAACGTAAGAATGTTGCGTACCGAGCAATGCAATATGGAGAAAGTGGCCTGAGACTCTGACGTAACGGCGAGAGGAACAATCCTCTATAAGTCCATTCAGATACTGGCTTACGTAGACGTTGGTAGAAACCTAAGGCCGGGAGCTGTAAGGGAAGCTTTCGTCCAGATCGAGCTGGCAGCACGAAATCTGGGAATGGATATAAATGAGAGTAAAACAAAGTACTGGTGGCCACGTCTGCGAGTAGAAGATCCAACATCCAACAATTTAAATATTGGAGGGCGAATTTGAAGTAGTGCAATCCTTTAGCTATCTCGGGTCAACTGTAGCAGCCGATAACAGCATGGAATAAGAAATACGCGCACGGTCGGGACTGATGTAGAGATTTTTTGGGGGAGGTCAGTACCGGACCACGGTTGTAGAGCCAAATATGATGATGAGTAGATCTAATGCGTTTTCCATCATTATACGAGGGTCGCTGAAAAAGTTCTGCGGCTCTACACTTACTGTGAGATGGTGCTGCCTGGTGGCAAATTCAGCGTTGTTATAAAAAATGCCATATAGCGTTAACATTTCAACCGTAACCATTCAAATAATTTCTGTTTTGTTTTTGTGATGCGATAAATTATTTGGAAGCAAATAAGAAATAAAGGCAATATCCTCATGGAGCTATGATAATAATTAAAGATTTTAAAAGCGGATTAAGTGGCTTGTAAATGAACAAATGATCCTCATCTTTGCTTATTTCATACCGGTTGTAAAATGCCTTTAATGTTGAACGTGTTTTGTTGAGTAGCGAGTTCTGTAAAGTATCCATATCGTGACGAATGATACAATAGAAAAAACCTTGCATGAGCAGGGATATTCTGGGATTATTGGATATTTATTCTAGTCAAAGCCAGTGGAATTAAATCAAACATGGAAAATACCACATAAAGCTCAAGTTCATAAAAAGGAACGTGTAAATGGCAAAAAGGAAATCTAAAGAAATGCATTATATTATATATTATACTTTGTGTATATGAAAATCGACCAAGAAGACGGATTTTTCATTCTCAACCACAAAACTTTTAAGCAGCCCTCTTAAAATATGAAAGTGGATCAGGGTAACAATAAATTTAGTATATTATTATAATAATGACAGTTGAAAAACCACTTCAGATTTTATTGATTTTTAATTTCTATCACAAGAGTATATGTATACCTATAAGTAACAAAAAAGTTTGAATATACACAAGAATGGCAATGAATGGAATTATTAAGGTATCACAAATTTAAAAAATTCTTGCGGTGTTACCTAAAATCATATCATTTTACTATATAGGTACACGATTTAATCATGAAGCAGTATGAACAGTACCCACAATGCTCAGTTTTATTTTTCAAACAATTTCTTTTTAAATTGTTGCTCAAAACCCCATATTTATTAATATATTTCCGCCGTTTTTTTTTCTTTCAAGGTAAGTAAAAAAAGCCGATAAAAAATTGCAGATACGGTGTAGGTACTACTTATGTTACTGACCCATTCTTTGCGAATTGAATAATGTTCTGCATTGTTGTCGGAAAGCAATTTATTGTAAGTAAATCGGAGTAATGGTAAATAAAAGTATCATAAAGCTGATTATCCTGACAGTTAATGGTCGACCATTTGTAAGTCAGTCGTACGCAATACCTACGGATTGGCTCCGTTAGTTAGTGAGTGGTGGCGGAAGATGGTGCAGTTCACATTATGGAGTATATGATGCGGTTGGGAGCAATAAATCGTGAAATACGTATTTAAGTCAGGTTTGCCATTAATGAAAGCCATCGTGGCATCGTCGCCCTTTGGGGTACTTTTGGTTATTTATCGATATCGACATTATTTGGTGTTTAATTTCCGCAGACGAGAAAGGCTTTTGGCAGGCGGCGGTATTTGACTCTCTTATGGTATTTATTGGTAAATACCTATCTAAACGGAAAAATGTTGTTATAATATACTCGTACGTTTAAGCATTTAATGTGATGCCAGGACGCCCAGTAAAATGAACTCTTTCTTTTTTGTATACCTATTTTGCTTCAACTGTGATCCGTTCGGCGGTTTGCTTTGATTGCTTTTAAAGAAAACCAAATTGTGGTTTATATTGTTTGAGGAGTTATTGGGAATCGCACATAAAACAAAATGCAGGAAACAAATGAGGAATAAGCTATCAATCTGTCCAGTCCAGCCGACTTTTGCAAATAAACTTACTTACTCCTTACTCTAAAAAACAAATACATTTTTCAAACCACATGCTAATCGAGACAGAGAGTAAATTAACCACAAATATTAACAAATCCAAATATGAGTTTCCGGAAGGGTAACTTGGTGTAACTGGGCTGTATAATTTTCATTGATAACTGACCTGGTTATCATCAACAAAGCGCTTAAGAAAGCTGCATCTTCCGTTCGCTGTTAAATCCAACCAAGCCTGATGTTTCGCGTTAAGAACTTCCGCTAGAATGAAATAGTTGTTTAAACTATCTAATCCTAGTGTCTCGAATAATTTCTCGAGATCGACGTTAAAGTGATTATTTGCTGGCGGCGCATATGCAGATATTATATAAAGACAACTATATTTCGCATTGGTAAAGAAATAATAGTTGTCTCTAGAGAGTTGAAGTTTGCAACATCGCTCTTATAAAAAAAAATTGAAACTTAGTGGTTTTCAGATAGCACTCGGTTTTAAAAAAAAAACCAAAGTTTTTTTAAGAAATAAAAAACTTCAAGCCAACAGTTTAAGGGTTTAAGACCTTTGAGGGTTCAAACGCCATTTTCTCAATGCCATTGTCCGGTTTCCCATGCCAATTCCTACGCTTAATTTCGATGAAGATTGGCTCATTACTTGTCAGGGCAAGTAGACCCGAGTTTGAGATCGTGTTTGGCCAAAAGTTACCACAGACTCGACGTAGACACTTGTTGACGAATACTTGTAATTTTTGAGAAATGGTGGTCGTTACTTATCAAGTCTCACAACCATATAAAGGGACCGATTTAACGATAGAGTCGAATATATTTAGTTTGGTGTTCCTGGAGATGTTATGCACTCGCAAGGCGTGCTTGGCTGTCGCGTCTGATTCGGACCCGCCGTTCTTAGTAATTTGGCTTCCTAAGTAGCTAAATTTCTACACGTCTTCAAATGACTGTCGTTGCATCGCTGGTGATTATAACTATTCTCGATTATCGGTTGTTCCGGTTCGCAGCAACTTCGTCTTTGAGTAGTTAAGCTTAAAGCAAACCTGTTCAGCTTTATAAAGCAACCTCTCAAGCTGAAGCTTCACATCGTTCAATCTGTGAGTCATCATATGCTGATGTCGTCAGCGTAGTCGAGATCGTTTATCTTTTCGTTTAAGCGCCATTGAATACTGTTCGGTGTATCAATGTTGGTTTGCGCCATAACGTGATCAAAAATCACCAACAAAAAGTATAGGTGAGAGGACACATCCCTGCCCGCCTCCTTTTTTAATGGGCTGGTTTTTTTAATCTTCTGTTATTGTTTCTTATTGAGTCTGCTATGCCCATGGCATAAATTTGTAACAAATATTTTCTAATTTATCATTATCTACAGAATTATTTTACAGATCAAGGAAACTTTTACCATTAATTTAGTTCATCATCATCACATTAAGCTTCCCTGATGACTCAGACATCCGTTTATAACTTCAAAATAATGTACAAGTGATGAAAAACCTTTTCATATCGGAAGTTTCCGATGAAACATTGCTATGGCAATAAGTTTGTGAAATAGCAAATTTTTCCCTTTTTGACTAAGATTGATGGCTGTGATTGTCGGGTGAGTGAAGTACTTCCTGACTTGAATACCGAAGAAAAGATATCTGCGTTATTGATGTCCTTAGAAAACTATGCGCAAGGGATTTCAAATAACCTTTGTCGTGGTTTTGTTATTTTGTGGCTCAAGGCGGTTTGCCTTTTTTTCTTCTTTTCACCACTGTATTCTAGTTTAAGTCAAATATTAGAAATATACGACCGATGAGAGTAAATATGAATTGTGGCGGCAAATAATTTTAATATGTGTGTGCGTGTTTTCTTGTGGGACGGCAACAAATAAAAAGCTTTTTAGAAAATTGAAAAAGTTTTTAATAAAAAGCAAAAAAACGTCTCAAAGGTCACATATGAATCATAGTACATACTCGTATATGTTACGATCTACGCATGAGGGTGGATATGGGCACAACTGATAGATGTACCCAGTGGCAAGATACAAATGACTTGAGAAAATAAAGTTTACTTTAATCGCAGTAATAACAATAATATATCTTCATGGTCGCTTGAAAGTTTTAGAATAATGTGATGAAGACGGTCAGAAAAACATACTGGAAAAGAGCAATATATAACTTGAGGGAAAGTTTTGAATTTTTTTTCCTCAGATTCGATTTGCTTGTTCTCGCGCACTATAACCAGATTGTTTTTACTATAACATACCGATAAACAAACCAACAACAACACCGACAAAAACATCTATCTATTTTGCGTGTCTTCTGTGAAGATGAATTTTTTTGTATATCATAAATAAGGAAACCCTTTTTAAGTGGGTCACAGCACAGTTAGAGATTTCCTCCTCCGATGGTTGTACCTACCTGTACACGAGTATGTTCACTAAAGACAAATGTTACGGAAAATAGAAAAACAAACATCGAGTGAACAAAAATCTGAATAAATCAACAAATTTGCCGAATTTTTTAGCAGAACTTCCTTATCCTCTCTCGCTTTCTTCAATTACAGTCATCGTCAGTTGATGCTTGTACTGGGTCATATTTCGAAAACTGGTACAACTGTAGATTTATGAGCACCATGATTTAGTGATTTATAATCAAAACGGATAGAACTTTCTCTTGTGCTGTGATTGCTGGTATACCTATCGTTTATGTAGAATACTATAAGAGTCATGGGAAAAGCTGAACTTTGCGCTGTGTACTGAAAACTTAAATATTAGTATATGTTATATTTATGTATGAAAGTAATTTATTTTAGTTTATTTTTTTATTTATTTAGTATACATTCAACTTTTTGGTTACTAGATGGTTTTTATTACAATTTAACTTATATTTATTGATTTTCTAAAAAGCAACGTATGTATCTATATCAATACGACCGGGCTTGTTACTAATGTCAAGGTGGCTTTGTAATGCATCAACAGTGAGTTCACCATTCAAATCTCTTCGTTACTTTAAGATAGCGAAGGACTGGATCTGGTTTCACCGACCGAAGTTCGTTATTATATCCCTTCCGACAGTTCCTTCTGGATATTCCTAAAATGAACTTAGCGGTGTTTTTGTTCGGCCTGTTAGTAGCTCTACATGTATTTATGGAGTTCCAACGTTGTTGTTCGGCTTCCACAATTCTTCGAATACCAATATTTAAGCTTGCCTGAATCAAGCCTTACATTGCCTTACCACTTCTTTCAAGTGCATCAGCAAATGCATTTCCTTTTATTCCTGTATGTCCCGGAACACAGATAAGAGTGACGAAATTCCATCTTGAAAAAGAGTTCAGTCTTCTCTTACATTATAGAACAATCTTCGAATTGATAAAAGGTGATTCCAGTGCAGCTTGGCTGTCACTATATATTGCAAAGTTGGCAACTTGTAAAACAGCAAATATTTCTGTTTGAAAAACAGTTGGCCATATTCCAAGTGCGAATGCTTCCTTAGAATTCTTATCTAAGAACCATCCTGCACCAGTTCCTTCTTCTGTAAGAGAATGTAGAACATGGGTTCGAATTTCCTAAGGTTCTCAGTTTAATTTTTCAACTTTGAACTTTATATCCTCTTTTGAACATAAGAAATTTTACAGTACTGTCCACAGGCATCAGAAGCGTAGGAATTTGTTCCGAAACCTTTTGGCAAATGTGTCCATGCCCACTCTTATGCTCATAATGGCAGACCTTATTCTTGCAAAGCCGACATATACCTTTTACCGCTTTCATCTGAATAACTATATCCAGAGGTGGCAGATTTAGCAGTGTATTAAGAGCATTTGCCAATGTAGTGCGCATTGCGCCCGTTATTCCCAGGCAGACGTTCCTTTGCAAATTGTTCAGTGTCCTCCTAGCCATTTTCAGTAAAGTTCTTGGGCTCCAAACAACTGCCGCATAGGTGAGAATGTATCTGATTATCGTTAAGCACAACCAGTGTACCATTTTCGAACTCAGCCCCCATGATTAACCAAATGCTCTTTTACATTGAATAAATGTAAACTGAGCTTTCGATATTCTTAATTCCAGGTGAATCTTCCACATCATCTTGCAATCTAGAACTACTCCTAAATATTTGACTTCAGTGGAGATTGGCAAAGTGAAACACCTTTTAGTACAGCAGGAATAAGACCATCGAATTTAGGCTTACGAGTAAATAAAACTGCAGTAGTTTTACTCGGATTTACCGATAGTCCATTTCTGCTACACCAATTATCCAACCGATTTAGAGTAGTCTGTAGATTTATACAGGAGGCCCTGAGGGATTTATTGGATGAAATAAGACATACATTACATCGTCCGCATAAGCTTGTATGTGCATATCTAATTGACCAACTACTGCGAGCAGAGAATCGACAACAAGACACCATAGAAGCGGCGAAAGGACTCAACCTTGTGGGCATTGCTTTACCACTCCGACCGTAGCTTTATCATCCATATTCTAACGTGTTTCAGCGGGAAAGCGTGTAGTGAATCCATGTGGTTAAGGTTGGTTCGACTCCATGCCTCTCAGCAGAGTTGCACATCAAGTCAAAGGTAGCGTTGTCAAAAGCTCCCTATATTTCAAAAAACACCCCTATGGTAAAGGCTCTGCCTTTTTTCAATCCTGAAAAAAAGATCATAAAGACCAGAGTCACAGGATTTACCACGCTGATAGGCGTGTTGATGCACATTTAAGGGATTTCTTTTGAGTACATTACACCCAATATACATCTCCACCAAGCGTTCAAGATCTTTCAGCACAAATGAAAGACTAATTGGTCTGAAGCTTTTAGCTAGTGAGTAGTCACTTTTGGCTGGTTTCGGGATAAAAGCTACTCTAACATCGCATAAATACGTAGGAACATACCCGAAGGCCAAACTAGTTGTATAAATCAATTTTAGCTTCTTTATAAGTCTATTACCACCATGTTTCAGCATTTTTGGACGTATACCATCTGGACCTGGTGCTTTAAAATCCTTGAAGGACGAAATATATAGTTATTCATGCCTAAGCCACAGATACGTCCACGATATACCCCTGTTTCAGCATTATTTTACTTTTCTCCCTACTTTGTATGCTACGCAAACGTTAGTTCGCAGCCGATCCTGAAAGCTCATATTCTTTATACAGAGGCCGATTGCTTCCAATATTCTTCCTAAGAGCATATTTTGCAGAAGCCGTCGCCGTCGCCCTCACTTTTACTTCTTACTTCTCTGATTGCGGCGAATTCATTCTCAATAGTTACGTTTAATATTCAATCTAATTCCCAGATACTTCACGTGCCTATTAACATTATATCAAGGAGGTTTAATAAATCAAAACGATCAATCCTGTACTCACCCATTCGTCATCCGGAAGAGCAGTTGGTAGCTGTATATGACTTTTATGAGTGAGCTACTGTTTTAGTCACAATAAAGAAAAGTTCTGTACTATACTTTTAACGGTTTTATTGGAGAAATGCAAGTGCTTCAAAGAGTTCATTTTAAACTTGTTATATACAAAATCTCGCGAAACCACGACTTACACCAGTGATAGAGCCAAAAATGGTGGTGGAATGGAAAGTTATTTTGTGATTTTTACAAGATCAACTTCAGGCAAAGATGCCGACTCCGTTCAAAACAAATACACCCACTTAATATGATTACATACTTGATTTAAAGGCGTCTCTAGTACTTTTCTAGCTTTTAGAGCTTACTGCAACAGAAAAGAAATAAACCGAAGACAAAAACGTTACCCACATAAAATTATTGCTATCCGAACATCAATTTGGTTTGTATTCTGTCCCTAAATTCTGAAATTGCAGACGAAATTCTATTTGAAATTTCTCGAATTCCGTATCTTAAACTGAAATTTTAAGAACTTCTTACTAAAATGCTTATACATATTTACAGGAATTCCCACTTGAATTCGGTTCACGTTACAATCTCTGAGCTTCGCTTTCGTGAGAAAATATTAAAGTTGTTTAAATTATTTGAATGAGAATAAATGGATGTACATAATCATCTCGACAATCTTTAAGAACATAACTATATACCAACACTAGCGACCAAGTGTTCCAGTATCGAAAGTTTCTTATGTTACTTTTGTTTTTCTTATTGTTTTTGCTTGATTTGATTTACTGCTGTTACCAAGAAAATGGTATGTTTTCTGTGATTTAAAAAAATTGATGTGAGAACGCAACTTATACATCATTGTATTGATATCAATCTCTTGAGAGTGTCAAATCATATGATTAGTGTCGTGTCGTTACATAGGATCCGAAATCTTTACAGCCCAATTTGTAATTTCTCCAAAGAGGTGGAAAGTTTTGTGTTTGGTTCACTCTCGCCAATAATAATGATAAAAACTACCAGAATGAATGAAATGGAGGTGAATTTAAGTACTTTTTCAGTGGTATTCTTGATTGGTAGAATATTTTCTTCTTGTTCCCAAAATTTAATGCGTAAATAATTAGGAGAAGAAGAGCAGGTTGTGTGTTGAAGCTGCAATCAGGTTCTTCTTCAGTTTTAAGTCACCTTAATTTGAGTCGATTTGAAAAATAAAATATTCTACTAATTATTTATTTTCCAAATCTGTTATAATAAATAAATAAAATATAAATAAATTTTACATAAACAAAATTCAGTAAAAGAATTCACACAAAAAGATACATAAAGAGACTAAGAACCGCGGTCGTAACCAAATGTTTTCAGTTTCCTCTTCCAGTTTCCTATCTTTATCTTGACTCTACTTGTAGGTAGCGTGGCATCACAAGAAACACGCGCAAGTAAATAAATCCAAAGCGATGCATACATTAACTCAAGTGTTTTTCTTGTGCACTCGTAATACGAGAATATTGGCGCACTTAGGAAAATGTTGGTGCTGCTGTAAAATGTCCTGCCTGCCGTCCTGATCGCTCTTTGCTACTAAACCGGCCATCTCGATCTGCTATCCAACAACACTTTCCTTGACTACATCGCAGTATTATTTTTTTTTTTTTTTCATAGTGCGCTTAGAACACACGATAACTGATACAGGAGAGTCAAAAAACTACTAAATGGCTCGGCGACTCTATTATACATTTTCTTTCGGGTACATTGTCCCATTCAAGTTATCTGATGATGCAAGAAAAAAACTTCTTTTACTCGACTGACATTTCAGACGATACGACATTCGAGAGTATCCTGCAAAGAGATACTCAATAAGATATACCAACATCACTGTGTTTGACTAAACTTAATGTACTTAAATGTAGCGCGAACATCATCCTTTTAAATTGGCTTTAAGTTGAACTCGGACGTGTTACTGTTTTCTTTTTTGTTTGTTTTCGAGTCTTTGGTTTTCCCTGTAGTGAATTGTTGTTAATAGTGGAAACGTTTTTGTTTGCAAATTCCACCTTTGATCCTTTCAAAATTCTATCTACTTAATATAATGCGTATTTTATTAAGCCCGATAGAACTTGCACTTGTAAAAAATAACACAAACAATTTAACTTTAATCAAATTGTGTTAATTATTCGAAAGATCAATACAGGGCATTCACATTTGAAAATGATTTTGGGTATATGGCCACCGCGGCTGTTTTTGACAAAGCGCATTATGGACGTCAAATTTTTTGCAACTTTTTCGAGCACTGCTGGCCGTATGTAACAAATAACACGAACAATATTTGCCTCCAAGGCGGTAATTGTTGCTGGTTTATCAGACAAAAAATACTTCAATCCCACCCATAGGTAGTAAGATTCTTTGGTCATTCGTAAAACGAGTTAAAAATACTGTCTCGTCTTCAATTTCAACGCTCATTCACAATGACATTCCTACTGTCAGATCTAAAGACAAGGCCAATTTGCTTGGTTAACATTTCTCAGCTAGCTTAACGCTACCAGATTGTACGTTGTCGCCGCCTATACTTTCAAGAGTCGAATCCTCTATGGGACAAATTTACTTTCGTACTCGCAAAGCAGCTTGAGTATTAAATGATCTCAACATTCATAAATCTGCTGGGCCTGATGGTACTCCTGCTATATGTAGATAATGCTGCTATGCTCCTGCCACTGCGCAGGTTTTTTCCATTTCCCTTACTTTTCTGTAGTGTTCCCAATGAATTGGAAAACAGCCTTTGTCCAGCCTGATTCTAAAAAACCGTCATCTCTTTCCTCGTACCGACCCATTGCGCTAACATCCATACTTTATAACGCTCATCAATCGTTATCTTATGCAATACCTTGAATCACGTGAAATTCTTAGCGACCAGCAGTACGTTTTTTTGAAGGCAACGTTCTACAGGTGATCTAATGGCATATCTCACAGAAAAGTGGTACCAGTCTATTCACAAATTTTGTGAAAGTAAAGTTTTAGCACTAGATATTTCCAAGGCATTTGACAGAGTCTGGCATTAAGCTCTTTTGTCGAAAATCAATACCTATGGAATAGATAAGACCCTGCTTGTTTAAACTAGTAACTACCTTTCTTAGCGTTCAATTCAGGTCGTATTGGACGGTTTCAAATCCAGTGTTTACCGCAAAAACGCCGGTGTTCCCCAAGGCTCTGTTTTGTCTCCGACACTCTTTATAATTTTCAAAGAATGAATTTCGGACAGATGTCCGAATGTATAAAGTTTTAAAACGATATCTGCAGTCTTGTTGACAGCAATTTATTATCTAGAAATGAATTTAAAAATCTTATCAAAAAATTGTTATAATGAAAAGTTGGTATTATATATGTAATCACATTGAAATGTTATCAGCAGAGTATAAACTCCATTGATGAAATAAATGAAATGAAAAGTTATCTTTTTACTTATCAAAGAATTAGTTGGAATTTCTCTTTTCTTTGTCAACTTTCAAGATTTTGAATTATGACCACATGTTAAAAAACACACCTTAAAAAGTGGATAGCACGCAGTTCAGATAAGGAAGCAAGCATTTCTCGTTATGTTATAAAATTTTATTAGCTACTTTACCCTTCACATGATACATAATGTTGCCGACCGTCAGTCTCATAAATTCCTGTGACTGACAGGCAGGGAGATATTTTCTGCTAACAAGCGGCGTATTGTACGAGTAATTATGTGAGGTGATAATTCCTTAATCCTATGATCCTCATAAAAGCTTAGGTATAGTCTTCATCAAACAAAAATTGACAGATAAATCACAGGTACCGTTAGATAAATCGATCTTAAAAATTCCTCTCTTACAGTTGGAAAAAGTTGTTCCTCTTTATGTCTGCTTCCAGCACATGACACGTATGACTTTATCATTTTTAATCAAAGCATAAAAAATTCATTTTCCATTCTGTTGTTGACACCCGTCCACCTATTTCATGTATTATTTATCTCAATATGTCAGCATGCATTCATTCACATAAATATATTAATTTAACATCACCACATCTGACATGTATGATGTATCTGACATGTTTCACGTCCAGCTTTTGAGGTGATTCATTGAAAAACAGCAGGTATGTACACAGCAAGAAAACCATCCTTACACAAAAAGCGAATGCAAATAAATTCTCATCGTAGTATTTTTTTTGTTATTACATTTGCATGTCTCTTCAGAAATCACCCTTCTGACATTCAACCAGAATGTAAATTACAACTTTGTTGACATCTCTAAAGGGAGTCACTCAAATGCGCTTGCTTGGCTGGTGTACAGTAGGTATAGTGCACAGTGGGAAAAGTGTTGTGAACAATGTGACAATTTGTCTTTTGTGTCTTTCCTAAAATCTTAACATTGTCTTAACAGCGATACGGGAAAAATTAATGATCGGGCTTATACCTTCAAAGTAAGGATGGTTTGAGACCAAAAAAAACTTTATTACGGAAGCCAAAATCAGCCTCGGATACACTGATGAACGACGACGACCACTGCAACGAAAACGGCTAAACGATTTTTTCTCATGCAACGTACGCTCACTGTACAGAGCTCAAGCTACACAGCAGCTATAGCGAGAGGTGGGACCGTGAAAAATACTTTGTGTTTTTCTGGAATTCGAGCTACGAACCTCCAGTCATCCACTGAGCCATGGAGCCCAGCTCGCTGATACCCTGTCCAAATATAATGTTGACATAACAGCATTTCAGGCGAATGGTGTCTTACAAAAATCAGAATATGACATATAGTACAGCTGTCATGCAAGACATCATGTGCACGGGGTAGGGTTTCTAGTCAGCAAAAGAAGCAGTAAATTAACGGATATACACCCTTCGCGTACGGAGTAGATTTAAAAACATAAGCCTCATAAACGTTCACTCAACTACAGAAGGTTCCCCAGATGGTGATAAACAATAGAGTATGACGTAAAAATCATCCTGGTGGATATAAATGCCGAAATAGGTTGGAAGCTAGTATTCAGGCTGTATATTGGCACCCACCCATAGCTTCAACGAGAATACTAATGACGATGGACAACGAGTCATAGAGATGGCAGCAAGCAAATTTTTTTTATATATATAGAATCATTCCCAACGGCGAACTGCCTGAATGACTTTCGTCACGGCAATAAGGACGTGGCGAGTAGAAGGTTTGCACGTAAAAATATCCACAAAGCTACCTGGCTATCTCATGATGGTGCCACTCGTAACCAGATTTACCACGTGTTGATAGAAGGCCGCCACAACCCGAAACTGATGACTGTACGAACGTACCGAGGTGCCAACGTCGACTCGGACCACTTTTTGTTGGTATGGTGCTCCGTGCGCGGATTGCATAATCACGAAAGCGAATCAGATTCGAGTCAGCACGGCTGCCCTTCGTAACAAAGAGACCAGGAACAACTACGGTCAACGATAGGACTCGCCCTAAAGGCAGGGAGAGTAAGTCCTGGGGCTGAGTAGAAGAGAAATGTACACGCCTTAATAGTGCTGTTGACTCCATGTTATGCAGAAGTCGTAGAGATCGGATCGACTGGTTCGATGATGATTGTAAGCTACCGACTGGACGTAAGAATGTTGCGTACCGAGCAATGCAAAAATCTCATAGAACGCCGTCACGCGAAGATGAATTTAAAGAGTTCACCGGCGAAAGAAAGCAGTTTGGGAAAAGAATCTCATTCGTGAATTAGAACAATACATAGAGCAAGGACCGCACCAGACACGGAAGTTATACAAAAGAGCGGCATGACGCAATATATACCGCGTTGCACATACTGCAAAGACGAGGGTAATCTATACGCCGATCTCAAAGGCATTTTAGATTGATGGGAAGATCACTTTCATGAGTTGCTAAATGTCCAGCTAAAAGAGGAATTAGATGCTCAACCCATGACCGACGACCACACTATGCTGCCGCCACCAAGCATAGACGAAGTTAGCCGAGCGATAAATCAGCTAAAAAATGATAAGGCTTCGGGATCAAATGGTATTCCAGCTGAGCTGATTAAATCATGAGGCCCCGAAATACACCACGCATGAACTAATGAACTAATAGTGCCAGTGTGGATGGAAGAAGGGATGCCAGAAGACTGGCGAAGAGGTATCCTGTGACGCATACATAAGAAAGGAGATATCACAACATGCAGCAATTATCGTGGTATAACGTTGTTGAGTACCGCGTATAAAATTTTCTACCCTATCTTTCAAGCCATGTTAGCCCCATACGCTAAAGTCATCATTGTTATGAGGAATATCATCAACTGATGAGATTTACACCCTTAGGCAGGTGACGGAAAAATTTGTAGAGCTTCGAAACTTACTACACCATCTTTTTATCGACTTTAAAGCCGCCTATGATAGCATAGCCCGAGTAGAACTTTATACTATGAGAGAATTCGGCATCCCAAATAAACTCACACGACTATGTAGGTTGACCAGCCAAATTATAAGCCAAGTAAAAATATCCTGATCACTATCAAGCCCATTCAGCATCTATAATGGGCTCCGACAAGTGATCCGAGACTCTGACGTAACGGTGAGAGGAACAATCCTCTATAAGTCCATTCAGATACTGGCTTACGCAGACGATATTGACATCGTTGGTAGAAACCGAAGAGTTTTCATCCAGATCGAGCAGTCGGCACGAAATGGTCATACGTTTACCCACATATGGATACGAGACTTATATGCTTAGCAAAAAGCATCCTGACTTCCTGACCTCTTAGCCGCAATCGAGAGAAAAGTATTACGGAGAATTGTTGGCCCCGTATGTGAGAAAGGACGATTCCGGAGATTCTATAATGATGAGATCTACGAGCGTTACCGCGATGTCGCCATCGTGAAGAAAATTAAGCTCGGTAGGCTCCGGTGGTCAGAAAACCTAGCTCGCATGAGCGAAGAGGATCCTGTTCGGAAAGTCCTTTGTGGTAAGTGAATATCCTCTCTAATATAACAGCCCTACAAAGGCTTTCGTACTACGTACGAATAAGAACAGAAGCAATATCAACGCACATAATAACAATATTCACACGTAATCTTTTTGTGTCAGTGTGTGCGTGTATAATATTTTCAAAAACAACACTCCTGGGCCCGGATCCTGATAGAAGAATTACTTAGTGTACTTTGTCATCCACAAAGTAAAGATGGCAAACAAATTGTGTTTCGTGAGCTCGTGACTACAATAAAACAAAATAAAAGATCCCAACAACAGCAAGCTTAACCAAATGACAAATCAAATATTAATATAATTCTCTACAGCATAATGCATAAGTGAACCTAATATCAAAATCGTTGATATCATCGTTGACGAGATACAATCTTAGACTAGGCTTTGAGATTGGCCACCCATGTATGTAGGTATGTAAAGGTAAAGTTGTTCATTCTTACGTATAATGGTCTATTGTCTTATGGAAGTTATCAAAACTTGGCAAAAAGTTACCTACCATCATCAGATCACCGAAAAGATTTCTAATGTTGTGGTTTTGTGTTTTTCCTTGAAACAAGTGTTTGCTTGAGTAAACTCCATGTGAGTGCTGGCTTGTTTGTTGTTTGTGGGCAGAGAGGTACGGTACTGCATATCTGTATTACACAAACTTTATACAGGAAGATTTAAAATTTTATTTTATTTTTAAAGACTTTCTTTTCACACAATTATGATGACATTTATGTGAACAGGGATTAACAATTTTGTTCTTCAATTAAAAGCAAGCGTCTCTTCTTCCTTTCGCAAAATATTTGCCTTTGGAGCTGCCTTTTTAATTAAATTTCTTTTGATATCCATTTTCAAACCATAATTCTGTAATAGGTACAATGTGACTCATGGAGCCGTACTGTAATGAATAGAGTCTGACTTAATATGCTGCTATTCTATAATAAATATAATTAGTTTTCAACTTTATCTCTTCAAAAGGATTAAAAACTTAGGTCCATCAAACGACAACTTCCAACAGTTTGCGAGGTTTGCTCACTTTATTAAATGAATGAATGAACATAAAAAACTTTGTAACGATCTGAATAGCATTTTTAGTTTAGTTATCATTCAGGCAACGTTAAGCTCTGTTAGTCATTTGTATTCGATAATTTAACAAATTACTAAAAACGGAGTTTTTTTAAAGCTACTTTTAGCGTCCCTCAAGACAGCCGTTTTGGAGTTTGACTTTTAATTTTCTACGTATGTCTTTAATTGCTCGCTGTTATTCGTTTACTTTGCGCTGACCATTGCCATCGCATCTCATTACATCCAATTAGCGATATAAAAATGAGTAAATGAATGAAATATTGTCAATTGATTTGTTTTTGTATGCCTTAAGGTATGTAGATGTTTCGGACATTTATTTTTAATTATGTGGACTATTAACTTTCAAATTTGAACCTTAAACTTATTCGGTCTTTTAAATCAATATGTAAACCAGCAATGTGATTAACGGTCCACGAAAGAAAAGGTAATACTCTTCAGTAAAAATCCTTTTCGGATAGCATCATGTATTTCTTTGAGAGACGTCTTTGATACAAAAAGAAGACATGGGTGTTACGATTTTCAATTAACCAACTAAAGTTTTCCTCATTCCTTGAAAGAACCATAATTTCGTTACAATTGACTTTACAAATATGACATGAAGATAGTTTCTGCTTTTTAGCCGCAAAACACTGACAAGTTGCGTGTTAAGATTAATTGTTAATCACTATCCATTCGAGGAATTTACATTAAGCCGCAGCGGTTTTCTATTTGACCAACTGCTGCCTTACTGTCATCATCAAAATTCGAGAGTACGGTAGCAGAACGCATGAAATCCGCACTCAAACTGGTAAACGAATGGTGTAGAGAGGTTGACCTAAGTGTTAACAAAATAAAATAATATGCACCGTCTTCGAGAAAAGGAAGAAAATAACTCTTCCCATACTAAGGTTCTAAGGCAAAACTCTCCAAACAATGCCATAAGTCAAATACGTGGGTGTCATGTTCGACCAAAAACTTACATGGAACTCTCACATGTTATACAAAGCTAATAAAGCTTACATAACGCATGTTCAGCAAAACGTGAGAAATAAGCCCGAAAATGACTCTATGGCTATACCAAAGCATTATCAGACCCAGGCTCTCGTATGCAGCCCTGATATGGTGGCCAAAAACAGAGCAATCTATAACAAGCTCAAAACTAATTAAAATGCAGAGACTAATCTGTCTAAGTGCAACAGGTGAGATAAGGACTTGTCCAACGGTAGCTCTTGAAAAGATCCTGGGACTTTTACCACTTCACTTATAATTAAAAAACGAGGCTGGAAAGAGAGTCACAACACTTAATATAACAAACCAAATTAAAGCTAAAAAACCAGAACATACAACCATCACTAATCAACATAGATAGTGGTATTATCCTTCGATCAGACTCTACGATAAAAACAACTAATTTCCAAGGAACTTCTCAATAAGAATACCAGAACGAAATCAAGTTGAAAATATCATAAGCAACCTTCTCCATCATTCATCTATATGGTACACAGACTGATCTAAAACAGAAACAGGGACGGGGGCAGGAGTATTCGGGCACAGAACGAATACCCCAAGGAAAATCCCCAACCGTTTTCCAGTCAGAAACAATAGCCATAGAAGCCTGCACCATCGAATGCATTAAAAGAAGCTCTAGAAGAACTGAGACCTACATGATCTCCGACAGCCAAGCCGCATTTCTAGCATTAAAAGGCCCAGTGTTCAACTCCAAAACAACGTGGAGCTGCTACTGCCACTTAAACGAACTGGCTAGAACCAACAAGATCACCCTAATGTGGTCTCCCGGCTATTCAGGTATCGAATGGAACGAGCCAGCAGATCTCTGTGCAAGAGCAGCGCAGAAAGAATTTTCACCGGTCCCGAACAAAGTCTTGCCTATTCTACAATTCACCTCAAAAACAAAATCAATGAGTGGGTAAATATCGCAATCGAAGCAGAATAGGAATCATCAATTGGGATGAGATAAACCAAAAAGCTTCTCAAATACAACATAAAAGACATGTTGCTTGGTACCCAGGGTACTTTTCTCTTTGTTACAAATTAAAATACTGGTGTGTTAATTTTATTTTATTCTTTTATTCGGCTTTTTTTTTCTGGTGTTGCTTAATCTATACAATATATTCTTATTAAAGGTGCTATTTAAATACATATTAATATAAACTATTGTACGGTCTTAGCGTGCTGCTCCTAATTTCTATGCACATGTGTTTTGGGCACTTCTTGGATGTGACATGGCTTACAGTCGATTGACAGCACTTGCTCTTGTTTATCGGTAATAATATTTTCCTTTGGAATCCTAATGTTGGATTTTGTTTATCTTCTACAAAGAAGAGGACTTAATTGTACCTGGCAATGCATAATGGAAGGCAGCAATTATTGTAGTTGTGGGTTGTTGTCTTGAATCTTTTTTGTTTGTAGTTTTGCTTAATCAATGTCAATGTGAATGTGAACTAAGTCAATAATTTTACATTTAGACTGAGATTTCTCAATTTTGAAAACTTTTTTGAAAACCATTTTTGTGTCTGCGACCATCATTAGTTTAAAAAAAATTATGTTTATTATTTCGTCTCTTGATATATTTCAAATATAAATGTGTATTCCATATTTTACTTTCAAGATTAACTCATTTTTTGATTAACAACCGTTTTCCCATACACACCTATCGTTGTAATCAGATAGAAAACTTTGTGGCGATAAAAAGTTCCATTAAAATTTCCAAAATTTCCAAAATGTCCAACTTTTCCCCATTTTAATTAACTCATAAAAATGTATGTAGCATTACAGCTATGCACCATAACTGTCAACCAACACAACCAGGAAAGTTAACATTTGTATTTTTTTTATAAAGCCTGCCATCACCCTGGCGGAAGCCCATCACCGGCAGCTTTGAGCGAACGAAAAAAATGTACAAATTGTTGAATGGATTGAAAATCGAGCGAAATTGCCACTCGATTAAGGAGCGCATGAAAATGGGAATTAATGCCCCGGAAATTACTATGACGACGCGAGTCATCGCCTTATTGCAGTGAATTAAGGACGATAAGGAATGAAATGAAAATGTCCGATAGTGAGTTGTTGCAGGCAGACCGCACATTTTTCGTTTAGCTTAATTTAAAATTACAAAAGTCGGTCATGCTAAAGGGGACAACGAAATATTCATCCGCAGTGGGACACCGGCGACGAGCGCGTGTAGCAAATTATGACAATTAAACGAGCATTTTAGTTCTACTTTAAAAGAAAGAAAGAATAACAGCTATGATTTAATTTTCTACCTTACCATCCGAGCCGGCATCTGTAGTTTATTGATATTTTTTTGACGACAAAGTTTGACTTAAGCGAACCACAATTTATAACTTGGGAAAACCCGCTGTTATTATAAGCATTGAACCATAATTCGGCAAATCACCATAATACCAAAAATGAACCAGAAAAGTACACTCTGTTGTGGACTTGTGGTCTGTTTATTGTTTTTTTGTGATTTTTTTTGTTTTTTTTTTCTTGGTTGAAATAATTTGACTGTCGCCTGGTGTTGGGGATACTTGACCTTATTTTGATTGTTTTTTATTGTGGTTTATTTGTGGTTTTATTCTGTTTTAAAAAGAAAAGTTACAAGCCCCTCGATCCATAATACACAAAAAGTTTGCCTCGTGACTTTGGGTTTTTCAAGAGCCTGTAATTAGTTATACATTCATTATTATTGACCTTATTATTTCTTTATACTTAATAATTTCGTATGAAAAGCCAACCCAGACGAACGATTGTGAAAATATTTTAATTATCGTTATAATCCAGCGAAAACAGAATACTAGTGGTAGTTATTTTATTATTATTAATATTATAACACGTTCAAGGTACTTGCACCATTGGACGTTGAATTAGACACACCCCAACAATCACAAGCTAGATCATCAGAGCGAATAGAAAAATAGTGCATTTTTTGATGCAAAGGGATTCGAACCAGGTGTCCCCCGAGCGGAAGCTAACTGTACTACAATAAATTCCAACAGTCTTTCCCGAATTAGGGATCAACAAAAAATTCATTTGAGAATGACAGTATTAATTCTGACGAACACCTATGCTTTAATTATATAAATCATCATTATTACGTAGATTCAATCAGGCCACCTGACTGTGGTTTAGATATTAGGGTAAGAGCTTGTGTCAAGAATGCCTGTTGATCGTATAAATGCGAAAATACGAAGTTTGTACGGCTAACGAAGCAACCTTTAAGCTAACAGTACGACCGCAGATGGACTTAAGGATTAACTGAGAGCGCCACGAGTATTGCGATTGAATTTATGGTGAAGCTGGACGCAAGTGGCTGGTGGAGATAGCGATAAAACAAGCAGGAATGTATTCTCCATCAACAAGTTTTAACGCTCTGTTTCTTTATATCTAGCACGAACACCCTGCTGCTTGGGTGCAAAAAACCAGAAATATTTAGTTTTGGGCGATTGAACGCCTTGTAAATAGTAGATCAGATCAGGGGGTAAAAAACTGTTTGCACCACGTGAGCATGCCTAGACATTTAGCAACAATGCTTGCAAATCTTTAACAGATTGATTTGGAGTAAAGGGACATAATACTAACTAACTAACTAACATGACAACCTACAAAAACTCCTTAAGGGATCAAGGGAGAGATCATTGTCCATTATATGAACTTGCAGCGATTAAAATGTATAGAGAGCTTGTCGTAGCGATGATCAACTATATCTTTTTAATTAGCATCTCATATGTTTTTGTATCTTCTACTTGGTTTTTTTTGCGCACGCGGAAAGGGGTTCGCACCTTATAATACTTGGCTATATGCTTGGCACAGCCTGGGCGTTAAGGAAAAGGAGGAGAAAATATTAGATGTCTATGAGCTTGTGGATTACAGTGATGTGTTTCACGACTAAAGAAACAAAGAAACGCCACGATATTGCGGTGGAATTCAACATGCAACTGGCTATTTTTCTTGAGCACCGCTAATGGAAGAACCGATGAAAAAGTGACAAGCAGGAAACGTTCCTGCTGTATTCGAGCGAATCTATTGGTTTCGCATTGTTTTCTATCTAGCTGATGCAAGGTAGTTTTAGGCGCACCAGACCAGATATGACAATTGTACTAAAGCTTAGGGCGAATAATAGCCTTGTAAATAGTAGCCAGATTAGAGTGAGTGAAATATTTTGCACCTGGTTCGAAAACCTAAAAATTTCGCAGCATTTTTGACGACGATGAATATGTGGTCACTTCAACGAAGCTTATCGTTAACAAACATACCGATTATTGTGAGTTTTTCGGTTTCTTCGATGCAGGTGCCACTCACGGATAATGGCATTGGATTTAAGATTCGCTTAGACGACAGCTGACAGCATTTGGGTTGTAAGCATTAAATTTAATTATGCTGTCCAGGTGAGAATTTAACGTGCTTAACATACGCAGTTGATTGAGTTCGACAAAAGAAGTGGAGGTACGTTTCTCAAACTTATATGAGAAGCTGAGAGTGATGCGAAGGAGTGGATTGAATTAGAAGTCACAGACAATGGATTATTAATAAAAATGTGAAAGAGTGTCGGGGACAAAACAGAGCCCTGGGGAACACAGAAATGGAAATTTTTTATCAAAAGCCTGAATTAGAAGTTGCTCCAGAGGACTTGGTCAAATTACAAAAACTATAGAGAATCGTCAAAGAATCTTTTTAAAAGAGATTTTCTCTTTTGTGGCAAACTTCCCTTAAATCCAACTCTTTCGCTCATTCTTGCAAGATTTTTAAGTCTTTTCAGTTTAAGAAGCTGAATTTTAATAAGACTCGATAGTTGTGCGAGCATTTTTCGTTTCACAGTCAAGTTGTTGGTCTTCAAGAAAGACGTCGACTAGTTCCTGAAGAAGCGAATTGTACAATAGAGGTTCCAAGAATTTTGAAGGCTCAGTTACGACATTATTTGTAGTTTTTTCTTGTTCAAGGTTATTTTGTAGTTATCCTATGATCCATTGATAAAAGCATTTGGACTTGCATCGTTTTAGTTTCAGGATCGTTTTCCGTATTGCTTTTTCAATGAATCAGTGAGAATTCTGAGAAAATAAATTAAAAGCGTCGATGAACGTGAGCTTCTAAACGACTTTAAATCTACAGGTGACGATGACTGAAGAATTCCTTACTTTACATACTCGTTTTCAGCTTGACTGTGGACATTTTTAAGATGAATATACTCGTATCTACATAGCACGTAAAAATCATGTTCTCCAACACCACAAAACACATTTACATATATTCTAGATATCGGATCATATAACAATAATTAAACTCAAACTATTTTCTCCCTTTAAATTGAAATTGTAAATTGAATCATAATAAATTTTAAGCTGATCATCGGTGTGTAAACCTTACTCGATAAACAACATGGAACAACTCAAACGCGAAGTTTTCCTGTGAACTAAATGGAGAGTAAATCCGTTTGAGCTGCAAGCTTGCGTTCTTTATTTAGATCGAATCGCTTTCCACAGTCTCAGTCTAATATTAGTTTGTTTTAAAAATGAAAAACATTCATCCTGAAATAAATTCCTTAACATCCGTTCCATACCGTGCTTGAGACGAGAAAAATCGAATTAAATTTGTATTCTTCGATAAGCACAAGTTACGCAATTAACTTAACGGCTTTAGTATCAGACGTTTTGTGTTATCCTGTTATTATCGGAAAAACAAGGAACTTTATTTATGTGTGTGCTACCCATGCTTTGATGTTTTTATGAGGCTGTTATAGGATAAATAATGAGTCAATAGCTATCATATATGAGATAAATAAAAAAGTTAGGTAGTCTTATACGCATTCATCACAAGATGTCCTTTCTATCAAATAAATATTTCAACACGTTTTTCCCATTTGCAAAGAAGAAATTCCGTTTCGAAAATGTATATGTTCAAGTCTGCAGGATGAGCCTCTTAGGGATTCCATTCTTTCAGAACAAATAAGGGATACATTTTTATATGCAAATCATAACCTGTTTTATTTTGTTTGCTTTGCAATATAACTATAGTAAAACTTATAAAAGGAAGTCATACGTTGGGACAATAACAATACAAGTTTGTTCAGATAAATCAATAGACTGTAAGCATAATGTGCTAAAGTTTCCAGGCATACAAAAAAAACGTTAGCTCGTTTTTTCTTTCCTTTTGAGGCATAACTTTGATTAAACTTTATTTTAATTTGGTTGGGATTATAACTTATAAGTGCAAAAAAGCAAAAGATACTCAATTCCCTTTACAATGATTATTCTTTGTGGAAATTATTAATTATTAAGGTACCAGAACATTTTTAAAAGTTTGGAAAGAACAACTTTGTAAACGCAAAATCGTTTTTTTTTTAACTACTGACCCGATTTTTTAACAAAATCGTTCTTTTTCCACCTACATGAGGGTCGAAAATTCAGTTAATAGTTTCTGGTTCAGATAACACCTTTAATCACCGGACCAAAAGGAATTGTAGAAAAAAACGAATTTAAGTTTGCCATTTGTTTGCGATATTGTTGTTCTTTCCTTTGAATGTTCAAAAGTAGGTAATGGTGGGTCACTTCGCAAATAATTTTAATAATGCAGTCGCTCTATACGCGTGTACAAGCGCTATCGGTAAAATTTGGGGTAACTGGCTGTATACTGCCGTAGTAAGACCAATACTTATGTATGGTGGCTCTAGGAAAATCCACCTACGTAAAACTTTTGGAGAAGGTACAAAAAAATATGCACATTAGTTGGGTATTACAGATAATACCTACACCCTTCCTAGAAGTAATGTTGCACCTGACTCCTGTAGATATATACGGTAGGCAGAGAGCCGCGCGACTGTCAGCAACATGTCAGTGGATATGTATTCAAACGGGACTCTCGACGATCATTAACGCAGAATTGGCGAATGTAGACTACACACTGCCGGTGTTGTGCTTCAGAGAAGGCTGGAGGGAAGGCTCGCCACAAGAAACTCTTGCATTAAAATTCTTCACGGACGGCTCCAAACTTGAGGGTAAATTCGGCGCCGGAGTCTACTGTGACAAACTTAAAGTAAACATTTCCGTTCGACTTCCGGACCATTGCAGCGTGTATTAGGCTGAGGTGATAGCGATTGAGGAGGCAGTGACCTGGCTGAGACATATTATAGTATCGGTAAGCGATATTTTTGTAGACAGGTACTAACTAGTATCCCAATAACTATTATGTCCGACAAACATCTACATAGAGCACCGATAAGGAAATGAACTGACGTGTTTCTTTATTTTCTGAGAATTCAAAACAATTTAAATTATACAGAAATACCAAAAAATTGAGTTACTGACCTTTCAACAATTTGGACCACAAAAAAGCAAAAATGTTCGTCGGAACGTATGTTCTCGGCATAACTCCGAAAAGAAAACTAACTAAAATAATTTTTAAAATAATTCCAAGAACCGAAAAAATTTTGGGGTTGTATGTCAAATAGTTAAGGTTGATGCCATTGAAACTGACCCAAAAAATTAAATTTGCTATAACTCCTCACAGGAACATCTGATTTAAATTTTTATTAGTTATGTAGTGCGCTTGTTTCCACCGATAATTTGAGGTCTGCACGCCATGATGTCTGGTATCCATCTCAGACAAATAGACCAACAAATTTCACCCAAGTTTTGGAATTTTTATATTCCCAGCGTACAGCATATTTTCATTATTAAAAATAAAGTCGATAAATTTAAATGAAAAATACTTGCAGAACATTCTTTAAGACAAACTACGGAATTAAAATCCAGTGCCTGAGGCTCTGCCATAAAGTAACAGTAGAATGATGGTGTTGGAAGTTGCAAAAAAATTTATTAGCGGCAAACTTGGTCGTTCATAAGTAAAAATTTCATCGCAACATAGAATAAAGTTTTTAACTCGCGAATAAACAAAAACATTAGTACTGCAGAATGGGGTCAACTGCACTGTTTTGTATAAGCTTGTAAACCTCCCATACAACCTCCCCTAGTTTATTACTTTGATATGTCCAGCTTTAAGTTTTTTTCTCCTCCCCTCATTCAATGAATTGTTTTTGCAATTTTACATTGTGCTGGGCAACGACAAAGTTTACAACGCCATTGTGTAAATATATTACAATTTATGCACTTAGCGGCGATTAACGAATGGCTACTGTGGAATTTCCTAACATCATTATGTAAAGCACTTTGGTTGGCTGTATATTGGTACATCTAAAATTGGGCCGGCCGCTAAAAAGCTTCTTAGAATTCATTAAAAACAATAGACAATAAAAGTTTTTTCTTTCGTTTGTTCGTTTTGATTGTATTTTTGTTTGATGCGAATTGTTCTCAAGGAAACGAGGGGGACAACTTGTAGCTTTAATGTTTTGCTCATCATTGTAATTTCGTTGTTTGCTTTGTATGAAAGCCTGAAATAAACTTCTAATTGGCGTGTGTGCCAATAGAAATAAAATAAAAGAAAACAATCTTTGAGACTTAGTCCATCATTACATTGTATTCATTTTACCATTTTGTCATTACATCTGTCCAATACCTTTTTGCAGACTTAGATTTGGACTTTGATTCATTTGGATCGATAAATAGAAAGTTTTCCACCTGGGAAAACAAAGATTGGAAACTTTTCGTTTGTTTTGATCCAACTGCTGAAGGTTTTCTCATGGCGTCCACCTGTGACCACAACACGTTTGGACCATATTCAATGCGAAAACCTTGAACGAAATTGCGTGTGCGAATGAATTCAACACCAGCGCCCAGTTCAAGGCTGTTATAAAGCGTTCAACGGATGGGAAGGTGAAATAAATAAAATCCGCATACGATTATCTGATTTCTAGACTTCTTGGTTCTCAGTCTAGTGTTCCATTACTTGGTTGCTTGTTGCTGCTTGTTGACTGTTGAACTTTGACAGCAAAATCACGTAGCTTTCCTCTAGAATCTAATATGTACACAAATATACATTCAGATTCAGAATATATTATATTCTGTGATAAAAGGGGTACACGTGAGTGAATTTGTCTTAAGGAGAGTGGGGTAACCACGTTCCAGTCAGCCAAACACGAAAAATTTAATTAAGTAGTGATTATTGAGCAAGTTATTAAAAATAACGCAGTATTTCCGTATTATATCGGCCGGAAGATGTTTCAAAACGATATTGGGAATGTTATCTAAACCTGGTGAGGGCTTTTTTGTTCAGTTTCCTGAAAATGTAAGTAAGTTCCGTCATCGTCGCAAAGTAGTTTGTTTGTTTGGTCTTGCGTTAGTTCGTCTGCTTTTATGTCATCTGAGAAGAGTACAAGAGCTTTCGAGTTATGAAATCCATGCAATTCCTCATTTACCATATCTGCAGAACTACTTGGAAGACTTCCTATTTGGTGCACCATTTCAAAATGAGATCCAATGAGATTGAGCTTCTTGACAACAAAGTTGCTTTTGACGATTGGTGTCGTTCTGCTACCAATTCCCGCCTGAGAAACGAGATACCTTGAAGCAATTGCTATCTTCAATTCCGGCACAGTAAGAAGATTACAAGGCTTATAAAGTCGATTTTTTCGGGAACATTGTCATTTCATAATGCTTAAGGTAATGCTGTAACAGTTACTGGTGATCGCGATCGTAACATTTTGGAACACTTTGTTGTGCCGAATTGGATCGATTGGCCTGGTTTATTACAACAGGATGGAGCTAAATCACACTCAGCTACGATGTAAATTTTGCAAGAAACTTTCTTCAATCGAATCATGTTAAAAAGTGATGATACCCTCATTTGAAGAGAGGGTATGCACTAAAAAACCGACTACATAAACTAGAATTTTGCGAGAGTGTCAATAACAATATGCTTGGAAGAGCTAACCTTTCCGAAGCGGCCTCCACCCTCTGGCCTTTCACATACATATTTTAAAGACGATTTTACTGACATTATATTCCAACATAATTTTAAAGACCACATAATGAATCAATAAAATGTAATTTAAGATAGTAAAGCGGAGCTTCTTTGCTCGCCATATGGATATTTAGTCTAAAGACTTAATTAAGAGTTGTTGCCCTATGAATAAAAAAAACCTCAGAATTACAGCTTTGCAAGCCAAGCGCTAAACAATTGTTTTAAAACAAGTTCTGATAAAAGTCAAGATATACGAGTGAACACACAAATAAACAAACACACAATGAAAAAAAAAATATTTGCCCTAAACAATAGCTTCGCCCTTCGGGCTCGGAATAAAATTGTCTTACATTCAAAAGTTATTAACAAAACATTGGCCTGGAATAGTAAAAGAACTCTAATTTTCTGCACGCCCTTACAAATCTGATAATTTGTAGCTCTACAAATAATATCTTTTAATATATCTTTAGTAATTGCTAGGTTATAATACTTTTACGAGCGTCCTTGTTTAACTCGCTGCACACCTGTTGGCTCGTTGTATTTAAGGTATTTTCTATTGAAATAAATTTGCTGTCTGTTTGCGCTTTAGTTATGGAATCCTTGAAATGGATATTTACAAAGTGACGATGATGATGATGATGATGATGATGAATGAAAGGGCATTCGTCGTGGAAAACCAGAAAATCCCATAATTGTGACCCCGATTCTCTTCTTCATTTTAAGTGACCCAGAACGTTAAGTGGGTGGTTTCAGCAGCATCACAAGCAATCATCGATTATGCTGAAAAAGCATCTTTCTCTCTAAATCAAACGATTTATGAGGAAACCTTGTTTAATAATTTGCCGTTGATGTTTCTTGCTAAATACTCTCTCAAAAGAAGCAACATATATATGTATAACCTTCCATTATTACTGCTAGTTTGCTCTTTTACGACAGAAATACTGGACCAAGTTTTTTAAGTTTACTTCGAGTACACTGTTGTGTTACGATAGTTTCCATACGCATAGCCTAAACCAATATAGGCAAAGTAACCAATAAACTCGATATTTCAAATGCATTTGTCAGACCCTCTCTTGCCGAAAATGAGTGTCTATCAAATTAATCAAATTCGGCTTCAGTGGACTAGGAGCTACCTTTCTGACCGTTTAATCCAGATCGCATTGGATGGTTTCAAATCCAATGTTCATAAATGCATCACTCATGAATATACTATGAATATACCAACTGCTCTTGTCACTAGCTCACTTACGCAGAAATATAGAAATTATATTGAACATTTAGATACAAAAATCAAGATGCGACAAAGATCTGTCGGCTCACAGCAGTTAACGGCATTTCATGATTTCATAGTATCTCGGATGAAGTTGTAAGTTTTTGACATAATTTATTCGATTTTCACCAGTTGAAGACAACGGGGCGACAATATGTCCAAAATCTCTCCGCTTACCCAACCGTTAAATAAAAAAGGATCAACTTCTCTTGCTCCGGGATGTTCTGTGTGCTCTATAATAATCCCAAATGAATTTAGAGTTTACTTTCCTTTGAAATTGACTAGGAAACAATGAGAAAAAGAGATATAAAAATGTGCTCCATCTTTGTTGGTTAAGCTTTTAAACTGTTCGTTCTACAGTACACAATTATTTTTGATATTCATTTGGTTTCTTTGTGCCTTACGAAAACCCTACTCTATTCTAACATTCAACCAAAATGATGATACAAAGCCGTAACAAGTTTAATTCAAAGCACTTAGCCCCCTAGCAGCCCGCACTACCATCGGTCGTCACATGGTACATAATGTAATCATCTAAGAGATTTAATTTCGCATGTAAGCTGGTTGATGCTGGGCTTTATTGCTTGCCACTTGGTTGGGGTTGTTTCCGAAAGGGTGGGATCTCCTGCCCTATGTCGTCGTTCTTACCCACATAGCTATGAGTATCATCGAAACTATAAGTGAAAAGCAAAATATGTATACCGTACGGTTTATCCTCTATCCCCTAACATCCTAACATGTGCTTTTCTACTTTTGTATTTAAGGGCAATTGTATTGAATAAATATGTAAATTTTTTTATAGTTAAAGGTTATCGGTACACAAAAGAGTCAAGGAGTAGACAGGTTCCTTTTGTCTTCCTCAACTGAAATCGATATATCAAAGCCCATCAGGAGCTACGTGTATGCTCGTCCATAGATCTAATGCGTTGTGTTTGTTAGGAAAGTCGTAAATTTAATGAAAATTAAATCCTTCCCTTCTATTATTCTGAAAGCAGAAGCGTCGTTGCACAATAGCTTCTTCTTTGCCTTGAAATCGGTTGGCCTTCTTCTCTGTGGTACTATACGGATGTGAGATCAAATCTACGCACAAGGACTGTTAAGCTACGTGGACGACCTCTGACAGCACAGAAATACTCGCACATGCAATTAATAGCGGGCGATAATGTAATGGTGATTAGAATATAAGTGGATGCTGTTGTGGCCTTCTGGGTGGGGTGTGTAGGTTGCTTTGCTTGTGGTTCGTTTGATGCAGCACTTTGTTACAAGGTGGTGGGGTGTGTGTGAAATTCGACCGTGTTCTTGTTCTCATTTCCCAACCACTCTCAAATGTCAATTATTGCGATGATGTGTGTAATGCTGGTAGAGCTGTGTTCTGAGCATACTCGTTTATAACGTCCATCCATCCGCCCATTCGTCTATCCAACCAGTCAACGAGTCAATCCGACGTTATGTTTAATTATGTATTATTTGAGATTTATAGAGCACAGCACAGGTGGTATGTCCGTTGTTGATGTGGTTTTCTGATTGCATTTGTGTGATAATTAGTTGTGGAATCACGAGTATTCGAAATTGGCGAAGAATGACTGAGGAAGCGATCATATTCATCCACCCTACGACTTTTAATTTTTCCATAAAAGTGACGCTGATAGGGGGGTTGGTTGAGCAAGGACAATGAGTTTTTCGTTCAGTTTACGTGTTTTCCAAGCAGATATATCGGCGATAAAAGAAGTCATTTTCTCGGATAGACAGCCGATCATCTCTCAAGGATGTGGCGGAACAGTTCAACATTCACTCGTGATGTTTGCCGGGTCATAGAGACATTCTATGGAACTGTAGGGCTGACGAACTCGCCCGAAATGGAACTGCGCTTTCCTTGTTACCTGAAAATGGTTCCTTAGGCCTACCGAGCGCTAAATGCAATCTCATGGATGTTATTGAGAAAACATAAGATGGTCAAACAGAACAACTTGCGTTGCGACAAAGCAAATCTGGCTAGGCTGGATCCGAAACGCTTCAAGTGTTTGATCTCTGTACATTGGTGCCTCAATAGGTATCATTATTGTGCACTGTCTCATACGCAAGCATGCATCAAGGCTTGGTGTATTTTACAATGACTTCTGTAGAACCTGCATGGACGATGAGGAGGAAGAGACCATTCTTCACCCTCTCTGCACATGTGCAGTTCTATATCTAAAACGTAAGCTCCATCTTCCTATACAATGACCTAAATGATTTGTCAAATACTGGCATTGGAAGTCTTCTACGCTTCATTCGAAGCTCCACCATGTTTAACGAGTAGTGTGAACAATCTTCTCGATCCATGTGGTATTACAATATACCATCAGTGGTTTAAGTGGGCCGGTATCCTGCTGACAGCCATCCCAACCTAATCTTACCTAGGGTACTAACCCTTTTATCGAATAACCCTTGGCAAAGCAAACTTAATTAAAAAAAATTGTTGCTTGAGACAAGTGAAAACACAGCAAAAATACCAGCAGTAACCAGCACATTACTACATACTGACATCAAAGAGAAACGTTTTTGTATAATATACAAGGAGAGTTTTTGTAGCATAGTTTTAGGCTTTTGTATTCGGTTAGTCTATATAATCTAGCTTATAATACAAGTACATAATCGACCACAATAACATCAGCATGGAAAAATATATTTTGTGCATTTGCACAGGATCCTACGTATTTATTTATAATGCAGACATTTTTTATACAAAACTGGCTCTCTGCTCTTTGTAGGGAACCAGCATATGATAAATTGCTTAATACATTTTATTCAATTTCCGTTTACATCTTACTTTAGATATACATATTTTTTTCTTCTTTCTTACTGGCCACAGAGCAGAGTGTTCATCAAGAATTTAAATAAATCATTCCTATGGCAATGAATGAATCCTGTTAAAATAACAAAAAGCTAGTTTTGTTGTGTAAAATTAGGCTTCGGGAAGTAGCATACTAGACTAAAAAATAAGGTAGGAAACATGCAGTAAAATGCAGTTTAATCAAATAAAACGTTAAGTGACGATGACACTATTTGGCGCCATCATGCCGGCTGAAAAAATAGAGCAGTGTTGATGAAATATGGAAATGCATGTGCTACCTACACCAAGCGGCGGTTCATCAATCAAACCGCGCAAACGAAAGAAAGGAACGATGTCTGAAGACTGAAGATCAGACATTTTTTAACCCATAAAAAAAATAGGAGATATCTTAACGTACGTTGAGTATGTTGAGTTGATTACGGAAATCAACTACTGATAAGATTTTTACCCTACGACAGGCGTTCTATTGCCTGCCTTAGAGTAAACAAAATATAACTATCTGTTTTTAGACAATGACAGAATAACCGGATCTTTATAAAGCAATAATAGAATTCCACACCCCTAATAAATTGTCGTGACTATGTGGGTTTACAGTGACCATTGTTAAAAGTGAAGGATCATTACATAAAGATTACCATGAACTCCAATTTATATCTTAATAAAATCGAAGCATTCTTTAAGAAAAATCAAGGTATTCCAAAAACATATTTTCTCGATGTTTTAGGTAATTAATAAAAATAAAAGCATAACGCAAGAACGGAAAGTCAGATTTCAAAAATTATTTTGCTAATATCATTAGAAAAATATGGATAATTGATTAGATTTAGAGGTTTGACGTTTGTACTGCACGGTCAGTCGTACCTCGTTTACTCTAAACCGTCACACGAACTTCTTAAGTAACCGCTTGTAACCGCCGTCTATTTGTAACTTTCTTGATCTGGTCTGATTGACCATTTGGAATTTTTTAATTCCCAGTATACAGTTTTTTTTTATATTTTTATAAAAAAAAAACTAATTTAATTCAATGTTGATTGTTAGGTTTTATAGGATGTTACTAGAACTGGAGCTATAAATAAATATTTCTGCATATTTCTAAAAAGGATGCTTTTATGCACCAACTTCCAAAGTTTCATTGCTTTGGATTTTGACAAAAAAGTGTTTACTACACTTCCTATGTAACTTTAGGATACATTTTTAAATTATCTCCCATATATATGATATAGAACCCATAAGAATCCCTCTCTAAATTCAAGGTTCTTCTTTCACATGAAGGTACTATGTTGAATAAAATACTCGTAATATCTGTGTGATAATCGAAAATTAAATCTAAATGTATGTACCTCAATTGCATAATCCAATGTGGTAGTCCTCTGTAGCTTATCTTTATATGGAATATCCTTTTTTATCTACATTTGAAAATATTCCTTCTCTACTGAGGCTATTTTGCCGATTTCCGTTGACACAGAATTAACTTAATTGAATTGCAAACGCACCTCATTCGAGATACATTTGTTAACTGTTTGAAAATCCTTCAAAGTTAAATGACGAACAAGCCGGGAAGTTTGTCACTTTTTTTTTGCGCGATTTTTAATTGCGGATTTTGTTTATTGTCCTTAGGCCACCCGAAGATAACGAGAAGACACACTTATACGATGACTACACCATAAAGCTTGTGACGGAAAAAGCTCGTTAACTATGTTAGGATGATTGTTGCAGGAATTTTTATCTGTTTCTGCTTTGTTTGTTCGTCTGCGGCCTCAGCTAACGATTCCGTTTGAGCTTATATTAGGGGGTGAGATTTTCTATTCCTTTTATTTCTTTTTGACTTCTCACATAAAAAAAACCACAACTAAGATTCACAATTTGCATTCGTTTTCCGAGGTTCTCACACTTAAAGTTCTTGTTGTTGTTGCACCAATTACCTCACTTTCTTTTGCTAATTGCACTGTAAGTGGTTTTTGTAGGGAAAACAAAGCGCTTTTGTCGTTCACCCTTAAGCCTTATTAAACTAATTTGCTAGCACTCTCGTCGTTACGAACATTTAAACACTCCTTTTGCTTTTCCCTTTTAAGTCCCCTTTCAAGGAAGTCTGCTTTGAAAAGAACCCACCAGGCAGTAACCGCAGAAAATGTTCAAAGATATCCTTTTATACTTTTTTAACTTTTTATTACCTTTGATGGTGGCTGATAGAACCACAAAGCACACATTTTTTTCGGTTACGTTAACTATAATTGTAGAACCACCTGCTGATGGGGAGATATTACTGTACGTCCGATAGACTGAAAAAACTGACTGAAAACCGCGTCCGATTGGACCTGAAAGCGGCAGTAAAAAATAAAAATTTCACTTTAGTCCTTCGCAGAGTACCGGTTGCACACTGAGGTGATGCGAAAAAGCGATGCGTTCCTGACGATTGTATAACACTACAAATGACCGCCGTGCGGGCGTAAGTTCAGCTCTAGACTGAGGGATTCACTCGGGCAGGTTGTTCTTAAATATCTATCCGGCGTTGCTGTTGCGGCGAACAAGCTTTTATCCTGAATGTCCTTGTTTTGTCTCATTCAGAGAGAGAGAGGGAGAAAACATTTTCCTCTCAGGATTCACCGATTGACAAGGGAAAAATTCACTCACATGCGCAATAAGGTAATATCGTTTTACGATTACGGGGCAGCTCAGTGCCAATATCGTAAAGGGTTCATTTGATTAGTATTGGCCTGGCGTCTTTGACCAAGGTACAGACAGATAGCTCAGTGCGGAATGTGGAAACGAAAGATTGTGACAGAATGTGTAGTGAAATGCACAGAGAACATAAATATCGAATTGAGAGAATCTTTAGGAACTAACCTCATTTCCGAATATCGAGGCTTGTGTGTGGGCAGGAGATGAAGGCTCTGTTTGCATGAACGACGACGACGAGGACAACGATTCACCTGTTAACGCGTGCAGTCCTTGAAAATGTAAATAAGAACTCGATATGAGATGGGTGCTCTTGGAGTAGTGCAGGAATTTCTTTTTTAACAGTAGGTGTGGTAGCATTTGATCCTTGCTTGTGGTAATGGCCTTCTGGGATTTTTATGTGATGGTATTTGGGTTGTCATATGCATATTATGTATATGTATCTGTACATAAAAGAATTTAAGGTAAATTACTAGATTCTTTTTTAATTTTGTTTGTTCAATCGATGTGGATCTCGAGTGTTTGTTTGGGTTGTATGCAAAATCGTGATATAAATAATTAATAAAAAAATTACAAAAACCATCCTAAAGCAAAACAATAAATATATCAAATGTTTAATAATCTCCTTTATGTACCACAATTTGCACCTCTGGAAGGTGGGTTTAACACAAAGAAGTGTGAAACATTGTCTTCAAACGAAACTAAATAGAGTACGACCTCAATCGGTATCGGTTTCTTGCATATAACCACGAATATGATAAATGGGTGAGTTGTGGGTGCAAATTTTTTCTTATAGGTGTGGACAATAGAAAGATGTACTTAAGAAAAGGTCGATCAGGACTAAGGTTATTTTGTCACTCTCATGCAACATTCTAAAATGATTACTAAAGAAAGTTCAATCAACATAAAAATTGCGCTTAATTTGAAGATACAACTTTTTATATATTCATGTGCCAAAGAGCCATTTAAAACATGACCTCAGAACGGCCTGTAGAGCCCATTGGGACATAATATATTTTACAATAGTGTCATGCTGGTATCAAGTTAATCGGACACAAAGTCACAAAGTTTGCGACAAAGTGAATCTAGTGATGTACTTTAACCAAAAAAGTCCTTTCTGTGTATGATAAAAACACATTGGAATGAGACAAACCTAAAAGCTTCTCAAATACAACATAAAAAACATAAACAAGGCAGTTAAGTTAAACCGCCATGCACTCAGATCTCTTGTCTGGTATGTGACAGTACACGGCCACACGCTTCTGCAACGGGGCAAAATAAATACTCTTCATATGTGACGCCCTAAACAGGAAAAGATTTCAGTACCTCAAGGCTCACACAATTCCATGTCAAAATGTCAAACCGATCGACCTGGCAGATATGGTGGCATTTATAAAGGAACTAAGCCACCACATAATGTGGTAAATATCTGGGATGCACAATAGATCTCAGAGGCTTCTCAGCCCACCAACAATAAATAATAACAATAAAATGATAAAAACATGTCACTATTAACAAACTAAAATTTTGAAACAATGAAGAGGTCTGTATATCTTGGAACCAGCATCTACACCAGTAATGATGATAGCCAGAATATAAGACGAAGGATCACACTTCCCAAACAACGAATTATCCGCAGGCATTCAAAACACATGTGCACAATGTACACAGTGCGCTGTGGATCGATCATAAGAGTGCAAATAGCTCGATTGTGTGTACATTTACCTAAATAAGAAATTATTGACGTTATAAGCAATTGAGGAATTCTCTCTGCTTTTCTCATCGTCGAATAAAACCATCCCTATAAAAGTCACTCTAACATTTTCTTATAATAATATGAATGACAGTGGCAAAAATATATGAAAACCCTTGGAAGAGTTCGAGAGAGAAATTTATCACCACATCTTTTAGTATTAATCTATTGATACTCACGTACTACGGTCCACTTATTAAACCTTTTTAAAAACTTTTATTTAACGTGACCCCTGTTTGTCTTTTTTCGACTTCTTTAACGTCTTTTAAACCACCTTTCACACGACCTAGAGAGCTGAAATTTTGTGAATGTCTGAGTCCCAAATAACATTTTTTATATTCCTCGTGTTTCGCGTTTTGTGTGTGGCGCGTGTGATGGTTGGAAGTGTGCTAATTTTCTCGTTTTTTGACGTTCATTTTAACCCCCTTTCACGACCTAGAGGGCTCAGCAGCTCAATGTGGCCAATTTTTATATCCCGGTTATAACGCGTGTCTTGAGTCGCGAGAAAATATCCTATGCATGCTATATGTATGTATATCATTTATTCCCTGCGTTTGTCTAGCTCTTCGGAATAACGAGCCATCCTGCGGCGCCAGACTCTATGTGACACTTCAACTATTACAGGGTCCGGCGATCGAAGTGTTACTAACTTCACGTACTGTATCTGCTAAACGGCTAATGACAGTGCGCTCTTATTTTGACAAACGTTTTGCTATGTTTTTTACAAGTCTACGGTTCAAAAGTACGTACAAACACAAAATGATCGCGTATTTTTAGAGGGCAAGTCCAACGACAATTTAGATAAGCGAGTCTCTCTCCGAACAACAAGCCCCGACTTATGGGATGGTTTGTAATGGATGTTTGTAACTGCAAATGGTCGTTCTCCACTAGCGATTATGGCGTCAAGGTGAATCGATAAGTGTACCTGGAAAAGGTATTTAATAATGCCTTAGTCATACAAAAAATTCGGTAACAACCGCTGGAGATTCCAGCAGGACTCAGCACCATCACATAAAGCTCGATTGACATGTCAATATTTAAAAAATCACGTTCCAAACTTCAGTTCTTTGCAACAATGGCGTCCATATTCACCAATAGACCAATAGACTTCTTGAAATAATGGTCCATTTTGGAGGCCAAGGTATTGACAAAAAGAATTGAAAATGCGGTGGCATTGAAGACAACTCTTCGTAGAGAATGGACAAAAATACCAACAGGTCACGTTCATGCAGCATGCACGACCTTCGTTAAGAGACTCGACGCTATCATCCGCGCCAAAGGTGGCAATATCGAACCGTAACGTAACGTACGTACGTAACGTAAGAATTGAATTAGAAGAGACCGATTCCATGGATTTCAGTACAGCTTGGCTATCTGAGAATATACGGATATACTTATCGGATATGACGTTTCTCTTCAGCCAAGACAAGGCATTACATTACAGCCATAATTTCAGCCTGGAAAATACTACAGTGGTTAGGAAGACGGAAAGAGAGGCTAAGATTTAGCTTTTTTGAGAAAACACGAATCAGCGAAGGATTTAAGGCCTCTCAGTCTCTCATCGTTCTTGCTAAAGGCTTGCTATGGATTGGTTTTTTATCGACAGAGTTGATAACTTAAATTTTGACACAACCAAAGAAACTTAAATTCTTTGAGCGATTTGTTTGTTTCCTGTAACGTTCTATGGTTGCATATACTTCATCAATTCGTTCAATGACATCGAACTGGCTAAGCTGCCATAACACGAAAAATTAAAAATTCATATTCTTCAAAATATTTCACATGTGCCAGATACTATATTTTGTCTCTGAGCCCACACCAATTTTGTTAAAGTCATATCGCAAGCCACAATGACGTGTTAAAAAAATCACTAGGTTCCTAATGCTTTCCCTATTAAAGTTGAGGATTTCCTTGTAGGAAAAGGGCCTGATTAATTGTTTGGATTGCCTGAGCCCCGGAACGCTTTCCCAGTGGGCCAGACGAAGTTTTTGTTCCCAACAATTTATCAGTGACAGTTGACACCACAGTAGGGTTCAGGTCCTAAGAATGCAGAGCTCTAGCTAGTTCATCTGCAGATTCGTTTCCCTGATGACCAGGGACCCAACCGGATTAGACTTTGTTGTATCTGGCAAGAGATTGCAGCGCATCGAAACTGTTTTTGACTTAGTCCCTTAAATTGTACGACAGCGCTTTAAGTGCTGCCTGTCTATATGAAAAAATGTATATTTTAGCGCCTTTAATTCCTTTATTTAGGTTAATCCCGTCACAGATGGCATGGACTTCCTCCTGGAAAACCGAGAGACTTATTCCCATTGGTATCAAGACTTTTTGTTTAAGGTCCAACGACACCAGCTACAACTCCAGTTTCCATCTTTAATCCATGTGTGAACCAGACCAGACCTTTAGCGTCCAGTGCCGGAACACCATTGCACCAGTTTACCCGGTCCAATATTTCTACCTCAAATTTCTTTCCGAAACAGTGCTCCCTGACCATAATGTCGGGGATTGTTCAGAACATGTCTCTTTCAGGAATTGAGACGAGAATTTTCAGGTGTCCCACATAGCCACGCGGTTTGTACCCGTATTCCACTTGCAGCTTTATAGCGCATCTTGCAGCCGTCTTGGCAGGGGTAAAAGCCTAAAAACAGTTTCTGGTGCTGTCGTAGGGCAGGTGCGCATGGCATCCGTTATACCTAGACAGGCAATTATTTGTACATTCTGAAGCTTAGTTGGCGTTGTCCGGTCAAGAACTTTCGGTCACCAAACAATGGCCACGTACGTGATACTAGGTCTAACCGTTATTGTCTACATCCAATATACCATTTTAGGATTTAGACCCCAAGTTCTGTCGTAGAGGCGTCTACTGGCCCACAAGGCCCTAGCTGTGCGTTCGATGGCAGACATGATATGAGAATTCCAGTTTAGCCGTTTATCAAGAATAACGCCGAGATATTAAACCTCAATGGAATAATCTATCGTGGTGCCTTTGATCTTGATAGGTCCCAAATCGACTAGTCTTCTCTTCGTGTGAGGCACTAGGACGGTTTTGTAAGGATTGATGGAAAGTCCTTCTCGGCTGCACTATTTGAAAACATGTAGTAAAGCACCTTGCATGACACTAGTGATAGTGGTGCACTGCTTAATATACTCAATATACTTCGAACAATGGCTCCTGAAGCTATTGACATGACATCCTCTTTATAGTACCGATTGTATTCTCAATATGTGTGGGACCTCATTATGGTTACAGTCATCATCGTCATTGTCGTCCTCACCGTCATCGCCCAGCATCGTTCCATTTCGGTCGTCTGGATATTTTACAAATATGAAATACTCGCATAAATAAATTTGCATGAAGGATTCTATTGCGACACACGGAACACTTCGATGCAATACATTCAGACGCGTCGTTAAAATAACAGAGGTCGAGCAAACAGGAAAAGCTCAAGGACAGCATAGTGCACAGCTGAGAGGAAGTGAAACAAGTCGGGCGTGCAGTCGGGCAGGCTGGCAGGTTGGTTTATTGCCGAAATGCAAATGTTGACATTTGGACCAAAACACGAGCATGTACTCATGAACTGTGTCGCGGGGTTTTGAAAATGCAATCCACCCCCAAACACTAATACACACCAAGTATTCCAACATAAACACCTACACCGTCCGGACACAGCAGCTGCCAGAATAACATTTAACGAGGACGATAAGGACCACGGCTGGCATACATGCACACACAAGTCGATGAATGCGCCACAACCAATGCTATATGCAAACTTATTTTAGCACCAAATACTCGGTGATCGTTCATACATATTACCGTGGGTGCGGTTAATGATTTGAAGTATGGCGTACATTTTCTTATAACTGCATCGGCTATTAAATAATGCGGTCCAAGGCCTAGCTTCTCGCGACCGTTAAATGTCGTGCGTGTTAGATTTTTGCACACAAATGGAAGGGGTATACAATTTAAGGCCGTATCCGAAAAACGAATTGCGAAGCTTTTCGTGACTTTAATTACACTCGAAACGTTTGCCAGACATTCGCGAGAGGTGGGAGCATGAAAAGATTGTTGGTGTTTATGGGATTTGAACCACGAACCTCCTGCTCAGCAGTCCATGCTCATGGAAACGCTGATCAATCTTCAGTTCATGAAATATCTTGAAACCAACGAAATCCTTAGTGACGGATTTCGTGAAAATTTTCTATGAGCAATTTGAGCAATTTTTCCCACTCACATTAACTTCACGCAATATTCAAATTTTGCATACATCCGCCAATGCTGCACTCAACTTCCGCTTGCGAAAAGACGACCGGATGCCTCCTACATATTCGCTATAAAACTGAACCTCTTTTTGCCACTTCGTCTCTCATCCAAAATGTTGTTTAATTTATTGTTGGACTTCTCGGCAAAGCTCCCAATTGTTGTGTTGTGTCTCGTTGCGTCATGCGTAGGTGTCACACGGGCGTGCAACCGCAACAGAGGAGGACATTACAGTCAAATGAGAATCGTTAAATTGCATCTCAGTGCAAGTGTCCAGGATAACTCTGTGGTGTGGTGGTGCACGTGTACGTACTAACAATGCAACCAGCTCATAGCTGCACATCTGCCTGTATTCAGGTGAAAAGATGTGCACACCTGCTCCAAAAACACCCGGAAAATATTTGTGAATTCTGAACTCATTTGGTCCTCTGTGCTCCTCCTGCCTGCTGCGTATACATAAGAGTACAACAAAGGGAAACAACAAAAAGCTCTGGCTTCTACTGCATGTGGCGACCTCGACTCAACGTCGCTTCATCTCACCCAAAATGTTTATGTAATGAGGTTACAACCGCAGGTGAGGCTTGGTAACGAGCGCGTACGGTACACAACTTGTCCATGGAATGCAGCCTGTACACATCATGCATGCAGACGATGACGATGTGCATTGCGCGATTCTAGGACGACGGATGCCGCAATTTTCTCTCAGGCTGTTGCCGGTCGGTTGTGTCTCTTCCTCTGTTAGCGACGTCCTTTCGAAATGAAATGAAATTAAGACAAAATGTAGCCTTTGTTTTCAACATCGTTGACGGCTTTTCAGAGCGCACCATAATGGATGACCTGACTTTTTGACCAAACAGTCGTAGCTAGCGCAGAGTACGTTACACAGTTATGTTTCGCGTGCTGTGTGGCCTTTGCCTTTCGCTCTAATGTATGCCTCTAATTGGGTCCTGCAGATGATTTCCTTTGTGTCTCTACTCTGGGTCCATAGCAATTAATTAAAATACGACAGATAGAATTGTTAAACAAATTTAATATTTTGCAATTATCAATTGGACTTTACCCACAGCTGGTCAGAGGGTGTCTTTTTTTGTTTGTACGTATTGTCCTCAAGAATTCTATGTAATTTTTTTATTTTGACTTTTGTCTTCTTGATATAGAATACATAAGAATACCGTATTTCTATATAGGTAACAGAAATCGCCGGTAAAGTTCCAGCGTTTGGTGAAATCTTAGGTCTAATTTTTGCATTAAAAGCTGATTACTGCATCTAATGTTACGCTCTTGCTTTTTCTTTATTAGGTGCTCTGCCTCCAGCTGAGGTAAGTTTCAAAGGTCTTACCAATTTTACTGTAATGAATTGTTGAACCTGTTTTAATTTTTTTTTGTAATTAGAATTATAATTAGCAAAGTAGGATTTTTCTTATAAGTGAGGATGTAAGAAGGAATGTTGTGGTGGGCTGAGTTAATACTTGAAAATTCACACCCGCGCAGCACTCGCAAACTAGAATATTGTGCACACAACCCCAGACTGATAGCTCTACTTTTTTATTAGTTATCATCTAAGCCGTACACGTGAAGCAACAAATACCTCCAAACTACCGCCCCAGCCCATATCTAACCTCTCTCTCTCTCTCAAATGTACGGTCTTAGAGTCAATCTCATACAAACCATACCTACCCACCCACTACTTCAACCCCGTAAACGCAATCGCCCCACACAAACATCCAACCCAACCATCGCCCCACCATATCCCAAAGCTACAGCTACATCGGATGAACGTTTTTCGAGCTAAACGTGAACAGACATAAAACAAGTTTCATTTTTATGTATTAAGATACATTGGGGCGTTGTCGTGTTGGAATATCCAGGAAAGTGGTCCAAAGAGATCGTATATTTTCGGATAAGGTGACTTCAGCACCGCTTTATAGCTATTTTCTGTCATTTTTTAGTTTTCCTCAATGTTTATGCTGCCTTGAAATATTGACCTTTACCACTGGTGGAGGGAATTAGTACTCAATCCAACTTTGTTGATGTGGTTTTACTATTGACCCTTACCTCGGGTGGGGTGAATCGATAGTTGAGTTAAATACGGTTTTTTGTGAAGTGAAGTAAAGTTTATTCGTTCATCCTATTTATACAAAAATCTAAAACTAATTATACATGAAAGTCATAGCGAGATACATTTTATCTCTTTGGTGGCGATATGGTGTTCGTACATTTTGGTAATACGACCATATGCATAACATAAATCATGTAGGAGTATGTCTCTACGGGCATCTTCACTTATCATCTTCCTTATCTGGTGTAGTGTTATGTTACTTCTTCTATCCTTGAGGCTAACGAAGATAAGGCTGCGATGTTTTGTGCTGCGCAAGGCAAATCCTAGGATCTACAGATATCGAATTCCACGCATTTCACGAAGTGGTCGGTTATTGACAGCAGACCTGCTGCTTCCTAAAGTCTTGCAGTCGACACAAACTTATAGCTGTTTGGCATGCTCCAGAGTCCTGTTCAGATCCTAAGTACATTCCTTTCAAATAGGGAGATCTTCTTCATCGTTGTTGGTGAGACGGTGAACCATATTGGATAGCCATAGGTTATCACTGGCCTGATGAGCTGCTTGTAGATGAGCAGCCTGGTGTTGTTGGACAGTCCGTTTCTTATCCTTGTTTCGGTTGCTGGTACTCGGAAGCAAATGAGTTTCGTTTTGTTGGCGTTGATCTTCAGTCCCCATTTCAGGTAGTACTCCCAAAGATTTCGGAGGTTTCATAAGCTGACGGTTAACCAGCGTTTCCATGACGTTAAATAGAGGGGACGTTAGTGCTATTGGTCTGTACGAAGAGAGACATGACGATGATGCGTCGCGTGTGAAATCTGTTTTTTAATGTCCTTTTTAACAAACTTTCACACGTACAAGTAGTAGCTTGAACCCAAAAATGGAGTTATTCTACATTCACTTGTTTTTATTCTTCAAAACAAAGCCTCCATTAGAATAAAATCCTTTTGTTTTTCAAGTTCTTATGCTTAAAAGTCGCCTTACGATCACTTTGTATAAAATACAATTACAAGTACTAGTATAAACTGTAAACAAATAATGTAGAACTTCACCATAATAACGCACAGAGGGAGTAATAAAGTGATCCGATGACGAGTAACCAACCAACAATAGAATTTCATTTTTTAACGTTTCTCATTCCTACGATGCACATCGTTAAACCTCTTTCTATATTTTTTATGACACGATTCGTGTCGTAGATATGGAAAGCATAGAAGAGAACTCCCTTTCATGGAGTGACTGGCAACAAGAATACATCTTCTTTCAGATTACACACTTGTGTCTTCCTATTCTCCTTGCCGTCCAAAACACTAATGAGAGCAATTCAGCGATGACGCCTTATCGTTTCGACGGCACACGTTAAGTGCTGATGTTACATATTGGTAAAGCTTGGCTAAAGCCAGTGGGAGTATTCTGCTTTTCCTTGTAAGCCGTCCACGTTCGCATGACTTTCCACATGACTTTGATTCTTATTATGAAAATCTGCTTTTGTCATTGCTTTAATAAATGACAAAACATATTTCGCGGGACCTGTGGTGGGTGAGTGCTCCCACCATATCATCCTACTTCCCACATCGACGCACCAGGAAATCCTGCTGCTACGCTCTCGTATGACAAATGGAAGTACAAACAATAATAGAAATTATGAATTTTTTCTTCTTCTCAAAACCACCCTATAGTGGTTGAATGCTTAAGGGGAATAATGCGAAATATCATCGTTGTTGCTCTTTCGGTTGTTATAATTTGGAGCAAACATCTCTCACTTGTTTACTAGCACGGGCATATTCTTTTTGTATCCATTCAGGAGAACAAAAAAACATCAGCGAGTACCATGCGTCGTACGACTATTGTCCTGAAAACCGGAAGAAAATTCAAGAAAGTGATTGAGGTTATGAGTATGTCTGCTGGGGTTGCAGCTCGACAACAGACATTTATTCATTGCGGTAAGCTTTTGTGTAATTTGTGAAAATTAAAAATGAATTTGTGCTAGGCGGCGGCTCTTTTTCGTTTTATCCTACTCGACATGTGGGACAAAAATGTGATGGAATTTCTATGACTGTGACTAGAATCCTTAATGCTGGCCACATTTTGTTATTAATACCTTTTTTATTTGCTCTTTATTTATTCATTAGAAATTGGGGTATGTATTAAGAGGTTGCTTTTGATTGTTAGCAATAATGTGGTGCACGTAAATCACCGATACAGGCAGTAAGCACAGCCACAGCACCAAAAACAACCGGGAAAATATTTATAAATCATAAAGGGTATAAAATTAATGTTTGAAATTCTTCTCCTCACAGTCAAATGCGTTCGTTTCTAACGTTTGCTAAGTAGAGCCACTCATAGCTGCACATACTAATACAAGGTGGCGCAAAATTAATCACCCTATCAGAAGATGTAATAATTTTTGCAAATGGCGTCGTACGTCAATCATATTTTACATTTATTAAGTAGACAGTGCATTAGTTAATGCCTGCTGACCGTCAGTCGCGTGTGAATTACTGTCAAGGCCCCCTAAATCTCAACAACGAAGAGACGATTTTGTGTCGAAAATCGTCATGAGCCGACGAGGTGCATTTCCACTTAACGGTAACGGCGGTAACGTCAATAAGCAAAATCTTCGTTTCTGGGCACTGAAAAACCGCGTGTGATGCAGGCGAAGAGCCATTACATCCACTCAAAGGCCACTGTGTGGTGCGGCGTTCACGCGGGAGGAG